>OY757926.1:65690848-65708348 GCA_963585895.1 Sepioteuthis lessoniana | reverse complement strand
CCAGAATTCCAGAATTGGAGCCTCACTACCAAATTCAGTTTAGCGTCATACTCAAGACAGAGGTACGTAGAGTGTCATCGTTAGGTAAGCGGTTATGTTAGTTTAGCCGTTTGTTATCGCAGGGTAATGAGTTCGATTCTTACATGATACGTGGTGCCTTCAATAAGTTTCCAGCCTATTTTTTATACAGATATTGAAAATTGTCATAGACTCTTGAAAATTCAGTATGTTATTGCTATATATGTTATAAGATGACTGACCAATTTTTATGATTTCAGATTTAAATGAACAGCTTAGCGTCATACTCAAGACAGAGGTACGTAGAGTATCATCGTTAGGTAAGCGGTTATGTTAGTTTAGCCGTTTGTTATCGCAGGGTAATGAGTTCGATTCTTACATGATACGTGGTGCCTTCAATAAGTTTCCAGACTATTTTTTATACTGATATTGAAAATTGTCATAGACTCTTGAAAATTCACTATGTTATTGCTATACATCTTATGAGATGACTGACCAATTTTTATGATTTCAGATTTAAATGAACAGCTACAGCAGCAATTGGAATATACCCTATTAAAGCCTGATTGTCACAGCTGGTGAATTTCAAAAATGCAATCTGGACGTGAGGACACTTTAGAAGAACGATATGCGATAAAATTGTGTTTTAAACTTAGAAAAAATGCCACAGAAACGTATGGAATGCTTCAGACTACTTTTCAACCATCTTGCATGAATCGAGCATCAGTTTTCGAGTGTCATAAGAGATTCAAGGAAGGCAGGAAATCTGTGAGGGATGATGAGAGGGGTGGGAGGAATAAGGAAGTCAATATACCACAGTTGATTGGCCAAAGGGTTAAGGGTTAGAGTTAGGGTTACTATGTTGAGGTTTTAAGGGAGTTCAGTGAGAGATTCCGTCGGAAGAGGCCAGCACTCTTCAAATCGGGTCAGTGGCATTTCCACCAGGACAATGCACCAGTCCACAACTCCATCCTTGTTACAGACTATTTGACAAAGATGGGCATTAAGACAGTTCCTCAGCCTCCCTATAGTCCAGACGTTGCTCTCTGTGACTTTCGGTTATTCCCTAAGCTCAGAGGCTGTCGTTATGAGACAATTGAGGAGGCTGTGACGAAGGTCATTGACCCGCTCACACTAGAGGACTTCCATAGGGCCTTCCCGAAGCTGTTGGAACGGTACAACAAGTGCATTGCAGCCGGAGGAGATTACTTCAAAGGGGACCATAGGTTCATGTGTGTACTATCAATAAAAGTGCCCATACGAAAAAAGTCTGGCAACTTATTTAATGATCCTCGTATATGTTGATGCGTGGCCCTTTGTCCAACTCCTTAACAGCTTACCTACCAAGATAATAACAAAGGCGGAATTGGAGAAAAGTACATCCAAAGGGCTTTATTAGTTAGAATTTAAACTCATCCCACTGGTTCTATTTGCGTGGTAATTGCCATTCCGCCTCCCTGAGCCTTGCAGCTCCCTACTAAGTGTAAACAGTTGGCCGATATTCATTTTCTAATGTTCATTTGAAATGACAAAAACCTCGGCGGGTTTTCAGTCACGGAGGAAAAGAACTGCTCGTTCCATTTCCCTTCAGGATGAGGGCGATAATTGCTCTTCACAGCTTCTTTTCATCTGTAAACAGTGCATCACACAAAATATATCAAGGAAAAACAGTGGAGTCGTTAACTGCATCCTTTAAAGTTGTATTTCTTCTAGACTGGTGCCAACTACTATGGCTAGAAATCCCAATCAGCGCTGCTATTTTACTCTTTGCTGGAAGGGACAAGATCTATGTTTTTGTCACATTGTAAGCAATTAGTAATGAGTTACTATTATGCAAGTTATTTTTTTTAAATTGGAAAGAGAAGACTAGTTGATAAAATTGTCCATCTCGTCTCGTAAAAGAAATGATTCATCTAGCTCTCCAGATTAAGAACAATAATTAAATGAAAGTTACAGAAATCACTGGAATCCATCAATTAGCCATGTAAATGTGGGGAAGGGTTTTGCAGAAAATTCCACCCATAATGGGGAGTTGTAGGGATTCGGTATTCTCTGAACCCTAAAAAAAGAAGCTGATTTTTCGATTCTCCTTTTTTGTTTGCTGGGGATGCGAGTGAGACTAGTGAAGTGTAAACGGGTAGCAAGTGAACCATTCAAATATACGTGAAGAGCTGCGTGAACGAAGAATCTACTCCATTTTATGCACACATTTTCCCCGTGATCTAATTGCTAATATATTAGACTCCAAGCGAGTTCGAACTCCATTTACGCTGTTAATTTCCCTTTCGAACTAATACCACAACTGTTATTTTACAAAGATAGCTTTGGCATTAAATAAGCCACGAATGTTGACGTGACAGAGAGAACTCTACCCTGCCCCCAGACTGATTGATTAATTAACGATTCTAGGGAAATAATTAAGGAAAATTCATATTTTTTTCTTTCTCTCTTCTTCTTATCATTTTATTTCCTATCCTATTTTATTTATTTATTTCTTAAACTTTCGACCGATGTCCTGAGATTCTTTAAAGTGAATCTTGCGATAATATAAAAGAAAACAGTAATGAAGTTTGTACAGGCTAATGGGTGAATAAAGGTTCCAACTGGAAATAAAAAAACAACTTAAGTGGATCTTATGGTGGAGATGGTAATAGAGTCCATATGGTTTAGAAAAGTGAAGGAAGATTCAAGCTAAAGATGTAACCAACTTAAGTGTATCTTGCGGTGGAGATAGTAATAAAAGTATGTGTGGTCAAAGCAAGAATAAGTTTAAGCTAAAGATTGAGACCATATAAGTGGATTTATCCTTTCTCAAGCACTGATCGTCTGCTTGGGATCAGCAGGGGGTACTGAAGCTAAATTTTAAGTATCTCTTTTAACGCAGCGTCGGCCATATGTGGAAAAAGTTGGTCAACTTGGCGATTTACATATCATTATGCATAAGTGTGCCCAGAGATAATCGAAACTCCACCCCGAATTTATATAAGCAAGGCACGACGCCCATAGATCAGGACAGATCAGATCGAGGAAGACGAGAGATCCAGAGAGACAGAGAAGGGTCCAGTGCAGTACCTATCCGAGAATAATCTTAGAACTTCGACTCGAAGCCAAGATCAGTCTAGAACCTAGAGTTCGAAGTAAAAGCCGAGACAACTGATAATTTTTCTGCTAAGAAAACCAAGAGCGATAATTGCCTCCCTTACACCGGTTTGATCTGTCACATTTTCCGAACAAACGAATAAGTTTCGTAAGACCTTTTTCTTTTTCTTTCTTCCTTATTGTATTCTACACAATTTGTAAATTGATACATCATGGATAAAAATAATATCTTGGAGAAATTTGGAAGCGTTGTTTTCCTTCTTCTTATGCATTTTGAGAACCGCAACAGTTACAATCTCTCTCCCAGCAACGATTTTATTTCGGCGTGGATTCCAGGCAAAATTGGAAACGATCTGAGGTAGCTAGAACACTGCTATTTGAATCAAAAGACACAACGTGGGGAACGGTAATAGTTATCTCGGATTGGCTAGCAGAGCCGAGGAATAGAATGTCGGCGAAAATTCCCAGGCGGAGCTAGACGCATAGGCCAGGGCTGGATTTACAACGTCAGATTGATATGCTATTAAACAAAGTAATCTAACATAAACGTGGCCTCAGAAACTGAATAGAAGGAATTAATTGAAAAGGTTCTATATCACTTGTTTACAAAAATAAATTTTTGGTCTGAGACAAGAATGGGGATAGGTGTTTTTTTGTTAATTTAGGTATGCTGAATTCAAATTTATAAATAGTTTTGCTCTATCACCTCTAGTTTTCTGGCTTTTAAATAGTCTCATTTTAGAATAAACAGAGGATATATGTGCATATTTCAAGAGTTGCAACAGCTTATAACAGATAAAACAGGATAGATAAAGAACACTGATTGAATCAATATACTTGAATGACACAATTACATAATTCACAGTACCACAGACAGTCAAAAGTGTGTTTTCTTAGAAGATCTGGTGTATTTTGCCTCCGGGATGTCACGCAAGAGCATCCAGCAGAAGTCTCCCATCATGCCGGGGTTCCATTTGCCTTGATAGTTGCTCTCCATCTTCGTAATGTCTTGGGAGATGCCCGTGGTGTAGTCGTTATCGTCGTAGGAAATAGACACGGTGACACGAGTTCAAATCCTGGATGAGACTGATTGCATTTCGCATAGCACTAATACCCTTGGGAAAGGTATGAATCCAATTATTCTCCCTCCAGCTATGGGTAAATAGTAGGGCAGACTAGGTTCTTCAGCCTTGGTTAGGCAATTAGTCTAGGAGAAGGAAAACACCGAATTCAAACCTGTTAAACTCCGCTTAATAATTGACCTTGTGTCATATCCTGCCCGAGCGGAGGGGTTGGTAAATAGTATCTTCGTAATGTCTTGGTGGAATCTTTCTCCATGCTCATCACTCACTGCTCCAAGGTTTGGCGAGAAGAAGTTGAGGTGGGAATGGAGAAAATGAATCTTGAGTGACATTCGGCACCCCATGTCCTCGTAAGACTTTAGAAACTTCTTAATACAGGCTTGGTAATCTGGTACGCGTGTGTTACCAAGGAAGCCACTACAGACTGACTTGAATGCTTCCCATGCTCTTAGTTCCTTTAAGTTAAGAAGCTCCTCAAAATCAGTATCCTTCAGCACTTCTCGGATCTGAGGTCCGACAAAGATGCCCTCTTTGAGCTTAGCAACACTAAGACCTGGGAATACAGTAGACAAGTGTTGGAAGGCAGCAGCATTTTTGTACAACGCCTTCACGAAATTCTTCATCAAACCAAGCTTGATGGGAATAGGAGGAAGAAGCACCTTATTCATGTCCACCAGAGGATTCTCCTTGAGGCTGTGTTCGCTAAGAACGAAAGTGCTTCTTGACCCCCAGTCTTCCTGATTGTAATGCTGGGATACAGGTCGACGATCCCAGAGACAGAGAAAACAACAGTACTTTGTGAAGCCCGCTTGCATACCCATAAGAAGACCAATGACCTTATTTGTTCCGATTCCTGAAACTGGTGATCCTTACATCTTCCTGGACTAGGTTTCACTGTTTAAGCCGAGAAGCCAAAAGCTCTGACTGCTGTTTTGACAGATACAAATCACGAGCAAGATCATTCAGGTCTTCTTGCGTGATCCAGTGTGTCTCATTGCCACTTGTTCCTGAATATGTAGACTCAATATCTTCCAAAGATATTGACTCAGCAGAATCCTCCCTTGAAGGCATTTCTTCATCTGATGAGGAAAGAAGATCCTTATTTACTGGAGGTGTGGGTACAGGAAGATCATCTGAATGGGGAATGGGTCTCATAGCAGATCGAAGGTTGGGATATTTGATCTTTTTCCTAGAAGATGCATTGAAACCAGTTATATTAGTTAAACAAAAATAACAATCATCTGCGTGGTTTTGTGGCTCTCTCCAAACCATCGGGACTGCAAAGTTGAAAGCCGCTTTCTTGCCATTAAACTATGCAGTTAGTCCATTGTAGCAGGGTTTACAACAGATGTGTGGAGCCCAAGACATGTCCTGATCACCAATTTTACAGTCAAAATAGTGAAAGTAGGCGGTTCTGAGGAGGGAAGTGATGGTTCGACGCTGTGCAACTGTTGTGAAGTCCCCACACACGTAGCAGAAAGAATTGGCCTTGTTGAGTCATCCTCGATATTTTGACGTGCTTGAATCCATTGGAGAATCTGAAAATATAACAAAGTAAAACTAAATGTGCATTTGAAAATGTAATACAAATATTTAGTAACCCAAAAGATGTGTAACACGATAGTTGAGGGACACCAACCTTCTGCGCCGCCTGTGAGACAACCTCTGCCAAAATGTGGATTGAAACCTGCTGCCTTAACTGTCAAAATCCGTCTTGACATATAACTATATATATACATATATATATAATGTAATGCTATCACTTACATTTAGTGCATAATAACTAAAAAATAAGTCTCACAATATTAGAATTAACCCTGAATTCATATACGCCTTTATGTACCGTATATGCACACAATGCCCACTATGGTGAGGTGATTAGTAAAAACGGATTTCAAATTTGAATTCAGCACCCTCAAATTAGGTAAAAACGGGTATTTTTGTGCTTGAATCAATTTCTTTGTAAACCAGTGTATTTAGGGCAAGTTGCGTTTTTATGCTTTCCAATCCGATGTTCATCCATTAATAAAATAGTCTTCAATGACTATATTGCGCTTTTTCTTGGAAACCTTGTTTGGAATATATACCCGGAGTACCGCTGCCATTTTCCCAACAGTAACCGTTACTTTAAACTGTAACAGAGTGACGTTGGTTATGTCGAACCTTGTTAGGTTATTTGATGCCGAAGTCAGTCTTTTGGAGGCCGTTCCACAACTTTTTCTACTCTCTAGCAAGATCCAGGTATTTTCTACCTTTTCGTTTTCTATTATCTAACTGTGTCAATTATTTGTCTTCAAAACAGTTTCTTGAAGTTTTAAGTGTTTACTAAGTATTACTAAGGTTTAAGTTGACGACCTGATTCGAGGGGGACACAAGGGCTCCCTTTTCGATAGCTACTACAACAAGGTGTAGGGGAGGGCACTACTCATTTCCTTTGATTGCACCACTTTACCCTTGATACCCACCTTATAATGCTGAGTGTTAAGCAAGGAAGCATCATGTACCATTTTTTGAGTCTTTGGTATGACTCGACCAGGGATTGAACCCAGGTCTCCCGGGCCATTGGTGAACACTCTACATTAGCCTAGCGGGTAGAGTGTTTGCAAATGGTCCGGGAGACCTAGGTTCAATTCTAGATCACGTCATACCAAAGACTTTAAAATGATACTTAATACATCCTTGCTTAACACTCAGCAATATAAGGTACGTATCAAGGGTAAGGTGGAGCAATCCAGGGAAAGTAGTGGCCTCCCCTACACCTCGGTGTAGAAGCTATTAAACAGGGAGCCCTCTGATCGCCCACGACTACGGTCAACAATTACTACTACTACTACTACTACTAAGGTCTACTTGAAACAACCTAATTGTGTGTAAACAAATGATTGTTCATGAAGAGAAATAGTTAGTAGAAACCACATAACTTTATGCAAATTATTTGTATTAAATTGGAATAGTTGTCACCATATAACTGAGCAAAAATTAAAACATACTTGAAGTTATAACTATTATAACTACAACTATTTATTTGAAATCATATAATTGTGTGTAAATTATTAGTATTAGATAGAAATACTTGAAATATACAACCCTATGTAAATTATTTACTTTCGGTAGGAATACTTAATATCATATTTTCTATAAAAAAGTTACTTGAACTTATAACTTTACTAAGGAGTCTTATTACTTAAAACCATATAATTATATACAAAATATTAAGACTAGATAGGAATACTTAGAAGTGTATGCAAATGATTTGTATTAGATAGGAATACTTGATATCATATAACTGTGTGCAAAAAAAAAGCGGTCTAAGGAAACAACAATCTCAGAATGTAACTATGAACTTACAATACACGCGTTTTCCTAACCTGGGTCTAATATATAACGCTAGACGGGTTGACATGCCGATAAATCAATCATTCAGTCAATCAACTAGCCAGATGTCAAAATGTACCCCTCCTACTTCTCTCTTTCTCTTTCTCCCTACCCGTAGACAGGGCTTAGAATATGCCGACTCTATCCCCTGCAGGGAGCTAACCTCCATACTCTCCAATAAAAATGGTGTCCTAGATAGGACATAAAACTATATCTGGTGGTGAGGTTCTAGTTCCTGAGCCCTGGGGCACGTGAAGTACCTTTTCATTGCCATTTCTCCAAGGTACTCTTCTGATAGAAGAGTTTGTGGCGTAATGGATACCGTTATAGGAAATGGACAAAGTGACCCGAGTTCAATTACTGGACGAGGTTGTTTGCGTTTCACGTAGCGAAAGGGATGAATCCTATTATTCTTCTTCCAGCTATAAGTAAGATAGCAGGGCAGGCTGAACTATTCAGCTTTGGTATTGCAACTAGTCTAAGAGAAGGAAAAACTCTGAATTCAAACCTATTAACTTCACTAAAAATTGACCTTGTGTCCCATATTGCTCATGTGGAGGGGTAGGTAAATATACCCTCATGCCGGAGTTTTAGTATCTGTTAGGGTCCCATCAATGGGCCAAATAGATCTTCTTGAAAATTATTCGTATTCGATGGGACCGCGTAAAAACACTTTTAGAAGCTATTACACAATTGTTCAGTCGGTTAGGACTGTAGAATACACCGACTGTTTCTCTGAGAAATAGCACTTGATTGGTTCCTATCTATGGATCAAAGAGAACTTATGTACTTATGCTAAACTGAATTGCTTGAAATAGAACTGTTTTGACATTTAAATTGCGTACTTGTGTTTAACTGAATTGTTTGAAATGAATCTGTTTTTGTATGTTAAACTGAATTTTATGAAATAGAATTGTTTTTTGACATTGAAACTGTGTTATGTTAAAATGAATTGTTTGATTTAGAACTGTAAATATATGAATAAAAGGTGGATTTGGCATTAAATAACTTACAATGGTTGATATGCCATAAATACCTTTGGGAAAGGTATGATTCCCCTAATCCTCCCAGCTATGGGTTAAGTAGTTGTTTGCCCTCAGTTTGAATATCAAATAGTTCTATTTGACCCAATGATAAAACCCTTTCAGATGCTACCAATTGGGGCTTAAGTGGACCTGGGAGCAGTGGCAATGAAGGGGTACTTTCCGTTCCCCAAACTAAACCAAACGAACCCAATTACACAAAAATGTAAATGTACGCCATTTCTTAACCGCTAGGTATAAAATAACCCTTGATGGGTTGACGAGCCATTAAACGCAGCATCCTATAGAATCTGTGAAGAGGAACGCCTGCTCAGCTATTGGGTGTTTATGTCAAAAAGTTCATTTGAAATCGAAAGTGAATGAGTCCATGAGAAAGACATGGAAATCATTGTTGTTTATTTATTTGTCCGAACATTTCTGTGCTTGTAGTGAGTGACAAGTAAATTTGACTTGGTCAACAGCCAAGAAATTTGAAGACACTTCGGATAGACGTCGGCTTCCTTCCTTACTATCAACTCAGATTCGCCTGTTGATTACTTTTCTGCCAATAAATAAAGTACGATGGAGTTCGCAGATAACGGTTTGCCCAGGTTCACTATTTGAAAGGCAGAACGGAAACGAATATTTACCGCAAAATCATCCCTTTCTCAACCCTGTCTGCAGGGGCCGTAGAATAAGCCAATTGCATCCCTGTGTAGGAGTAAGATCTACCCCTAATCAACGTGTGTCCTCAGTAGGACACGAAACTGCATCTGATGTTGAGGCTTAAATCCTCGAACTTTGAATAAAGTAGAGTACCTCTTCACTGCTATTTCTCCCAGTTCCACCCTAACCAAAAGTGATAGTATCTGTTAGAGTCCCACCTGTAAGTCAATGATTTAGTATACTTCAAACCATTTAACTGTGTGCGAGCAAATGATTAATGTTTAATTGAATTATTAGTATTTGACAGCAATACTTAAAACATTTAAATGTTAAAAAACTTTTAGTGTTAGATAGCAATACTTGAAACCATTTAACTGTATACAAAGACTAAATAAAAACGCTTAAAACTAGTTAACTGTGTGTTAACAATAAGTAGCAATACTTGAAACGTTTAACTGTGTGCAAACAAATGAACTCTGGCTCGTATAAGACAAATATTATCGACAAACTGTTCGTTTACAAACTATATATATATATATATATATATATATATATATATATATATATATATATATATATATATATATATATATATATATATATATATATATATATATATATATATATATATATATATATATATATATATATATATATATATATATATTATATATATATATATATATATATATATATATATATATATAATATATATATATATATATATATATATATATATATATATATATATATATATATATATATATATATATATATATATATATATATATATATATATATATATATATATATATATATATATATATATATATATATATATATATATATATATATATATCAATCAGACCATTGGTCTTATGAGTAAAGTGTTCACTAATGGTCCGGAACACTAGGTTTCAATCTCAAGTCGGGTCACACCAAAGACTCAAAAAATGGTACTTGCTTGACACTCAGTATTATAAAGTAAGGATTAAGTGTAAAGTGGAGCATACTAGGGAATGGAGTAGATTCCTCCCCTACATCTCGCCGTAGTAGCTATTCAAAAGGGAGCCTTCGGATCACTCTTGACTAAGGACTTATATATATATATATATATATATATATATATCTTTTTATATAAGATTTGGCATTAAAAACCCTACAAGGATTAATTTGCCATAATCTCCAAACAACCAACTAAATGACCAACCACTTTTAACCAAATTACATATCTTCCATATTTTGTTTATTTTTATTTTGAGGTGAAAACTTTTAATCAATTATTTTATCCAGTGACAGTTTGGTTTTTCACCAGAGTCTGGGTTACAGCAAGTCTCTTCCGGACTCTTGGACTCTTCTGAATATTGTTAGCTGTAGTCTGGATCATCTCGATTCTTCCGCTGACATCCAATTCTTCCAGTCTTTTCTCTGAGCCTTTGTAGACTGGCCCAAGTGTACCAACGACAATTGGTATCACCCTTATGTTCCACAGCATTTTTTAGTTCATTAATATGGTCCTAGTATTTGTATGTCTTTTGCTTTCTTATATTTTCACTTTGTGGTCCTCCGGAATGGCAAAATCCTCTTGGTAAGCTCGTTTTTTGTTAATAAGCATCAAGTCTAGTCATCTGGCCAGGATTAGGTGATCTGGTCGTATCTTAAGATCCCAGAGGTGTCCTCGTCGAGTAATGGTTAAAGCGATGGACTACAAAATCGTAATAAGCGAGTTCGAACTCCAGTCGCGCTATTACGTTCACTTTCGGGTAAATACCTTTGGTAAAGGTATGATTCCCCTAATCCTCCCAGCTATGGGTTAAGTAGTTGTTTGCCCTCAGTTTGAATATCAAATAGTTCTATTTGACCCAATGATAAAACCCTTTCAGATGCTACCAATTGGGGCTTAAGTGGACCTGGGAGCAGTGGCAATGAAGGGGTACTTTCCGTTCCCCAAAGCTCTAGCATTATGGAGCTTCATCGTATCATAGTACCACCACTGTTTTTCTGGAAGGATGGCTTTGGCATTAAATAACTTGCAATGGTTGATACGTCATTAAACAAGGAAACCAAACCTAAAATCCCAGATAATTTTATGCGTCTCATCTCTGCGACGGATTCTGGTTGGTGCATATACCATTTGGTAGTATGATCAAATTTCAGTCTTTTGCACATTTCCCAGTAGATAACCTTTTTCATCCAGGAGTGCTAAGTCTAGAACCCCTTTTGTGCAAGTTTGCTGCATTCACTTATTATCTGATTCATCATCTCATCTCTTCCTTCGCACTTGTTCTGTTGCATATCAATTTTTGCTTTAATGCAATTTTTCCTTATGGTATTATTATTTACTCCTTGAGAGTTTTTCACATCAACGTTATCTAAAGGTCTTTCCTTGAAGTCTGAGTGACAGCAAGTCTCCTCAAGTGTCCAGGACTCTTCTCAGTATTCTGACCGATTTCAATAATGCTGCAGTTTGGGTGGTATCCACTCGTCTTGTTATTTTCAAGTCCTCCAGTCTCTTTAATAACCCTTCGGTGATTATACCAAGAGCACCAATTACATTTGGTATAAGCGTTACTTTAATGTTTCACAGTTTTTTCAGTTCTCTAGCAAGGTCGAGGTACTTATGTTTCTTTTCGCTTTCTTTAAATTTTACTCTGTGGTCAGCCGGGACAGCATAGTCCACAATTCGGCAAGTTCTTTTTTTTTGTTCATTATAATAAGGTCTGGTTGTCTGGCCGAGATTAAGTGATTCATTTGTATGTCAAAATAACATTGGAGTTTGTGTTTTTCACTCGCCAGGACAGATACTGGGTTATGCATATATCATTTGTTCATATGTTCAAATATAATTTTCTTCCACAATTCCCAATGGATCACTTTACCCAACAAGTCGTGTCGAGTCTTATATTCTTTCTGGACTAAATTTATGTGATTGATCGTTTCGTTTCTCTCACAACATTATTTCCTTATTTTGAGAGTTTTTCACACCAGCGTTAGCCAATGGTTTCTGACTGAAGTCTGAGCGACAGCTAGTCCCTTAAAGTCTTCAGAACTCTTCTAAGTATTATGACCGAATTACTACATGGACTCTAACAAAACGGCTGGAGAAGAAGCTAGACGGCAATTACACAAGAATGCTGCGAGCAATATTGAACAAGTCCTGGCGGCAACACCCCACAAGACACCAACTGTACGGCCACCTGCCTCCTATCACGAAAACTATTCAAGATAGACGAACCAGACATACAGGACACTGCTGGAGAAGCAGGGACGAACTCATAAGTGATGTACTCTTATGGAGCCCCACACATGGCCGTGCAAAAGCAGGACGACCAGCACGAACATACATTCAGCAACTATGTGAGGATACAGGATGTTGTCCTGAAGACCTGCCTGAGGCGATGAACGATAGGGAAAAGTGGCGAGAGAGGGTCAGGGATATCCGTGCTACCAGCACGACATGATGATGATGATGATGAAGTATGTGACTGAGTGACATCATCATTATTACAAATAGTATGGTGATAGTGCATCTCCTTGGAAGACCCCTCTGTGGATTTTCTCCTTAGTTAAGCTTTTCCCTCCCGCTGTCACTTCGACTCTCTTGTTTTCCGTGGTATTTTTTATCAACTTTATGACTTCACTAGATATCTTGTACATTATGAGACAGTCTATAATCCAGCTTCGTGGGACCATATTATTTGCCTTTTTGTTGTCAATCAACACCATAGCTAGATTTTTTCGTCTCGTCTTGCTCTCCTTGAGGTTGAGTTGATCAACGTATTGTAGCGTTCCTGTTCCTCTGGTCCATTTGCAACATCCTTTCTGCTCCTCGAGGAACAATTCACGGCTTATTAGCGAATTGTATATTTTCTTCTTAATTTGTGACGTTAGTACATGATGTCTCAGTATAGATGGAACGCATGTGACTGATAATAACTCTACTAATAATTACGTTGTGTTCTTTTTTGTTACAGATTTTAAAATAGTATACAATAACAACTATTAATCCTTGATCACAATGCCTTAGACAAGAATCACCGGAAACAGATTTGTCCTTCTTTCGACACCAGGCGAAAGTAAGCGGATGACTCGGGTTTGAAAGTTAGACGTGACGAGATAAAGACGCGAGGGAACACAAGCCAAGACAATGTGAAGATAGGCGAAAATTGCGGCCCCCATTTTGGGATGGGCTCCGAAAAGGAATCTTAGATGTGACACGAACCGGTGAAGACGAAATCAGCTAATAAGCACGTTAGAACAACAAAAGAAAACCAGGAAGAAAATTCAAGGTTTGTCTCTGCTCTCTTTCTCCTCATGACACGTTGTTTCTTTTTGTCCAGCTAACGCGGGCGACTGAGGTTTAATACTGTCTTTCTTTCTCCCGACGTCTACTTTAAAAGTGTAGTAGCGAATAAACTTTTGTGTTTGCGAACTAAGATAGAGTTTTGAGTGTTCGTCAACTTTTCTCACGGCGAGATTACAGCATAAATCCGTTCAAGCACTTGGTGGTACAACTGCACATTTGTGTGTAATGGTACAAACTTCTATTTGGAACCGTTATGGTACACTAACGGTATTATTATCATTTCAGTATTTCCAAGTTGTTCGCAACAGATACAACTGGCGTTTTTTTTGCTGGCGTCTGTGTGACAGCAAATTTCCTTAGGTCTCCTGGTCTTTTCTAAGTATTCAAGTCGATTTTTATAGTGCTGTGGTCTAGATAGTTTCAATTCTTCTTTTCTTCCTCAGTTCAGCCAGTCTCTTTTTCCTGGCCTTTGTGAACCTGAATTCGGGAGTGCTGAGAAGACTTGCTGTCACTTAGACTCCAGTAAAAGGCCACTAGTTAGAGAGGGTGTGGATAACTAGTAAATAATAATAACAATAATAATAATTTTTCATAAAAAGATGTATAAAAATTAATCTCAAGCATTTTAATGTTCTTTTCCCTTTTTCAATTTAAAAAAATGAACAGTTTTTTTCTCTGTGTTTAAACAAAAACATGTTTAATTTTAGAAATCTGTATTAAATCTAATCTAACACTACACCATAAAAAAGAAGAAGGAAAAAACAAAAAAGGAAAGACGAAACAAAACAAAACAAAGAAACAAGCAAAACTCTTGAAAGGACATTAACATTATAAATCTCTGAACAATGCGAAAACAGGAACAGAATGAGCGGTCAGGTTATTGAACAGTGCCCGAGGATCCCAACCGATTTTGTGATATGGAGCTTTTGAAATAAAAACAAAGTTAACATTGTACATATCTTTATGGAAGTGATGAAGTCATAGGCCAATACCTCTTCTCTTTCCTCTTCCCACAGGCTTAGAATTTCCAGCTCTTATTGGGATTTTCATTCTCTGTTTAGGAAAAATAAACATGCGTGTAAATTGATCAAACAGTCCAGTCGTCTGGGGCTGTAGAATCTCTGCACATAGCTAAGACTCCCACTTCCAACAAATGCATTGAATATTACACTAAACTGCATCTGATGCTGAGGCTCTTGTCCTGGAGCTTTCGAAAATGTAGAGTTGGTAGTACCTGTTAGTGTCCATTCATGAACAAACAGAAACATTTAATCATTGTCTATACTGTACGCAAAAAAAAAAAAAAAAAAAAAAAAAAAATTAGTGATACTATATTGAATTACAAGTATTACATAACAATACTTGAAATTATTTAACTGTGTGTAAATAGACTTTGACAGAAATGCTTGAAACTATTTAACTGTTTGTAAATAGAGCTAAAAGAACTATCACTGTTTGTTTGTTTGGGTTTACGGCATATCAACCTTTACAGGTTATTTAATGCCAAATCCATTTTATGCATGTAAACAGTTATATTTCAAACAATTCAGTTTAGTACAAGTACATAATTTAATTGTCAAAAACATTTATATTTCAAGCTATTCATTTTAGTCAAACAGTTCTATCTTAAACGATTTAGTTTAGCGTAAGAACACTTTCAATATCAGAAACAGTTCTATTTCAAGTAATTCAGTTTAGCATAAGTACGCAGTTTAGTTCTATTTGACCCATAGATTGGACCCAATCAGGTGCTACAACTCCGGACCAGAGTGGACCTGGGAGCGATGACAATGAAGAGGCACTCCGCATTCCCCAAAGCTCCAACAGCACTGGAACCTCGCCGTTAGATTGTTTAGTGTCGTATCCAGGACACTCGTTGGCTGGGACTTAGCCTTCTTCAGAGAAGCAGTTGGTGTATTCTACATCCCCAGCCGATTGGGCAAAAATCTTTGTTAGCAAAGTATGTTAGCAACTGTATGTAAAATAGTGATTAATACTAAATTGAATTATTAGTATTTGATAGCAATTCTTGGAACCATTTAACTGTGCGTAAAGAGAATTATTAGCGTTAGATTGCATTACTTGAAACCATTTAAATATAGGCTAAGTGAACTATCCGTGTTAGCAATATTTGAAATCAGTTAACGGTGTGCAAACAATAGATTAATATTAAATAGAATATTGTTAAATTGCAACGCTTGAAAACATTGAACAGTGTGCAAACAGATGAGCTCTGGCTTGTTTTAAAATAATGTTACCAACAAACTATTCGCTTACAAATCATATATATATATATATATATATATTGTCACGTGGTCTCCCACTGAGACGATAGAAATAAGATTAATACTATTCCCCGTGTTCGAATTAACAGTGGCAAGTCATCAGAGAATGACCGTTAAGGCATGATAGTAAATTAGGGCAAGCTATTTGTACTCAGTAACCTGACTTGGGTGACATCTAGCAGCCCTAAAAAAATCGCATGACCAGGGGGAAAGAAGAGAGAAGCCAAATGATTGGCTGGGACCCCAAAACGGAAGTGGGGACTCCTTCCCGTCAGCGGAAATAGATAGTAAGAAAAGTTAGTTATTGGAAAGGGCTCGTGGCAGACAGACCCATAGCCATTACTCCGGGTGAAGAAGACAAAAACATATCTCGGACACGAGGGACCCAAGTTCTTCAAGCCAGTTTTAAAAATAGCATAAAGTCTATTAGCCCGTGAAAGAAGAAAGATTCTCTATAGGAATTCCATCAAAGAAAATAAGATAAGTACTCTTGGGACTGTTTCTCCTTATATCTAATTTTATATACCCCCCCCTCTCTCTCTCTCTCTCTCTCTCAATTTGAAGGAAAACGAAAGAAAAAAAAGAAGAAAGACATTTATGGTCATGGACTGTTCATTTATTATATATTTGACACTTTGAAAGTGTATCTCTTTGTATAGTAAAGGATTCATGTATTTTAATGTTACCACGTGGTCGAAGTTGTTCTTTGCCGTGTCTTCTCCGAATTTGTTACTTCATGCTTCCTTTTCAGCTTCACGTCGCCTTATGTTATCTTGCTTAAAATTGTCCTATTAATTCCTTTAAAATATCACACGGGAAACCGGAATTGCCGACTACTTTAATTAATATTATTACGTCTGAACCTAGAGGTCCATATCTTCCATTATTCTAGGGGAGGAAGTTTAGTGGCCTTGGTGGGTGTGTGTATAGTGTGAAATTTGGAACCCCTTGCCAGCGGCGGTCAGTCTAGCCCTAAATTAATCCCTCACATAATATGCCAGTTCTTATATGCCTGAGAGAAAAACTCTGAACGAGGACTTATTCTATAAGGGATCAAGTGCCAACCTGCCCCGTCTTCACACGTGCAGAAATAAAGTTCCGTTTTGGGATTTTAAAGAATTTGCCGTCACAATATATATACGAAGTACGTACGATAAGTTTCCAGACCTTTTTCGTATGGGCATCTAAAATTGGCGTAGACTCTTGAAATTTTAATATGTTATTGCTATACATCTTATGAGATGACTGACCAATTTTTATGATTTCACGTTCAAATGAACAGCTACAGCAATTGGAATACACCCTACTAAAGCCTGATTGTCACAGCTGCTGAATTGCAAAAATGCAATCTGACACTTTAGAAGAACGATATGCAATAGAATTCTGTTTTAAATTTGGCAAAAAATGCCACAGGTTAAGGTCCCTTCGATGGTTCAAATAGATCGGTTTAAAAGTAATTCGTATTTGATATGAATATGCAAAATAAACCTTTATGAAACAGCTTTGGCCGAGTGGGTAGAGTGTTCGCTCATTGTCCGGGAGTCCTGGGATTGAATACCAAAGACTTTAAAAATTGTACTTGATACCTCCTTGCTTAACACTCAGCATTATAAGGTACGTATCAGGGATAAAGTGGAGCAATCCAGG
>OY757926.1:65290848-65688348 GCA_963585895.1 Sepioteuthis lessoniana | reverse complement strand
AAGAGCTAAACCTAGAGTCCCATGGAGGGCATTAGTGGTTAGAAAAAAGCGTGCAGACGTGAAAACTGCTTCCAAATGCAATAGGAGGAACCCAACCAATATCAATACTCAGAAAATTAAGAAGGCACAAAATGAATTTACTAACATATACCTAAAAGAACAAACAGAATACATACAAAATTAGATGAATAAGATTAGAGACTCAGTGGAAAATAGACAATTTAGAACAGCATGGCAGACAGTAAACGAAGTGGGCAGAAGGACGAGCACTGCGAAAGCTAAACTGAAAGCTATCAGCCAAGAAGAACAAATACACCTATGGAAACAACATTTCGAGAATTTACTCGGAAAATCTCCGAAATTTAAGCATGAACCAATCACAAAAATTAATAACCAACTAGACATCAAACTAGGACAGCTTACACGAGAAGAACTCGACTCAGTACTAAGAAAAATTCAAAAAAGGAAAACAGCAAGGCTTGATGAAAAACCACCAGAAGTATGGAAGATCAGGGAATTCGACGACATACTGCTCCAACACTGTAATGCTGCATATAACCAAAACACAATAGGCAGATGGACAAAGAGATGCATCTTCCTTTTCCCTAAGAAGGGTGACCTCGGAATAGCCAAGAACTACCGGGGTATAACCCTTACATTCATAGCGGCCAATGTTCTACTACGCAATTCATAGCTACAATGTTCTACTACGCAATTCATAGCTACAATGTTCTACTACGCAATTCATAGCTACAATGTTCTACTACGCAACCGCATAGAACCCAAAACTGAGAAAATACTTAGGAAGAAACAAAATAACTTTGGGGGTGTCCTCGTGGTGAAATGGTTAAAGCGATGGACTGCGGAATCGTAGTACGCTAGTTCGTACTCCAGCCGCGCTATTACATTCACTTTCGGGCAAATATCCTTGGGAAAGGTATGAACCCCCTTATCCTCCCAGCTATGGGTTAAATAGTAATACTACTGTTCTTCTAGGAGAATGGCTTTGGCATTAAATAACCTAAAAAGAGTTGATATGCCATTAAACAAAGAAACCAACCAAACCAAAAAAACTTTCGGAGAAATCGATCCACGACATCAAAAAGTTTGACTATCCGTCAAATTCTAAAAGGTTTACGTTCAAAAAATCTCAAAGCAACAATATTATTCGTTGACTTCTCTAAGGCATTTGACTCCATACACTGAGGAAAGATCGAGCAAATATTCCCCACCTACGGACTGCCCAAAGAAACCGTCGCAGCTATAATAATGCTATATAAAAACACGTAAGTAAAAGTCTGCTCACCGGGTGGAGGCACAGACTATTTCGGCATTATAACAGGTGTGCTAGAAGGACACACATTATCCCCGTACTTGTTTATTATCTGCCTAGACAACGTGCTTAGAACGTCTATAGATTTAATGAAAGAAAACGGTTTCAAGCTGGCAAACGAGAGAAGTAGAAGATATCCCGTACGAACTATTACAGACGTGGACTATGCCGATGACATAGCGCTTCTAGCAAATACACCCGCGGGAACCGAATCCTTGCTACATAATCTGGAACGAGCTGCAGGTGGCATAGGCCTCCATGTCAACGCAGACAAGACAGAATACATGAGCTTTAATCAAAGAGGCGACATTTCCACACTAAATGGTAGTTCTCTTAAACTAGTGGACAAGTTCCCCTACCTCGGAAACAGCGTCTCATCAACCGAGAATGACATCAACACACGATTAGCAAAGGCATGGACAGCTATCAATAGGCTATCGGTCATATGGAAATCAGACCTGACCGATAAAATAAAACGCACTTTTTTTCCTAGCAGCAGTCGTATTGATACTGCTATAAGCATGCACCACATAGACGCTAACTAAACGTTTGGAGAAAGAGCTTGATGGAAATTACACAAGGATGCTGCGAACTGAATTGAACAAGTTCTAGAGACAACACCCCACAAAGCATCAGCTGTACGGTCACCTACAACCCATCACGAAACCTCTCCAAGTTAGACGAACCAGACATGCGGGACACTGCTGGAGTAGTAGAGACGATCTCATAAGTGATATATTCCTGTGGATCCTTTCACATTGACGAGCAAAGTTAGGACGATTAGCTCGAACCTATATACAACTATATATACAACAGCTCTGTACCTATACAGAATGTCACCTGGAAGACCTCCCGGAAGCGATGGATGATAGTGACGGGTGGCAAGAGAAGGTCAGGGAGATCTGTGCCAGCAGTGCGACATGATGATGATGATGAAGTGAATAGTCTGTAGATAATTTTATTTTAAACGAGTTCTTATTGTTCATTTGCTTGCATACAGTTAAATGGTTTCAAGTATTCCTATCTAACAATGACAATTCTATTTAAAATGAATCATTTGTTTGCCCACAGTTAATTGGTTTCAAGTAATCCTATTTAACATAAATAATTCTGTTGATGAAGTATTCCTATGAAGAAAATAGAAAAAAGTTAATCCAAAACACGAGAATTTATTATGATTGAAAGTCAACGTTGAAACGTTTCGGTTTTAATAAACCTTCATCAGAACTTTAAGATGGCAAAAAATAAAGCTTGAACTGTGATGGATGTTTAGTATTCCTCTGTAACATGAATAATTTAGTAATTAAGTATTATAAATAATTTAGTATTCCTATGTTATATAAATAATTTGCACACGTTTAATGGCATATCAACCATCGTGGTTTATTTAATGCCAAAAATCTTTGTAAAGGAGCAGCAGTGATGCTATTTAAACAAGAATTGGTGAAATAAAGGGGATCATACGTTTTCCTTGGGTATTAGTTCGAAAATGAATTTAATAGCGTGACTGGCGTTCGAACTCACTTACTTCAAAACTGCAGTCCAGTACGTTAACCATTACGCTAAGTGGACCCAGTATGTTTACAAATAACTAATGATTATAATTTTTAATAAATAATTTAACAGTTCTATTGACCCATAGATGGGACCCTAACAGGTACTACTACTCCGGGTCAGAGTGTGTTAAGGAGCAATGGCAATGAAGTAGTGTTTCCCATTCCTTAAATCTCAAGGACTGGAGCCTAACCATCAAATATGGTTTAGTGTCATACCTAGGATACTCGGAGAAGAATTCTCACCTCTCTGCAGGGATGCAGTCAGCAAACAGAGCGGACGTATGACTGATTAATTTGGATTGATTTGGTTTTATGGCATATCAACCATTGTTTGTTATTTAATGCCAAATTCGGTTTATTCATATATATATATATATATATATATATATATATATATATATATATATATATATATATATTTGTAAACATCAGTCAGCAAAGTTAAATGGTTTCAAGTATTGCTAGGTATCACTAACAATTCAATTAAACATCAATTATTTGTTTACACTCAGCTAATTGATCAAATAGTTCTATTTCAAACAAGTAAAATTAGCATGTCATTTGTTTGTACTCTGATTAAATGTCAAACTGTTCTATAGCACCCTTCCAGGTGTTACCACTCTGGCCAGAGTGGACTTGGGAGCGATAGCAATGAGGGGCTACTCCGTATTACCCAAAGCTCCAGCGTTATTAGAGCCTCATCAACAAATAGCTTACTGTTATATACAGGATACTCGTTGGGGGCAGGGCTTCTTAATCAGCAGAGTTGCATTCGGTGTATTATAGCCTATTGGGCTGACATTTGACTGATTGAGCTAACCAAAGTGGGTGCATTCAGGTAATAAAGAGAATTCTAAGAGGATTCGGTCATATTGTGAGACTAAAGAATCATTACCAATAAAAAAGATTCTGTTTTCGTAGTTTGGTAGCAGATACAGAAGCCGTGGTTGTTAAACTGAAAGTTTGATGTTAGAATACTTTAAAATGATATCTGAAGGACCGTCAAATATCCACTGCTAATTGGTTCAAATTGGTGGAGAACCTCAATGGATGGATCTTTCAAAATAATGTTTACATAAAGTTTATTAATTCATTGACTTTAAAGTCATGTCAACCTATCTAGGGTTTTTTTATGCATAGAGATAAGAAGATCGCGTTCATGGTACGACCATATTTGCTTCTATGTCTAGTTGATCATTAAGAGATTTTTTCACGCTATACAATCGAATACGAATATTTTTTTTAAAATAGATCTATATGAACAATAGACGTGATTGTAACAGATACAACCACTACGGATCAAAGTGGACCTGGCAGTAATGGCAATGACAGGATACTTAACACTCCACAAATCTCTAGAACTAGAGCCTCACAACCAGATGAACTTTAGTGTCATACCCAGGTCACCTCTTTTTAGAGGGGTCTTAACTCTCTATTGGGGATGGAGTCAAAATATTCTGAGCCCCGCCGACAGGGCAGTATATATATATATATAGAAAGTAATACTCAGAGAATATTATCTTAAGATAAAATGTTTCCATTGATACTTATATATATATATATAATAAAGATTTAACGTTGAAAGCGTTTTTAAACCCTGAAATCATCACAGTGCTCAATGCATGAAAACGCAGAGCAATATCATCTTATATTTCAAGTATAAGATTAAATGATAATAAAAGGATAAAAACCTGTGACTAAGATTTTGACCTTGTAGATCCTTAGGTAAGCTAGTATTCAACACGACTTATATACACACACACATACACACACAAACACACATATATATATATATATATATATATATATGTGTGTGTGTGTGTGTAGTTTTTATAAAAGTAATTCCTGTTTTAATGTCCTGACTTTTATTAAAATTGGATTGGATAGTTTTTACGTTTACATTAAACGAGTATGAATATAATTTTTAGGATTCAAGCAATAAAAAATCTTTAGAATTCGTGTATAAGAGTTGATATTTAAAGACTGTGATTGCATTCCACCATCTTTAACAGCATCAATACAATCGTCTGGTCACAAATGTTTGATGTGTGCATATTTGCTTTTAAAGAAGAGTTAGATTTTATGGAAGAACAAATCAGTCATAATCAGGCGTAACAGATAAGATTAACACATTTTCAATGATCTGCTTTTGCCCGAACTCAATAGATAATAGTTTTACAGTTGAAAAATTGCCTCAAAAAATGAATTCCAGCTGTAGTCAGTGGTGATACGCACCAATTTAGAAAGGTTCCGATACTCGGAAAATGATTTGACTGAAGCCATGCGCTAAGTAGAAGTGGGTAATTTCTCTTCTCGGCTCTCTCAGGAAAGCAGGTTACCATTTTTTGGCATTTTAGTAACGGGTGAAAAAAAATGGATATTTTGCAAGTGTATAATTTATGCAACGCCCCGGCTTGAAGGATAATATTTGATGACCCTTCAGATGATTTCAGGAAATTCTATTGGGTTCAGAAACTTGATTCCGATTAAGCAGCCTTATTTTTACCAAACTAGAACCAAAATAGCAAATTTTACGCTGTTTCTAGGTGGTATGGGGTTTCATGCGTGGACTGAAGTGGATCAAAGAAGTCTTTACAAAGTTATAAACCATAACACAACAAATATTAACGATTTGTTGAAAACAAATAAAGTTTTGTAAAAACTCTAAAAGGCAAAATAAATCGTGGACAAGATTGCTTAAATTACATGAAAGAAAAACAAAATTTAATAAAATAGAAAATTGCACAGCATTTAAGAAAGTTTTATCAATGTTCTTGTATAAACGTGAAAGTTATGATTGAGTCACAGAAAACTTTTCTCAAGAGATACTATCTACTAGGCGGAGTATTATATATGTGTAGGGCTTTGTAAAGATAATGTTCAATATAAAAACAATTCTATGTATAGAAACCTAAATCCTTAACTAGAGAGAAAAAAAGTTTCGTCCTTACCTCAATTGTAACCGATAGGGGGAAAATAGCGCATTATTTACCGCTTAATTTTTGAAAGAGTTCGAGGTATCAGCAGGAGCATTTTTGTGTCTTTTTATTGGTTGATCATTTTAGGAAGAGTCATGAGGTGATAACTCTGTAACAGCGGCAAGCCATCTAAGTGCCGATTGCTATATCTATCGGAGTTTTCAGAAATATCTTCAAAGAGGAGATTCTAAAACTCATTATGATACAGAACTAACCCTTTTCCTATTATTGTGTTTTGCACAACATGATTAAATAGACTGAAATACAGCGAAAATTAATCTGCGTTCAAGGAAACCTTTGGTGTGTTCTTTTTTCGGTTGGGGAGATTGTTGTATAGCCATGATACAGATATATGCTGAACATAATCAAACATAATATACGAACTTCAATGAACGAACGCACCCACTTCTTTATAAAAATATAATCTCTCCCACTTTATTCTTGAAAGCGTGATGCTGGTTGTGTGTGAGAGATGAGTTGGAGACGGGGACAGACTGTTATTTTGACCCAAGTTCTTCCTCGCCAATAAACAGCACTTCTTCCTCATCTTGGCTGGGTTGCTCAACTGTGGGTCATTCAGGGCCCAAAGCCCTCAGTGTACAAACTGATTCTCACGCTGGCATCCTATCTCCAATTGACTCGAACCGTCTGTGCCCGGGTTATATTATTGTTGAACGTCCACCTACTTCCGCTGTTCTTCCGCTTATTCACACAGGTGCATCTCTTGATTGACGGCTCGGTCGAGGGTCAATATATAACAATCATCACATTCTTATCTGGAGGTGTCCGTGGTGTAATGGTTATCGTCGTAGGGAAATAGACACGACGACACGAGTTCAAATCCTGGACGAGACTGATTGCATTTCACATAACACATGGGAAAGGTATGAATCCAGTTATTCTCCCTCCAGCTATGGGTAAATAGTAGGACAGACTAGGTTCTTCATGCTTGGGGAAGCAACTAGTCTAGGAGAAGGAAAACTCTGAATTCAAATCTGTTAAACTCCGCTTAAAAAAATTGACCTTGTGTCATATCCTGCCCGAGTGGAGGGGTTGGTAAATATGATCACATTCTTATTTTTCAAAATTCCACATGTTGAATTTTTCTTCACGTCCGTCTCCATCCCCCTCACACACACATTTCACAAAAAATTCTCAAGGACAACAACAACAAAAATACAAAAAGAAATTTGTTGAACAACAGCAAAAAAACCAAAAATCTTAATTAGAAGGCGACCTTCTCACTATGCCCAGGCTAGTTATTGCCTAAATTTATTTCATACTATTCTTTGCGCGGTTGGCTATCTTGACATGCGTGCATCAAAGTACAACACAGATGCATCTTTCATCCTACCAAACCAATAGGTCCCTCTGCAATTCCTTGAAGAATCTCAAAACCATAAAAGGACCATACTCTGGTCTCAGATCCTGGTCACAAACCTAGTGACCCTGGTCATTTCAGCAATACATTTCGCCTGGATTCCTTATGACCACGCTCCGATTGGTTCCGACCTGGAGTAACTGGAGAATTCCACCTACTAAAAAACAATATCATCAAGGCCCAAAACATTCCTCATAAATCTACAAAAATCATGGCCCAAAATATTGAACCTGTCCCACAGCCTTAACTACGGATCCAAAGGTATATGAGCATTCTCTAGACAACATCATCGATGCCCCGATAGCCACCCAGATCTCGGATTAAAATCCTAATTTCGAATTACCATGCGCCAGGACAGGATTCACAAGTTACTAAAAAATTTCATTCATAAAAAAATTTGTTTACTATTAAATTCATTCATAAAAATTAAAACTCAAAACCCAAGCGGAAGTTTACATTATGACCCGTCAATCATTTTAACACTGGGACAGTATATGTGTCCACGGGGGCCATCTTACTTTCTTTTCTTTTCACAGCAACCTGCTTGTATGTTCCCGTCTTACTCTCTTTATTTCTCTCTCCCTCACTACGATACAAAATTACATATAGTAGTTTTCGTCATTTTTCTATGTAGGGCTCAATCGTTTTTTGTATTTTTTAAAATATTTCCATTTTATCTTTTAGAAAGGCCAAATAACATTAATATATAAGCCAACGAGACTCATTTTACTCCCCCCTTGTCATTATTACTTTTTTAAAAATCATTTTAAATTCTTTCCAAGTACCCTAATATGATGACAGAGAGAAAAATATTCGAATGACCAATTTACTTACAGTCTTTTAAGTGTTTCTCTTTTTTTTCATCTTTTCTGTTTTTCGTTGTTTGTCTGTTCTGATTTTCTTCTTTCTCCCAGTCTGTTGCATTTTTCTTTGTCCTTTTCCTCTATCTCCCCGTTTTTCTTCTTTTTTTTTTCGTGTCTCATTCGTTCTGTTTCGTTCTTGCTTTTTCCTTTTTTTTCAGATTCATTTCAGCTTTTCATTTCTAATTTTCTTGATGTGTTGATATCGGCCGCTTCCTTGATCGTCTTGGTTCAAGATCTTTATCGGCCGTTTTTTTTTTATCGTCTAGGTCAAATTCAGGTTCGAAATCATGCCATGTGGGCATGAACAGGCCTTAGGCACCAAATCGTATTAATATTGTATACCCTAATACAAATATAGGCAGAAAGATAATCAAACATAATATATGAACTTCAATGAACGAACGAACACACTTCTTTATAAAAATATAATCTCCCACACTTTATTTTTGAAAGGGTGATGTTGGTTGTGTGTGAGAGATGAGTTGGAGACGGTGACAGACTGTTATTTTGACCCAAGTTCTTCCTTGCCAATAACAGCACTTCTTCCTCATCTTGGCTAAGTTGCTCAACCGTGTGTCACTGAGGGCCCAAAGCTCTCAGTCTGCAAGCTGATTTTCATGCTGGCATCCTATCTCCAACTGACTCGAACCGTCTGTGCCCTGGTTATATTATTGTTGAACGTCCACCTACTTCCGCTGTTCTTCCGCTTATTTACACAGTTGCATCTCTTGATTGACGGCTCGGTTAATCAATATAACAAGATCAGGTTGACGTGGTTCCAGTGGTTAATTCCAGTTAATACTACGAATATAGCGGACATTTACTATCTTCAATTAAGGTTTTGTTCGGTTTCTTTGTTTAATTGCATATCATCCTTCACGGGTTATTTAATACCAACGCCATCATTGAAGAAAAACAGTAGTGGTACTATCTAACCCAAGGATGGTAGGATAAGGAAGTAACTACATTAGTACGAAAGTGAACGTAACAGCACAACTGAAGTTCGAACCCATTTCTTACCATATCGCAGGCTAGCACGTTAACCACTACACCCCAGGGACTCCCTCTTTTATTAGTTAAGACGTTTTAATAGATTTGGAGGAAAAGAAGCCAAGTTTTATCAATCGCAAAGCTTAGGTTGAGCAAAGCTCAAGATTATGCTTACTTCTAAAAATATACGGTCCAGTCGGCTTGGACTGTAGAATACACCAACTGCATTCTGCAGAGGAGTAATTCCCTCTCCGCCAACGAATATCCTGGTATGACACTGAACCATCTAGTAGTGAGGCTGCAGTCCCGAAACTTTGAGGATTGTGGGCAACACGTTCATTGCCATTACTCTCAGGTTCATTCTGGCCCAGAGTGTTGTACCTAGTAGAGTCCTGTATATGGATAAAATAGAACTGCTTGCATATTTAACTGCGTGTAAATAAAAGATTGATATTAAATTGAATTGTTAGTGTTATATATATCAATAGTTGAAACCATTTCACTGTGTAAATAGAATTATTAGTGTTAGATCGTCGTACTTGAAGCTATTTTATTGCGTTCAAACTCATTATTAATATTAAATTGAATTATTCAAGTTAGCTTGGAATACTTGAAACCATTCAACCGTGTACAAAAAATTGAATTGTTAGTATTACACAGCAATACTTGAAACTATTTAACTGTGTGGAAACAAATAAATTTTAGCTTTTTTACAATGTTACCAATTCACTATTCATTCACAAACCTTATATATATCTAATCCGTATGGTATGAACAGAATTTGGCATTAATTAACCTACAAGGGTTGATATACCATAAATCCAACCAACCAACCAACCAACCAACAAAGACCACTCCTAAATTGATTGAAGATATCGACTGCAATATAAAAACAAACAAACACACTCTTCTTATTTTCAAAACTTTATTCACCTGATTGTCATCTCCACTGGTATTTCCAGAAAGGTATTCATGGACAATTCATTGAAATACATGAAGAGGTGAAAAAGCATTGTCAACTATCTTTTTCTCTAAAAAAAAAAAAGAAGACTTTTACAAAAACTGCACTATTAATAACCCTTTTTGAATGTATCGATGAATTGTTGCAAGAAAGATATTGATAGTAGCTAACATTATCTGTTGTTTCTAAGTGGTCACCTAGCTTATAGCTGAACAGGATATTTGTTGCTTTACTTTGCTTAGTCTGGAACACAGCCTCATGTTGCTTAAAGTATCTCATTTAAGTATCCCAACTATGGGTTAAATAGTACCACTAATGTTCTTTTACGATGATGGCTTTGTCATTAAATAACCCACGAAGGTTGATATGCCATTAAACAAACAAAAAAAAAACAACATTTAAGTATTTCAGCAGATTTCATTACTCAATTTCGATAATCTCAGGAGTAACTGTTTTCAGATTAACTTGTTTACTAAGCTTTGCTTAATCTCATGCACAACTCTGAGATTTCTGATTCTACCGACTGACAGTAACTCGGTGATTCGAAGAGAACAGGGGCTTTTTGCACGATCTGATCGTAAGTCGCAATGGAACTATGTGACCAACCAAGCAGTGTACATCAAGATGCAAGCCTTATTAAATGCCTGGGAAACATAGGTGATGTGCAAACAATACCAAAAAAAATGTGAGATACTGTTAAGTCCGTGAACTACAGTTCTGACTCGGCTGTACATTGAAGAGCTTCGTTCAAGGAGGCCATCGCTTCAAGTAGAACTACCGCCTTATCTAAAAGATAACGGGTCAGGTTCCTTGCCAAATGCCTAAGGCATCTCCTAAGTAGGAGAATGCCGACAGAATAAAACAATTTTTACATTGACTCCGAGGCGAGAGCCTTCGGCTTTGTGTCAACCATGCCCGTCGTGGAGTATTCAGGTAAACTATATATATTTACCTAACCCCTCTGCCACGGACAGGATGTGACACAAGGTCAATTTTAAACACAGTGCAACTGGTTTTAATTTAGCATCTTCCTTCTTCTACACTGGTTGCCTAACCAAGCTTAAAGAACATAGTCTGCCCCACTGTTTATCGATATATGAGGAAGAATAGATGGCTTCATGCCTTTCTCTTGTGAAATGAAAACAGCCTCATTCTTGTTTGGTTTGGTTTGGTTAGGTTTGGTTAGGTTTGGTTTGGCTTTGAGGCATATCAACCATTGTAGGTTATTAATGCCAAATCCATTTTTATACATAAAAACAGGTCTATTTCAAACAATTCAGCCCAGTACAAGTCAAGATTCTCGTCCACCCACACCTAAATGTCCAATCAGAACTGTTTTGACATTTAACTGTGTGCAAACAAAAACTACACTCACACCCACACCAAACCGAACTGTTCAAGATAGAACTATTTCAAACAATTCAGCTTAGCACAAGTATAGTTTTATTTCAAACAACCCAGTTTAGCATAGGTACACCGTTTCAATGTCAAAAAAACAGATCTATTGAAAACAATTCCGTTTAGCATAGAAAAACAGATCCAATTCAAACAATCCAGTTTAGCATAAGTACGCAGTTTAAATGTCAAAACAGTCCTATTTCAAGCAATTATGTTTAACATAAGAACATTGTTTAGTTCTATTTAACTCAAAAAGTGGACCCTATTAGGTGCTACCACTCCGGGCTAGAGTGAGAGCAATAAAGGGGTACTCCGAATTCCCCAAAGCTCCAGCATAACTGGAACTTCACCATCTGATTGTTTAGTGTCATATCTAGGACACTCGTTGTGGAGGTCTTAACTCGCTGCAGAGAAGCAGTTGATGTATTCTACTGCCCCAGCCAACTGGACAAGCCACATTCTGGATCTGAATTCGGGTTGTTAGCTTCAGTACCGACGAGCACGCTTCTTCCTATTTAGATAAGAATGTAATGTGGTGCCTCCCCTTACCACCGCTACCGCCGTCACTAACACACTCAATGCCCGAAAATGGCGGACATAACCGACAGGGTTGGATAAAATCGCATGAACTCTCGTTGAAGAGCAAGAGGCAGTCACGAGATTCGAATAGTGACAGTTGGTATTGAAATACTGAAGAATAGTTTGACTTGGGGTTGAACGACACCACCTCACAGTGGGTGAAAGGAACGTCACGATCAATAAAAAAAAAATTCGGATGAAACATTAAATATTAATTACATTGCCCTGAAGATGGTTGTAAAAAAACATACATACAAAAACAAAACAAAAACAAAACGAAACGTTGGCAAATCTAATATAAAAATACTTCCTCTGGATATTCCATTTTTTCAAATTTTGTATTTATACACTGTCGTATTCATTACCATTTTTCTCTAAGATACATCATCATCTCAGTCGGCTGGGGCCGTAGAATACACCGATTGCATCTCCTCCAACGTGTGTCCTGGATATGACACTTAATTATCAGATGGTGAGACTCCAATCAGTTGAGCTCCGAGGAATATGGAGTACCCCTTCATTATCATTGCTCCCAGGTCCACTCTGACTTGAATTAGTAGCATCTGATAGAGTCCTATCTATGGATCAAGTAGAAATATGTGTAACAAACGACTTACGTTAAACTAAATTTTTAGAAATAGAGTGTCTGACTATTTGTAAATAAATGTTTAATTGAATTGTTGGTGATACATAGCAATACTTGAAACGCTTTAGATGTGTGCCTCAATTGAATTATATAACAGTGCTTAGAATGATTTGACTACGTGTAAATAAATGAATAGTGTTGAACAGAATTATTACAGTTAAATAGCAATACTTGAAACCACTCCACTGTGTGCAAACAAGTGATTTGGTTTCATTTCTTTGTTTAATGGCATATCAATCTTTGAAGGTTATTTAATTCCAAAGCCCTCCTTCTAGAAGAACAGTAGTGGTACTAATTGGGCGTGCTACCGGCGAGTGCCCCGGGGCCTGTTCTGGACTTCGGTCCGGAGCGTGGCCCTGGAAAAGGAACAATGGCAGACTTGGGGCCTTTAATTAGGCACCTAGTTTCGACTAGGCTACCTTCGGGTGGGCGAGCTGCATTTTTGTCTCCTTTGTCCCCCTTGTACGGCACTAGACCATGCGTCTAGTTTAAGCCGTAAACTGGCATACGTGCCCGGACCCACATTTGGGTTCGTGAAACTGCTTGCCTCATCAGGCTCACATTGCACTAAGTGAGCCGATGAGCAGCACTGACAAGCAGGGTTCGAGTCTCGGCTCCTTCCCGACCTTCCCCTCCCCTTTATCCCCACTTTAATTGGCCTTCGGGCTTTTGACCTTGTGTCAAGTCGTGTCTGGTGGGAGGCAGCGACAAATACTACAGTAGTGGTACTAATTAACCCAAAGCTGGGAGGATAAGGGGTTCATACCTTTCCCAAGGGTATTTATCCGAAAGTGAACGTAACAACGAACTCGCTTACGACGATTCTGCAGAATAGAATAAGTGTTAGATAGCAATACTAGAGTAAGTGTTAGATAGCAATAATTGAAAATATTTATTCTGCAGAATAGAATATTTATCTTGCAGAATAGAATAAGTGTTAGATATTTACTCTACAGAATAGAAAAAGTGTTAGATATTTATTTTGCAGAATAGAATATTTATTCTGCAGAATAGAATAAGTGTTAGATATTTATTCTGCAGAATAGAATATTTATTCTGCAGAATAGAATAAGTGTTAGATATTTATTCTGTAGAATAGAATATTTATTCTGCAGAATAGAATAAGTGTTAGATATTTATTTTTGCAGAATAGAATAAGTGTTAGATATTTATTCTGCAGAATAGAATTTATTCTGCAGAATAGGATAAGTGTTAGATATTTATTCTGCAGAATAGAATAAGTGTTAGATAACAATAATAGAATAAGTGTTAGAGAGCAATAATTGAAAATATTTAACTGGAGAAACAATTGCAATACTTGTGTGCGAACAAAGTAATTATAATTAATTCAAAAATGAAAATACCTACAAACTGTGTGAAAACAAATGACTGATGTTAAATTCTGACCGTTATTTAGTAATAATACATGAAATAATTTAATTGTGTGCAAATAAAATGGGTTCAGGCTCGTTTAAAAATGTTATCAACCAAATGTGTCTACATATATATTTATTATATATATGTATAAATAAGATTTAGCATTAAATAACAGACAAAGGTTGATATGCCATAAAACCCAACTCAACCAAACCAAATGTAACATACATACATACATACATACATAGGTTTGTATCGGGAAAGTTGATTTGGTTTGGTTTCTTTGGTGGATGGTATGTCAACCATCGTGGGTTATTTAATGACAAAGCCACCCTGGTAGAAGAACAGCCGTAGTACTATTAAACCCAAATGTGAGGTAGAGGAAAAGTTTCAGAATTAATAAACACAGATTTTCCATGCATGTATTCTTCTCGCCTCTTCATGTCAGTCTCAGGTAGGAAGGTGAGAAAATATTCATTTATTTATTTGCTTTCATTTATTTCAAGTTTTATTTTGCGTGTGTGTGTGTGTGTGTTTGTGCGCACGCGCGCGCGTGTCTTCGCGCGCGTGCGATTGTGTGTGTGTGTGTGTGGAGTTTATATGTATGGATGGATATAAGGATAACCAACTTTTCATCTCCTCAGCTTTTCTTTGGCAATCTTTAAGTTAGATACACAAGGCTGATTGAAAAAACAAAAAACTCATGAGATGTGAAGAAGCGATTGTTCTGACGATACCAACACACACACACACACACACACACACACACACACACACACACACACACACACACACACACACACACACACACACATATATATATATATATATATATATATGTGTGTGTGTGTGTGTGCGTGCGTGCGTGCGTGCGAGTGTGTGCGTGTGTGTGTGCGTCTGTGTGTATGTGTGTGTGTTTGTATATATGTGCGTGTCTCCGTGTGTTTATGTGAGTGGTGTTAATATCTATGGATGGACATAATGGTAACAAAGCGAGAATGATGCAAAGTTAATTATTTGATTTCTTTTCCCACTTCACACTGCGTGTAAGATGGTTAAATCTGAATAATCTTGGCACGTTTTGTTGTTCGATTTCGACTCTAGCAGTGAATGTCATAGATCATAATCGATCAGCTGCCTTGTGTGATTCATCCCTTTCAAGGATTCCATTAGATTTGGCGGGAAGACAACGAATTTATTCGTGTGGGCAGACGACCGTTCTTCGTTCGAGGATCGGGGAGCAATGGCGAAGAGGTGTTGTCATCACTTGTATCAACAAGTCGACAATTATTTACCGTCCAAAGGAGAACGCTATTTCCTTTTGTATGCGTTCGGATTTTCATCTGCTATTCTTCACCTGACAACTGTTAGCAACAGTTAATAAAAAGAGACAGGCAGGTTTTTATCGTGTGACTATATTACCTTTAAAAAAAAAAGTCCTGGATTAAATATCCATCAATGCATCTGTAAATCAGAGCCAGCGTTATGTGATTTATGCCTCAATAAATGAGTTTCGTTCAAATTTCTCTCATGCAGAAATATAGTTCATTAGAACAAATAAAACAGATGATATTTTTTAAAATCAACATCTACGAGGATTATTGAATAAGTTTCCAGACTTTTTTCGTATGGGCCCTTTTATTGATAGAACACACATGAAACTCTTGTCCCCTTCGAAGTAATCTCCTCCGGCTACAATGCACTTGTACCGTTCCAACAACTTCTGAAAGGCCCCAAGGAAGTCCTCTTGTGTGAGCGTGTCAATGACCTTCGTCACAGCCTCTTTCATCTCCTCAGTTGTCTCATAACGACAGCCTGTGAGCTTAGGGAATTAGCAAAAGTCACAGGGAGCAAGGTCTGGACTATAGGGAGGCTGAGGAACTGCCTTGATACCCATTTTGGTCAAATAGTCTGTGTCAATGATGGATTTGTGGACTGGTGCATTGTCCTGGTGGAAATACCACTGACCCGATTTGAAGAGTACTGGCCTCTCCCCTAGGAATCTCTTCCTGAACTCCCTTAAAACCTCAACGTAGTAACCCTAACCCTAACACTTTGACCAATCAACTCTGGTGTATTGACTTTCTTACTCCTCCCACACCTCTCATCATCCTTCACAGACTCCCTGGCTTCATTGAATCTCTTATGCCACTCAAAAACTCATGCTCGATTAATGCAAGATGGTCGAAAAGCAGTCTGAAGCATTCCATACGTTTCTGTGGCATTTTTCACAGTTTGAAACAGAATTTTATTGCATATCGTTCTTCTAAAGTGTCCTCACGTCCAGATTGCATTTTTGAAATTCACCAGCTGTGACGATCAGGCTTTAGTAGGGTATATTCCAATTGCTGCTGTAGCTGTTCATTTGAACCTGAAATCATAAAAATTGGTCAGTCATCTCATAAGATGTATAGCGATAACATACCACGAAAATGTTTAATGCCTGTACAAAAAATGCCTGGAACCTTATTGAAGGCATCACACACATATATATATATATATATATATATATTATTAAATCCTCAGTATGTTTGTCGTTCAAATGGCGTGTTTTAGGATAAGCTTGTAGTTAATAAAGAACCACTGATTAGACTTATTTATAAGCTTTATTACACTTTACTCTAACTAGATTTGTTTGACACATATTACAAAGAGCTTTTATACCTCCTCGGTTTTCATGGGAGATAATCAAAATGAATTATTTGTACGACGCTGACTGGTATAGGTGCCCTCGTTATGACACTAAACTGCATCTGATGGTGAGATTCAAGTTCTGGAGACCTGGGAAGTATAGCATCACCTTTTCATTGCTATTACTCCCAGATCCACTCTGATTTGGAGTGGTAGTACTTGTTTGGCTCCCATGTATGGGTCAGATGCATCCGTTTAAAAAAATATTTGAATTCGATTGAATTATGTATGAAAAAACCCTCTAGAGAAAGAACTAAACAAAAAATGTAAATATGAAAGTACAATGAATGCACTTCCCTAACCTCTAGGCATGAACTAACCTCAAACGGGTTGACGTGCGGTTAAAACCAATTAATCAATCGATCGTTATATTTAAACCAGCCTGAGCTGCGCTGCGATATTTGTTTTTCAACATATTTTTTTTTTGTAATCATCGACCCCCCAAACAAACAAACAAACAAACAAACAGAAAAAAACAGCTGAGCTTGACTGATTTTTAGTTTGAGATTTTTTATACACTCATCAGAGAACCTGAGTGATACTATATAAAAATGATGAACGTTTGTGTATGTGTGGGTAATCGTGCTTTTATTATAGGCGCCACATTACAATTTATTAATTTGTCTTTAATGTAGTAGCGGAAACACGAACAGATACACAGTATCTCGCATAATAATATAAAAAAGCCACGTTTCTTCTTAACCAAAGATATCAAGTTTTTATTATTTCAAGTGAGACATTATATTCTTCGCTGACTGCACAGGCAATGCTCGAGCTGTCTACAGTCTCGATTCTGATAAAGAGATAAAGAGTCGTTTTACGATGTCGCTAGAATGTTTAAGGTGACCTAAAAGATCCCAGACACAAACATGCCGTTACAGTTTAGTTCTCACGTTTATCAATATGTTGATTATACCGTCCATCCATTTCCGTAAGATTCCAAACCGTTTTTCATTAAGAAGAGGGAAGTCTGTTTGTTTTCTAAGGAAACTATCGAAACCCCTAAAAATTGGCTTCTAAAACATTAAATTAATTAATAACTACCTGCTCTGCAGCACATCAGAAACGTAGCTCTGTATCAAAAAATGCCAACTTTCACATCGCTTGTTTCGATCTAAAATAATCTTTAGCCGCACTTATCTATAAAACCTCCAGACTGATTACTAGAGGTGGGGTGGCATAATATATGGTTTTCGTCGTAGAAAGTATAAAACTGACCTGAGTTCGAATCTTGGACGAAGCTGATTGCATTTTGCGTAGCGTTTGGGAAAAGTATGCTTGAAAATATTTTTCTCTCCAGCTATGGGGATTTATTTGGGCAAGGTAGGTTCTTAAACCATGGTATGACAACTGGTCCAGGAGAAGGAAAACTTTGAATTAAATCCTGCTTAAAAATTGATCTTGCGTCACATCCTGCTTGTGCAGAGGAATTGGTAAGTAGATACATGCACTCACCCTTTTCCCCTCTCTTTTCCTCTCTCTTTCTCTCTCTCTCGCACACACACACACACACATACACACACATATATATGCATGTTTGTATAGATCTTGGTTTAAATAGTGTAGACACTAAGGCAACTGTCACCGTTATACGCAGACTTTTTGCTCTTAGGTTGATGATCGCATGGACGTGAAACTGACAGTCACTAAACACCGTTGTGTCTATGCTATTCAAACCTAGATCTACCATATTTACCGACCCCTCCGCTTGGGCAGGATATGACACAAGGTCAATTTTTAAGCGGAGTTTAACAGGTTTGAATTCAGAGTTTTCCTTCTCCTAGACTAGTTGCCTCACCAAGGCTGCAGAACCAAGTTTGCTCTACTATTTACCCATAGCTGGAGGGAGAATTACTGGATTCATATCTTTCCCAAGAGTATTAGTGTTATGTGAAATGCAATCAGTCAGGTCCAGGATTTGAACTCGTGTCGCCATGTCCAATTCCTACGACGATAACCATTACACCACGTGCACTTCAAACCGAGATCGACATATGTTCTGTAACTGATATTGAGCACTCTTTTTTTAAATAAATACTGAAAACTACTTAACTATATTATTCATAATGTATATACAAATCTATACGTATGATGACAGTCATATCTTGACAAATGATAGTCGTCTTTACCACTAAAACTGCAACTCAGACATCTAGATTAATAACTTATTCAACTTGGTGAGTCAAGTTCAAATCCTGGACGAGTTTGTTTGTATTTCACGTAGAGTTAATACCCGGGAGAAATGTATGAATGGAAGTATTCTCCTTCCAGTTATGGCCAAATAGAAGGCCAGACAGGGTTTTTAAGCCTTGTTGATGACAACCGGCTTAGAAGGAAAATTCTGAATTTAACCCTGTTAAACCCCGCTTAAAATTGATCTTGTGTCACATCCTGCTTTATCGGAAGGGTTGCGCGATTTTATGAATATAAACTGCGCAATGTGAAACCGTTAAGAAGCGCTCGTAGCGTTACGGTTATCGTTGTAGGAAATGGACGCGACAAGCAGAATTCAAATTCGTGACGAAACCGTTTGCATTTCACATAGCGCTAATACTCTTGGGTATAGATATGAATACAATTATTCTCCTTCAAGCTATGAGTAAATAGTTGGGCAGATTAGGTTCTTTAACAATGATATGACAACCGATCTAGGTGAAGGAAAATCCTGAATTAAAGGCAGTTTTAGATCTGGAGAGAGATAAGCCCCAACAGCCTATTTGCTACACGAGTTGTGTCCCTTCAACCAAACAAAATTACGTGATAGGTCTATCCATGTGACTCGCGTTACGTCTATTTTATAACAACAATGTGTTTGTTACTGTTGTTACTGTAATGCTCTGACATAAATCCTGTCCAATCCTTGTTTATTTTTTACTGTTGCTTCATATTGTTAGTTTGGCACTTGTCTTTTCCGGAACTTTCATTCTTGCATCTAATGTTATAGATTAATATTAACTTGAATTATTAGTATTCCATAGTGATACTTGAAACAAGTTAACTCTGGTGCAAACAAATTAAAAAGAAAATACCACCTACAAAGTATTCACTGACAAATCACATAATACGTATGTATATACAGAATTTGGCATTAAACAACCCATTAGAGTTGATATACAATTAAACCAATATATGGAGACATAAATACTCAGAAAGCCATGGATGAAAACAAAAAATTTACTTACACAACTTGCCAAATAGAAATGACAAATATCTAGCAGCAGATTTTTCACTTGAGAATAGTCTTACAGGCCTAAATGCTAAATCATGAAAGTGAGAGGGAAAATTATAGACTAACACCAATCCAAATCACGCTAAATCACAGCTAGATTATATACTCATGTTGTAGAGTAGCTAGCGCCCCTTCAGCACTCTACATGATGGCCTGGCTCACGAATTACCCACGATTAAGGAATTTAGCATTTGATTAATAAGTTGATATGAAGCTGATATTTATTCGGACTGATCTAACTTCGTTTAGCTTTTAAGCATTTTGACTGTCCACTATTCCTTTTAAGTTATCTTGTTAATTGTTTGTAACTGTGTCTTTTTGTATGTATCCGTTAGCACCGGATACTGGTGCTGAATAGATATATTAAGCACTTATTCTTCTCTATATATCCTTCATCTCGACGATACTACTCATAAATAAGAAGTGCATGAAAAGCGCTTTGAATTGTGCAGCCTACACCTCTTTTGAAGGAATATCTTCTGATCACAGAATCGTCCCGGCAAATATACGCCAGAGTCTACGCAGAAATAAGAACTCGTGTCGCCGTGTCCAATTCCTACGACGATAACCATTACACCACGTGCACTTCAAACCGAGATCGACATATGTTCTGTAACTGATATTGAGCACTCTTTTTTTAAATAAATACTGAAAACGCAGAAATAAGAAGCAAACCGTCAAAACCACACGTTACGATTGGTCTTCGCTTACCAATAGAGAAAGAAGCAATGAATATACAATAACTGTAAGGAATAAATTTGATAGTCTTCAAGAGAAATATGAAAAATATATAAAATATGAAAATATAAATAGTAAGTAAAGTTAGCGACCATAGTCGAGGGTGACCCGAAGGCTCCCTTTTCGATAGCTACTACACCGAGGTGTAGGGGATGGCGCTACTCCTTTCCCTGGATTGCTCCACTTTACCCTTGAACCGTACCTTATAATTCTGATGGTTAAGCAAGGTGGTATCAAGTTCCATTTTTAAAGTCTATGGTATGACTCGGGCCATTGGCGAACACTCTAACCGCTAGGCCAATGTCCAGTATATATATATATATATATATATTTCATATTTTCATATTTTACATATATATATATATACATACATATATATATATATATATATATGAAATATGAAAATATGAAATATATATATTCCGAATGACAAATATGAAAATTATGTTAGCACTCACATAAAAGCACCAGTAGAGCACCTGCCAACCAAACATAGAGCCAAATGTTATGTTCAATGGGAATTACTAGCAGTTAGAAGAAAACAACAACAACAGCAACAACAACAGCAACAATAAAACCCGAAAGAAAAAACGAGGTAACTTGAAAAAAAGCATCCTGATTTAATAAAAGAAACCCAACAAATATGAACGCGCAGAAAACTGAAGAAAAAACGAGGTAACTTGAAAAAAAGGATCCAGATTTAATAAAAGAAACCCAACAAATATGAACGCGCAGAAAACTGAAGAAAAAACGAGGTAACTTGAAAAAAAGCATCCTTATTTAATAAAAGAAACCCAACAAATATGAATGCGCAGAAAACTGAAGAAAATTAAGATAAAACTAACCAACACTTACCAAAAAGAACAATTAAGATACATTCAAGGTCAAATCGATGAAATAAGAAATTTGGCTGAAGATAGACAATCACGAATATCATAAATAGAAAGGTTGGCGATCGTAGTTGAGGCTACAAGAAGGCTTCCTTTTCAACGGCTATTTCACTGAGGTGTTGGAAAGGGTACTACTCCTTTCTTTGGATTCCCTCATTTTACCCATGACACGTACCTTATAATGCTGAGTGTTAAGCAAGGAGATATCAAGTAACATTTTTGAGTCTTTGGTATGACTCGACCAGGGATTGAACCCTGGTCTCCCGGGTCATTTGCGAAGACTCTACCCACAAGACTAATGGGGCAGTGAAGAGTATAGAATAGCATAGTTGACACTAAACGAGGTGAGCGGATAGAAGAGCACCTCGAGAGTAAAACTAAAAGCAGCCAGCCATGAAGAAAGATTTCAAAAGTGGAAAGAGCATTTCCAGAATCTGCTAGGAAACCCTCATGAAATCTCTGACAAACCTCTCCAAAAATACTAATGGCCAATTCAACATCAAATTAGGACAGTTTACGGAGGGATAACTTGACGCAATATAGAAAAAAAATAAACACAGCAAAATTGCAGACCTTGATGAAATACCCACTGAAGTTTGGAAGACATGAAAATTTGACCACTTACTTCTCTGATTATGCAACGCAGTTTATAAACAAAAACAAATGAGGATTGGAAGAAAGGCTACATCTTTCTTTTCCTCTAGAGAGGTGGCCTTGGAATTACAAACAACTATAGTTGTATTACTCTTACTGCTAGAGCTGAAAAGATTTATAATGCCCCCCTTCTCAACGGTATTCGATCCTAAACTAAGAAAATTCTTAGGAAAAATCAGGTACGAGCAAAGAATCTCGAGGTAAGTCTACTGTTAGTAGATTTCTTCCCGACATTCGATTCCATTCGCAAAGATGGAAACAAAACATCTAGTATATGTTCTTTCCAAAGAAACAGTTACAGTTATTGCAATGCTTTACAAAGTCACGTAATCAATAGTTCTCATACTTAATAGAGACACCGACAGAGTCGCTGGAGTCTTGCAAGGGGATACAGTAGCATCATACTTGTTTATACTCTGCCTAGACTAGATCTAATGAAAGAAAATAGTTTCACATTAACAAAGGAAGAAGCAGACGATATCCCAATGAAAATATGACAGACACAGACTAGGCAAATGACTTAGCACTCCTCACAAATACAACAGCCTAAATAGATCTAATGAAAGAAAATAGTTTCACATTAACAAAGGAAGAAGCAGACGATATCCCAATGAAAATATGACAGACACAGACTCGGCAAATGACTTTGCACTCCTCACAAATACAACAGCCTAAATAGATCTAATGAAAGAAAATAGTTTTACATTAACAAAGGAAGAAGCAGACGATATCCCAATGAAAATATGACAGACACAGACTCGGCAAATGACTTTACACTCCTCACAAATACAACAGCCTAAATAGGATGGCTATTATACAGACGAATGTGGGGAGAGAGTCATATGCCTCCATGGGAATGCAAATCAAAAGGAGTACATATGTTTTAAACAAAAGGGAGTTATCTCCACTTTAAGTGGTAAGCCAATGAAATTAGTAGACCAGTTCACGTACCTCGGTAGCAACATCTAATCTACTGAAAATGATGTGAGCACACGCCTACCGAAGGCGTAGAATGCTCTTGAAAGATTGTTGCTCTCATGGAAATCTAATCTATTTGATAAAATAAAACGGGATTTCTTCCAAACTGCAGCTGTGTCCATGCACCACATGTACGCTTACAAAACTCTCAAAGAAAAGCACACATGAATATTTTTTGCCGTTTTGAAAAAGTCCTAGAAGCAACACTCCATAAAACAACAGCTGTACGGCCATCTGCCTCCAATTTCACAAGCCATACAAGACGAACAAGGCTTGCGAAGCACAGCAGGAGAAGCAAGGACGAAATCATAAGCAACGTTCTCTTTTGGACTCCTACACATTGATTAACCAGTGTTGGCCGACCAGCAAAGACTTCCATCTGTGCAGACACAAGATGCAACTAAAAAGATCTTCCAGAAGCGATGGATGACGAGAGAGAGAGAGAGAGAGAGAGAGAGAGGAGAGAGAGAGAGAGAGAGAGAGAGTCAGGGGACTCTATGCTGTCAGCACGACTCGATGATAGATATATATAGAAAAATAGATCATCATCATGTGCTGCTTGCACGGATATCCCTTGCCCTCTCTCGCCACTTCTCCCTATCGTTCATCGTCTACGGCAGGTCTTCAAGGCTACATCCTGTATCCTTACATAGCTGCTGTATGTATGTTCGAGCTGGTCGTCCTGCTTTTGCTCGGCCATATGTGGGGGTCCATAGGAGTACATCACTTATGACCTTGTCCCTGCTTCTCCAGTAGTGTCCTGCATGTCTGGTTCGTCTAACTTGGATAGTTTTCGTGATGGGAGGCAGGTGGCCGTATAGTTGGTGTCTTGTGGGGTGTTGCCGCCAGGACTTGTTCAATATTGCTCGCAGCATTCTTGTGTAATTGCCGTCTAGCTTCTTCTCCAGCCGTTTAGTTAGCGCCCAAGTAGTGCATCCATACAGCAGTATCGATACGACCGCTGCCTGGAAGAAACTTCGTTTCATTTTATCGGTCAGGTCTGATTTCCATATGATCAATAGTCTATCGATAGCTGTCCATGCCTTCGCTAGCCGCGTGTCGATGTCTTTTTCGGTTGATGAGACACTGCTTCCTAGGTAGGTGAATTTGTCTACCAGTTTCAGAGAGGTTCCGTCTACTGTGGAAATGTCGCCCGTTTGATTATAGCACATATTCAGTTTTGTGTGCATTGACATGGAGACCAATGCCTGAGGTGGCTCGTTCCAAACTATGCAGTAGTGTTTAGCCCTAAAAGACAGATAGATACAGGCTTTAAAAATATACTTTAAACAAACAAATTTGATGAATCAATGGCGCAATTTCTTCCCAGCCTTGCAAAAGAAAATATGAAATGAACCCATGTGGAGAAAAAATATGGAATGATTTTTTTTTTTATTGCAATTTACCTTTCTAAAACAAATACCAGTAGAAATCTAGAAATACATATTGATCAATAATTAAAAGACAGTTCTCGCAGACCCCAACAAGAAGTTGAAGCCTACCTAATTGAAAGGAAACCTGGTTCCAATAAAAGAACTATCAGTTGAAACAATTGAAACTCAACCGAGAAGCCGATCTACGACAGAGTTTGTTAAAAGATGTTGGTTGTTTTCAATCAACTCAGTCTAAATTCGGTTGCAAATACAAAAGAAATGGACTGGTTCAAAAAGGAAAAATACTGGTCGATTAGGAGACTTCAAAAAACATCAAAAGACCAGGGGAGAAAACTCCATGCAATATACGAAATCTATGCCAGAAAAAAATTAAGCCTATCATAAATGATCGTGGAGGGGCAACTAAGTACTAATTCTAATTTTTCGTTCATGTATTCCATAATTTTTTCCCTCTATCTTGAATGAAATTTCTTTTTTTTTTATGGTGTTTCAATACAAAGTCATTTTTATAGAAGAACAGTAGTAGTACTATTTAAATTATAGCTGAGAGGAATATAACTTTTCCATCGATACCCGAAAGTGAAGTGAATAATCTAGTTTGTTTACGGCATATTTTACGAAGCTATAATGTCCTGCTAATAAAGAAAAACTTTTTTGCGTCTTATCTGGTATTAGTTTATTTTCAGCTAAATAAGAAAAAAAAAAAAATAAAACAAGGGGAATATCTTGAAAGTGTGTTACTTCTATAATTTTTTTACCAGGCCGAGTAAACACACACACACACACACACACACACACACACACACACACACACACACACACACACACACTCTGTCTCTCTCTATCTTTTTCTCTCTCTAATACACATACACACACTCTCTCTATCTTTCTTTCTCTCTCTCTATCTTTCTCTCTCTCTAACACACACACACACACACACACACACACACACACACACACAAATATGTATGTATATTACTCCCAAGAATTAAAACTTTTAATTTAAGTTTATGAACATTTTTACTGTTACGAAAACAAGCCAAGGTGAACATTCTCGAAGTACATTACTTCTATAATTTTTTTTGGTTCGGGATAGTATACGCACACACGCACACATGCACGCTTTCTCAAAGACACACACATACATTTACTCTCTCTCTCTCTCTCTCTCTCTCTTCTCTCTAACTGACACATATCGATACACGCTCTCTTAACACACACACACTATACATACACTCACTCTTCTGTCTAACTCACGCATATCGATACATACTCTCCTTACATACATACATACATACATACATACATACATAACTCTCTATCTCTCTCTAACACACACATATACACTCTAATGCACACACACACACACACATACACACACACACACACACACACACTCACACATACACTTTCTCTCAAACAAACGCACATACACACACCCTTTTTCCAACAAACACACACACACACACTCTCTCTCTAACATACGCACACGTATACACTCTCTCGCTTTAACACACACACACACACACTCTCTCTCTCTCTGATACACCATTACATTCATACGCTCTCTAATACACACATACACGCACACATACACTCACTCTCTCTTTCATTCACACATACACCCACATCCTCTCTCTAACATACTCTCACGTACACATATTCTCTCTTTCTAACTCACGCACATACACACACTCTCTCTCACACAAACTCTTTCTCTCTTTAACACACAGCCTCTCTCTTACGCACACACACACACACACACACACTCTCTCTCTCTCTCTCTCTCTCTCTCTCTCTCTCTTTCTCTCTATCTATTTCTCACACACACGCACACACACACACACGCACGCACACACACACACACACACACATATATATATATGTATATATATATATATATATATGTACATTTTCCCGCATCATATAAAAGATTTGATTAATTACTTCGGCTGAATAGGGGGCGTTAATGGGTGCCTCTTCGATGTAAGCGTTTCATGAACAGAACTGAATATAATTATAAAAGCCTCCGAATTGATGAACTAATGCCCCTAACACGGAAGTCGTTGAACAGAGGTTGAACGATTTTCAAGTGATTTAAAGGTCGACGTTGAGGTCAATTAAGCTCCGCGCTGGATCACATCTAATTTATAGAATTTATAATTACAAATAAATAAACAATTTAGGGGAAGTACTCTATTTTCCTCCTGGGAAAATGATATACTTTCCATTGATGTTAGTTTGGCATAAAATTTATCGGCACAGAAAATAAGATCGGTAGCCGATTTCCAATTCTAGCTGTTTTCGCTTTGCAGAAATACAATTCTCCTTTCAGCTATGGGTCCAGTCGGCTGGAGCTGTTGAATTCACCAACTGTATATCTGTATAAAAGTAAGATACCACCCCTAACGTATGTCCTGTATATGACACTAAACCACTAGGAGCTTAGGGGAATGTAGAGTACCCCTTCAATACCATTATTCACTGGTCCTCTCTGACCTGGAGTGAGAGTACCTGTTAGGATCTTATCTATGGGTCAGATAGGACTGTTTAACTCTTTAACTGTAAACAGATGACCTCTGTTAAATCCAATTTTGTTAAGTTAATCTTACATAACAATACTTGAAATAACTTAAGTGTGTGCAAACAAATGAGCTCTGTTTCATTTTAAAATGTTGCCTATAAACTATTCATTTACAAATCCTATGTATTTAATTATAAACAGGATTTGCCATTAAATAACATGGATGGGCTGATATGCCATAAAATTTAACCAACCAACCAACCAACCGATCTACCAAGCAAGCAAGCAACTAACTAAAAAACCATTTAACTATGTGCAAACAAATGATTAATATGTGAGAAAACAAACTAATATTAAATAGAATTATTAGTGTTTGATAATATTTGAAACCAGTTGATTATGTTCCAACAAAAAAGGCCTGGCTTGTTTAAAAATGATACCTACAAACTATTCGCTTAGAAATAATATATCATCATCATGATGATGTCGTGCCGCCAGTAGGGATCTCCTTGACCCTCTCCCCAACCCTCACTCTTCTCTATCGTCCATCGCTCCCGGTAGGTCTTCAAGGCTATATCCTATATAAGTACAGAGCTGTTGTATATAGTTTCTAGTTGGTGGTCCTGCCTTTGCTCGTCCATGTGAAGGGGTCCACAAGAGTACGTCACTTATGAGTTCGTCCCAACTTCTCCAACAGTGTCCCGCATGTCTGGTTCGTCTAACGAGGATAGTTTTCGTGATGGGAGGTAAGTGGCTGTACAAGTGCTGTTTTACAGGGTGCTGCCCCCAGGAATTGTTTAATCTTGCACGAGAGAAAGAATCAATCAGGTACTGCTAGGGAAATGTTGCTTTAGAAGTACCTTTAGAGAGCATTACTTCTTCGCTCGGCCTCCACGTGGTTATCGCATGACCGACGTAAATCATTTAATCATCTTCTCTTCTTCTTCGGGCTTCTTTCACGAGACTTGTGTAGAGCGGCCTCTCAACCAAAGGCCGTTTCATGCCTCCGGGCCAGCCCCCAAAATGGCATGACGTTAGTGTCACTGCTTATTTCTTACCTGTGCCAACTGCCGTCAAGCCGCTCGGGGTTGAAAACTTCCGTAGTTATATATTTTTCGGATGCCTATGTACTTTTCCTACGCAATTCACGTGGCATTTCCGATTTCCCTTGTTTACCTTAAAACACAGGTGCACATCCTATTTTGAAACCAACAAGCCTACACGGCCAGTCAAAGGTCAATATGTAACAACTAATGAGTTCGTCCCTGCTTCTTCAATAGTGCCCAGCATGTCTTGTTTGTCTGACTTGGATGGTTTGTGATATAAGAGGTAAGTGACCGAATTGCTGCTGTTTTGTAGAGTGCTGTTTCAAGAATTTGGAGCACTTAGTATCTATGTGTAGTTCCCATCAACCTTTTTATTCAAGAGCTTTTTTAAAGTCCCGGTGGTGCTCCCATACAATTGTACTGACACAGCCAAAACTTGGAAGAATTCCTGTTTTATTTTATCTGAGAGATCTAATAACCATATAGTTGTTAACTTTTTGAAGGTTCTGAATTGATAAAATGAGTCGTTTAGATTTTTAATTGCTTAGAAGTATTTATTACTTTCTAATTGCTTAGAAGTATTTAATTAGCTTCTGATTTGGCCTTGTCCGCTGGGGCTGCAGAATGCACCGACTGCTTCTCTGCAGAGGGGCAAGACCCACCCCCTCAACAACTGTCCTGATATGACACTAAACAATCTGATGGTAAGGTTCCAGTGATGCTTGGGCTTTGGGGAATGCAGAGCACCCCTCCATTGCTGTCGCTCCAAGGTCCACTCTGGCCCGCAGTAGTAACACCTGATAGGGCCCTATCTCTGGTTAAAATAGAACTGAAATGCGTACTTATGCTAAACTGATTTGCTTTAAATAGAACTGCTTTAACTGTGTGTGGACAAAAAGTGTGCTTGTACTAAACTGGATTATTTGAAATAGAAGTTTGACTAAACTGAATGGCTTGAAATAGAAATGCTTTTGACAATTAAACTGTGTACTTACATTTAAACTGCGTACTTATGCTAAACTGAATTGTTTGAGATGGAACTGTTTTTGTATTCTAAACTGAATCGTTTGAAACAGAACTGTTTTAACATTTAACTATGTGGAAACGAAATCTATACTTATACTAAACTGAATTGGTTGAATTAGAAATGTTTCTGACAATTAAACTGTGAACTTATGCTAAACAGAATTGTTTGAAATAGAACTGGTTATTTGTATAAAATGGATTATGCATTAAGTAATCTACAAAAGTTGATATGCCATAAAACCCAACTAACCAACCAACCAACCAACCAACCAATTAGCTTCTGATAGGTTAAAGTCTCAAAAAATTTGTTCAGGTTCTGATTATTTGAAGTAATTTTGTTCTGATGCCATTATCGATTTGTTTATATTCGTTAAGACCTCTAATCTCGGTGAAAAATCCTCTTTTAAGTCTCTTTAGTTATCAATAAACACAAGTGAATCCGTCATGCTATTTCCACATTAAGGAGTGAAGAAATTAATCCCCGTTTATTAGAAAGGAGAACTCTGAATCTCTGGAGGGCCTTTAGTTGATTTAAACGTCTGGGCTGAGGAAGATTTAAATGCCAAGAAAGCACAAGTACTGCAATTGAATAAAATTCTTTGAAGCCAGACTTAGCAGCAAAAGAGTGTCATGTAACCCTCACGATATACATGAATTGTCTTTCAAAAGGAGATTATCATCTTTTGTCTCCCTACACCTGAATTCAGCCCTGGGGTTGTTATATAACTTTTGCTCAGGATTTATTCTCCAAATGAAAATAGAATAATTTCAACCGATGCAAGATATCCTCTCTCCTTAATATAAATGGAATTCAGTGGCGACTCTTGGCCTTAAGTGTAACTCGAGTTCATATTTTTAACATTATTTTCTTTATGGAGCAGTTGTGTCGAAACTGCTATATGGATGCACCACATGGAGGCTAACTAAACGTATGGAGAAAAAGCTTGACGGCAATTACACAAGAATGCTGCAAGCTATATTGAACAAATCTTGGAGACCACACCCTACAAAACAGCACCAATACAGCCACCTACTACCCATCAAACTATCCAAATTAGACAAATCAGACATGCGGGACACTGCTGGAGAAGAAGGGACGAACTCATGGGTGATGTACTCCTGTAGACCCCTGCACGTGGACGACCAAAGGTTGGACGACCAGCTAGGACCTATAAACAACGGCTCTGTGCCTATATAGGATGTGGCCTGGAAGATCTCCCCGGAGAAATGGGTGATAGAGATGGGTGGCGAGAGAGGGTCAGGAAGATCCATTCTAGCACCGTGACATGATGATGATAATTCAAAATAAAGGAAGCATTCAAATACATTTTTTCAAAAATAAATTCATAAAATCTCTATCTGCTGTTTTGCACAGCTAATACTTGACAACTGTTCATTTTACAAAAAAAAAAAAAGACAAAACAAAAAACAACAACCCCAAAACAAAACAAAAAACAAAAAAAAAAATACAAAAAACCCAAAACAAAACAAAAAAAAAAGATGATACTTTCTCTTTATTTGTTGTATTTCATACGAACAAATGTCTTTGAATCAGGTTGAGCAGCTGTCACAGTCACCACTAGTATCTTCCTGGTCAACGAAACAAATCATTGATCCCACCCCCGCCTCCAAACTCAAGCATGCGCTGACTCCTTTGGGGATGATGCCGTATTATTAAATTTTTACGTGAATTGACCGAAAACTTTTTCGCGGTCATTTTTTAGGATGGTCTCGAATCTTGCCCTCTCATTTAGAACCCCCTAGTGTAACGTTAGGGCACGCATTAGTAACGCTACGGGTTCTAATGAAAGAATGCAAAGTACAAAGCGACTCTGTTGTTCAGATACGAAGGAGTTTTATTCAGACCCCCATTTTCTAGCAATCATTACGTAAAAGAGAATAACGATCTGGATATGTACCCGGCTAAAACGTGTGATTGCGGCAGAGAATTCAACAGCTTGCGAGGGTTACGAGTCCACAAGGCACGCTGGTGCAAACAATGATATTCTCCTACCAGAGAATGTAAATCGAATGATGGGCTTATGAATCTGGGATACCCCTACATTATTCAGGAGCCCATTGGTGAGGGTCAGCGTCCTGGAGAAATTCCTAGCAAGCCAAGAATTTAGTGGCCCAAGGGTAATCAGATAGCTACTTGGACAAATTTAGACCAGGAGCTTTCTTTTTGCTCACCATCCATCTTAAGGGCTCCATTGATCAACAAATAACATCTTTCTGCAAAATTATATATGACGTTTGTCTGGAGTGCTTTGGTGCAGTAACGCATAAAAAAGATAAAACTGAAGGAAAACGAACCGAATAGAGGACAGATATAGAAGGGTTTTCAACATGAATGAAATGCACGCGGAACCACCATTCCCAGGTGATTACGCAACATCAAGAAACGGTAGCTATGACATCAAGGGCCGAAAGTAAACGCGTTTTTAAATCACAAACGGCACTAAAATGAAGATGAACGAACGTCCAATGTAATCTCTGCCTTTAGTTGATCTGGCGTATATATATATATATATATATATATATTTCTTTTAAATACCCTGTCCGGTGGCAAAAGCTGCTTGGTAGCACCAGGAGTGGCAGTACCGCCTTGAGCTACCGAAACTATGTTATCACCCTGGTTGGCGGCTGATGAGGGCAGGGTATCGCACGTGCTTTCACACGTTGTATGATGAAAGAAAAAAAATCATCAGCCAATGTTGTCGCTGTGACGTCATCTGATTAAACTATTGGATCATACTTTATCTTTTATTTGTTAAGCATCACATTTGTTTATCTTTTCAATATTCCAGCCTACTAAAGTATGATTTTAAAAACAAGACCTTATCTTAACAGGAGGGGATTGTCGTTTGATTCCGCGCGCGTTCAATAAAATAACTTATATAACTAATTATTATCTTACACTACTATAAAATATAATGATTAGGTAAAGAAATGACACCAACTGGGTCAAATGTTTCATTTAAAAAACAGAATGCGAAACATGCACTAATAAGTTGTCACTGTGTATGGAATCAAATGCATCGGAGAAATCTCCAAACAATAGAATTACCTCCAGATTTTTTGCACGAACTCTTTCGATGATTCGACTGATAGTCAGAATCGGTGACTTTCTGGATCTATCTACTTGGATACTGTTCAGATTTTTTCGAAGAACTTTTTCAATTTCAAGTTTGATCGGGTTGAGAAGCAGAGCATTTTAAACTTTAGTAGTTATAGAAGTGAGAGTTATACCTCTGTAGTTCTTGGTGATTCCGAGGTCACCTTTCTTAGGGAAGAGGACGATGCAGCTTTTTGTCCATCTCTCTGTTGTATTCGTTTTTAAACGGTGTTGCAAAAAAAAAACAAAACAAACAAACAAAAAACAAAACAAAAAACGAAGTAGGTCATCAAATTTCCTTGTCTTCCATTCTTCTAGTGGTATTTCGTCGAGGCAGGCCAACAGTTATTCTGCTTTTGATTTTTTAAAGTACTACGTTAAGTTTTTTCTCTGTAAACTGTCCTTAATGGATGTCTAGTTAATACCTGTGCATATAGTAACCATAGTCGAGGGCAACAAAGAAGGCTCCCTTTTCGATAGCTACTACACCAAGGTGTAGGGGTGGGTGCTACTCCTTTTCATGGATTGTTCCACTTTACCCTTGATACGTACCTTATATTGCTGAGTGTTAAGCAAAGAGGTATCAAGTACCATTTTAAAAGTCTTTGGTATGACGCAATCTGGGATTGAACCCAGGTCTCCCGGACCATTGGCGAACACTCTACCCGCTAGGCCAATGAGCCTGTAGTATATAATATGTACAAATATTATAAATAATTAACAAAACTACCTAGAAAACTTCTTTATCAAAGCTATTGCGTATTTCAGTGGGATTTTAGCATGTTTGGAATATACAAGCGAAAAAGGTAGGCAGCATAAACGTCTAGGCTACATTGTTTATTTACAGTTTGGCATTGATTTTGATAGTTTTCAAAGTATAATTAAATGTTTCAGAATGTTCTCTTTATGTCATTGGATATTGAAGAAATTTTTTGTTGTCTATAGTATCCAAAATTTAAGGGTCGTTCATTACAATTAATACAAGATAAAAACACATTTTTGAGGCAAAAATTATGTATCGTTCATTACATCAAGTCCTTTATTATTCGACTATTTACTGTAGTTAAAATCAATAGGAATTATTATTGTTTAAAGTTTGTTTTCCAAAATTGTTTAAGATTTGTTCCAAACTGTCAAACATATTACATAAATATTCAAATATAATATTCTAAGTTTGTCATATATTCTAAATATATTTAAATATAGTATTCGAAATTAGTCAAATATATTCTGAATTTATTTAAACATACTATCCCAAATTTACTGAATATATTCTAAATATATTTAAATTTAATATTCTAAATTAGTCAAATATGTTTGAAATATAATTATTTTATGTTTCTGATTTGTCAAATATATTCCAAATACATTTAAATATAATATTCCAAATTCGTCGAATATATTCTCAGTAAATATGAATATAATGTTCTAAATTTGTCAAATATATTCCGAAAAAAACAAAAACTGAATATATGCGTTACAACCAAACGGGCAACATTGCCACACTAGACGGAGCCTCTCTGAAACTAGTAGACAAATTCACCTACCTAGGAAGTAGCGTCTCATCAACCGAAAAAGACATCGACACACGACTGACGAAGGCATGGACAGCTATCGATAGGCTCTCGATCATATGGAAGTCGGACCTAACTGATAAAATGAAACGCAGTTTCTTCGAGGCAGCGGTTGTGTCGATACTGCTATATGGATGCACCACATGGACGCTAACGAAGCGGCTGGAGAGGAAACTAGACGGAAATTACACAAGAATGTTGAGAGCAGTATTAAACAAGTCCTGGCGACAACACCCCACGAGACTCCAACTATACGGACACTTGCCCCCCATCACGAAAACTATACAAGTCAGACGAACCAGACACGCGGGACACTGCTGGAGAAGCAAGGACGAGCTCATAAGCGATGTACTCCTGTGGACCCCCACATATGGATGTGCAAAAGTAGGACGACCAGCACGAACTTACATACAGCAACTATGTGAGGACACAGGATGTAACCCTGAAGACCTGCCGGAGGCGATGAATGATAGGGAGAAATGGCGAGAGAGGGTCAGGGATATCCGCGCTGGCGGCGCGACATGATGATGATGATGATATTTAAATATATTTCAAATGTGTGAAATATATCCCGAATTTGTGTATTCATTCATATCTTTGCTATTTTAACACCGGTAAGATTTAGAAATGTTGTATAGCTATGACCAACTATACAAACACATATGCATTCAGAATCATAACAACGACACAATAAAGACGAGCGAAGACACAGTTCTTTAGAAAAATACACCTCTCACTTTATTTGAAAGGGTTCGAAAGGGTTACTAAAGGTTTTACTGTGTGAGAGGTGAGTTGGAGACGGAACAGAACTGCAACATATTGACCCCCCCACTCTCATGGCCATAACAGCGTTTCTTTCCCGTTCTCCTGGGCTGCTCAACCGGGGGCCTGGGGGCCCAGCCTCACTGGGACATGTTCTTCATTCTAGCACCTTCTCTCCAACTGCAACTGCTCAATCGGGGGCCTGAGGACCCCTCTGCTGGGTGCTGGTTTTCTCTACCGCATCTTATCTCCAACTGCCTGAAATTCCTGTCGCCGAGGTTATATGATAATTTGACGCCCAGTCTTCTTCCTGCGAGCGTCACAATTTCGCACTCAATTCAACCCTTCCACGGATGCTCCTGTTATTTACACAGGTGCATTTCCTATTTTGACTGCTTTGCCGGAGTCAGAGTACTATAGATGCTGTCAAGAATTTAGTGATCTTTCATTTAGTGTGAGATAAATGATCAGTGTCATATAATTGGCGATTCTAGTTAATAATTCAATTTAATCCTTTTATCTTATTGCTACATTATATGCTAGTTATAAACTTTGAGTTTGACTTGCAGTTCTCGTTGGAAAGGTCAAGTGGATGGACCTTGGTTGCATTCACATGTCACTTCTGTCATAATAAAGCTTTGTTTTGAAATCGGATGTAAGAAAAATATTAAAGGTAGGCGTTTGGGTGGGTGTCAGCTGATATGAATATGACGTGGCACTGGAATATTTTATTTCTACGTGTTATTAATGGATTAGTTATGAAGATTATAAACAGAATAAGTATATAAGAAGAGTTCTAAGATGCAGGGGGGTAGGTCGGTTAGTTAATTATTTACACAGTTCCAGTTCGAGACCAATCGGAGGCAGAGACAGTTGAGACGAACCGCCCTTTAGGGGTAGGGCTTGGTCGGTGAAGAAGAAATGAATCTGTGGTTGTCTTCCACGGGTTAAACATTCTGCCTCTCTTATGGACAAGTAATTCTTATTCTATCTCTCTCGTTTCGGACGACTACTGTGGATGTTGCAGATTATAATTTTTGTATCAAGCAACAACTGAGTCGCTTTGTATTTGTGTGCGTTACGACTTTCGACACGACCCGTAATGCAACACATACGTTTATCTAGTGCCGCAGACCAACACCTGTAATTAAATCTATTATACTTATAAACACATGGTTTTAAGTGAGAGTCATGGTCAGACTTATCCGATAAGATAAAACGCAACTTTATCCAAACAGCGGTCGTCTCAATTCTATTATATGAATGCCCCACATGGGCGCTGACTAAGTGTATAGAGAAAAAGCTCAACGGAAACTGCAAAAGAATGCTACGAACTATTTTGAACAATATCCCATAAAAAAGCTGTATGGTCACTTACCTCCCATCTCAAAAACCACCCAAATAAGACGAACAAGACAGGTGGAACACTGCTGGAGAAGTAAGGACGACTTCATTTGTGACGTTCTCCTATGAACCCCTTCACACGGACGTGCAAGTCTTAGACGACTAACTAGAACTTATCTACAACAGTTTTCTACAGACACAGGATGTAGTCTAGAAGACCTGCCGGAAGTGATGGATGAGAAAGACGAATGGCAAGTGAGAGTCAAGGAAATTCGGGCTTGCAGCACGACATGAGGATGATGATGATGATGGTACTGATAAAGAGTGTCTGAAAAAATAATGCAGCTGTTTGTTTGACAACTTATACGAGGGTCATTCAATAAAATGAATTTTGGCAATGGAATTGTAAATAAAAAGCACTGTTTACCCTTTTCAAAGAAATCAATTGTGATGGGTCCTCACATTTATTAGAGGTCTGTCAGCATGACCTTTTTTTACTGAATGCTGTGCTCGGAACTTTTACTTTCCCAGAAAGTCTGTGTGTTTCTACTCCATGAACTCCATTTTTGACACAGATTTGGAGTGGAAAACCTGGTTTTCGCCCAGTAAACAGTTTTTTGACTTACACATGCTTCCCTGTAAACATCACACAATCTTCTTTAAATTTCACATGGTTTGTACTTCTTAGTCACAAAAAATTTAATACCAGATCTATGTTCAAGCTTGGAGCATTCTGTTTGATTTGGAATCATTTTGAATAGCCTCAAAATAAATATCTCTTGTGAGATTGAAATAATTTTTGTAATAAACCATGCAAAGTTTACCTTTATGGAAAACAATTCTAAAACAAAACAAAAAAGAAGCATAAAAATAAAAAATAATCCCTTTTTATAAAAAAAAATCTCCTTATTTATTGAATAGCCCTCAAATAACAAAAAAGCAAAAAACAAAAGGCCAAAAAAAAAAACCAAAAAACAAAAAAAAAAAACCACACACACACACACACATACACAAAAAACAACAACAAAAAATGCTGAAAGTGACTGAGGGCTAAAAGTATGCATATTAGATTTTGCTGCACCTACAGACGATGCACTCGGTGTATTCTATATCTAAATATATTTAGACTTAGCCCTTTACAGAGGAGGTCTAAATGAATTTAAATATAGCATATACCGAGTGCATCCTCTGTATATATATTTAGATATAGTACAACAAGTGCATCCTTTGTAGAGCACTAACACCCCTCTTGAAGACCCACGATATAACACTATATTTAAACTCTTATATGATACTACGACGTGTCAGAATTCACCTGGGAGTAATAGTAACCAAATGATGACCCTTCACTACTCAGTGCTATTGAACGGTAATCACATTATCAGATGCCGTTTGATGGCATATACAAGACATAACTTTTTTTTAGAGGGTGAGTTTCACCCCCCTGAAGAAGATGAAATCAGTGTATACTCGATTCCATCGACAAGGAGGACATACTTTTGGTCTTGTACTAAATTAGGAAATTTCCCAAACCCTTTATCATGAGCAGGATGTGACAAAGTAATTTTTGAGTGCTGTTGATTTGAAGCCAGAGTTTTTCTTCTCTCAGATTGGTTGTCTTACCAAAGATAGCGCACCTAGTCTGCTCAACTATTTGCCAAGAGATGCAGATGAAAAGAGGGATGGATTCATGCCTTTCTCAAAGGCATTAGCGTGAAATGAAACACAAACATCTTCCAGGATTTGAATTACGCTTCGATAACCGTAACGCTAAAAGCAACTAAGTTTAGTTAACGAAACCCTGAGGATTGTGTGCTTGACCAAGCAAATCTTATTAGATAATAACAAAAACATAAGGTGTTTGGGGCTGTCTTGACTTGACACTGTTTTTTATAAAGCGTGTCTAAACGCGATAATATTTGCAAAAGATAAAATCTTGGTAATCGATGTCGATTTAAACGAAAATTTCATCTTGTATACTCTGTCAGTTCTGTACAAACACGCGTTCTTTTAACACCAAATATTCGACACGATTCAACAAACCAAAACAATATCAATTTAAGTTAGGTTGCAAGAATACCACAATATAATATGGCGCTTTGCCTTTCACTGGAATTTACAAGATAATATTGAATTTGGCAAAACAACAAACCGAGCACTAATTCCTGGCCGGCGTTTGGCTACCGCTCTAACAAACCTGAAATCAATTTTTATCTTTTCGATTCGCTCGCAAGACTGAAACGGCTTTGGACTGTCTTCTCTCTTTCCACCCTGGTTCCTTACATACTTTTTTTGCTAATACAAGTGGGTAGTTTTAACGACACAGCTGCATTCGGCCCGAGAGATTTGAAATATGCTAATGTTTGTGCTTTAATCTGGCTTCAGGGAGGAAAAACCTGGGCAGCAGGCCATTTCAAATTGACGTCCAAGCCTAAAAACTAAAACTAAAACTTAGAATAAAAATAAGTAAACAAAGTTCTCGACGACTTTTTTGATAATAAATCTGTTATGACATTCTAATAGCGACGAGCTGAAGTACTCGTCTACGCCGATACAGCTTGTCGTAGAGGGGCAGAGAATACATTGACTGTGTCCCCTGCAGAGGATTAAGATACACTCCTGCAACACACACACACACTCACAAACAAAGGGTGTTCTGGATATGACACAAAACTGAATCTGGTGTTGAGGCTGCAGTTCTAGAGGTCTGGGGAGTTTGGAATACACCTTCATTGCCATTACTTCCTGGTCCATTCTGAGCCGAAGCGATTGTACCTGTTAGAGTTCCATCGGTGCGTCACAAACAAATGCTAAAAAATTATTTGTATTCAATAAGAGTACTTGATGCCATATAGCTATTAATTATTTGTATTATGGTTAGTTACTTGAACTATAATTGTTTACTGAGAATTATTACTTGTTACTTGAAACCATATAACTGTGTGAAAACAAACATCTATTATCGAATAGAAATAATTCATGGAATCCATATAATTATTATTATTGGATAGGAATACTAGAAATCATACAAATGTGCAAATTATTTGTACTAGATCGGAATACTTGATATCATATTACTGTAAATTATTTGTATTGAGAATAGTTACTAGAAGCTATTATTGATTACTAAGGATTATTATTAGTAGTATTGGGTGGAATGATAAAATTGTCGCCCAAGAAAAGACGACATGATTCCATTTCCGTAGAATGAAAACTGGTTTTCTTTTTTTTGCTGCAGACCATCTACTAGTTGGCCAGTTGTGTACAAATCCCAAGAGCGATAGGAACCTTCTATCATGTCTGAAAGTGACACAATGTTCAACGAGCGAGATCGAAGATGCGCCGCAATACAACCCATGCTCTCTACCGATCCAAGTTATGATAACAGGACCATTGCCAGCAGGCCTCAAAATGCAAATCCGGACGGTTCAACGCTTGAGGGCACAACTCAACGCATTGGACGACCCTTTGGAGGTGGTGAAGCGGAAGGCCACATCATGCCACCTCACATCTTCGAAGTCGGCTTGAAAGTCAACACCAAAGTGTACCTGGATGTGCTGAAGAGTGTGGTAATCCCCTCGTGCAATCAGGTGGCCGGTGGCAGACTCTGGGTGTGACAGCAGGACTCGGCACCGGCCAACAAGTCCAAAGAGACCCAGGCTTGGCTTCAGGAGGAGTGCTACGACTTTGTACCCTTGCTCGGCCATGAGAAGGGGTCTATAGGAGTACATCCCTTATGAGCTCATCCCTACTTCTTCAGCAGTGTCCTGCATGTTTGGTTCATCTAATTTGGATAGTTTTCGTGATGTGTAGTAGGTGGCCGTACTGCTGCTGCTTTGTGGGGTGTTGTCTCCAGGACCTCTTCAATATTGCTCGCAGCATTTTTGTGTAGTTGCCGTCAAGCTTTTTCTCCAGTCGTTTAGTTAGCGTCCATGTAGTGCATCCATATAGCAGTATCGACACGATCGCTGCCTGGAAGAAACTGCGTTTTATTTTATCGGTCAGGTCTGACTTCCAATTTTCCGATAGCCTATTGATAGCTGTCCATGCCTTTGTTAGTCGCGTGTCGATGTCTGTCTCGGTCGATGAGACACTGCTACCGGGGTAGGTGAACTTGTCTACAAGTTTCAGAGAGCTACCGTTTAGTGTGGAAATGTCGCCTGTTTTATTAAAGCGCATATATTCCGTTTTGTGTGCATTGACATGGAGGCCAATGCCTGCGGAAGCTCGTTTGGTTTGGGCGGGTGCAGGAATACTTAAAACCATAGAACAGTGTGCGAAATATTTATATTTTAGATATGAATACTTGTTATCATATAATTAAGCGCAAAAATGAACCTCTTAAGAGAGAACTACACAAAAAATGTAAATATATATGTACCATGAATTCATTTCCCTAACATTTAAAATAACCTTGGAATGCATTTCCCTAACATTTAAAATAACTTTAGACGGGTTAACATGCCGTCAAAATAAATAAACAAATAGATGAAACTAGTTTGACTTCTGGAAGAGAAAACTTGAGCTATGATTCATTGCAAATTGACGCCATCGCCTTAAAAAAGCAAGGAGAATAAAAGACACTTTTTCTGAAAGAATCTGTTATACCATTTTATGATGGATTAGCTGAAGTGCTCGACGTAGGTAAGGCACAGTCACCAATAACTGCAATCTGCATGGTCAGGTGTGTCACATCTATCAGCAACAGCATCATGTCATCATCATCATCATGTCGCGCCGCCAGCGCGGATATCCTTGACCCTCTCTCGCCATTTCTCCCTATCATTCATCGCCTCCGGCAGGTCTTCAGGGTTACATCCTGTGTCCTCACATAGTTGCTGTATGTAGGTTCGTGCTGGTCGTCCCACTCTTGCACATCCATATGTGGGGATCCACAGGAGTACATCGCTTATGAGCTCGTCCTTGCTTCTCCAGCAGTGACCTGCGTGTCTGGTTCGTCGAACTTGTATAGTTTTCGTGATGGGGGGCAGGTGTCCGTATAGTTGGAGTCTCGTGGGGTGTTGTCGCCAGGACTTGTTTAATACTGCTCTCAACATTCTTGTGTAATTTCCGTCCAGCCTCCTCTCCAGCCGCTTCGTAAGCGTCCATGTGGTGCACCCATATAGCAGTATCGACACAACCGCTGCCTCGAAGAAACTGCGTTTCATTTTATCAGTTAGGTCCGACTTCCATATGATCGAGAGCCTATCGATAGCTGTCCATGCCTTCGTCAGTCGTGTGTCGATGTCTTTTTCGGTTGATGAGACGCTACTTCCTAGGTAGGTGAATTTGTCTACTAGTTTCAGAGAGGCTCCGTCTAGTGTGGCAATGTTGCCCGTTTGGTTGTAACACATATATTCAGTTTTGTTTGCATTGGCATGGAGGCCAATGCCAGCTGCGGCTTGTTCCAGACTATGCAGTAGTGTCTCTGCTTGATTAGGCGTATTCGCTTGTATCGCCAAGTCATCAGCGTAGTCGGCGTCCGTGATTGTTTTTGCGGGGTACCTTTTGCTTCTTCTCTTAGTCAGCTCGAAGCCATTTTCTCTGATTTTGTCGATCGAAGTCCTAAGCACATAGTTTAGACAGATGATAAAGAGGTACGGGGCTAGTGTGTCTCCTTGTAGTACTCCTGCAACAATGTCGAAGTATTCCGTGTCTCCATCTGGTGAACGTACTTTCACTTTGGTGTTTCTGTAGAGAATCATTATCGCTGCTACTGTTTCTTTTGGTAGGCCGTATGCTAGTAGGATTTGCTCCATCTTCCCTCTGTGTATGGAATCGAAGGCCTTGGTAAAGTCGACAAATAGTAATGTCGCCTGTAAGTTTTTTGCTCGAACGCCTTCCAGGATTCTACGGATGGTCAGTATTTGTGAGGTTGTGGATCTATTTCTCCGGAAGCCATTTTGGTTTTTCCTAAGGATGTTGTCTATTTTGGGTTCTATGCGGTTTCGTAGTAGGGCATTGTAGATTTTGGCTGCTATGGATGTAAGTGTTATCCCTCGGTAGTTCTTGGCTAGTCCGAGGTCGCCTTTTTTAGGGAATGGAAGGATGCATCCCTTCGTCCATCTCTCTATCCTATTTTGACTATAGACTGCGTTGCATTGCCGGAGCAGTATATCGTCGAATTGTCTAGTCTTCCACACTTCTGGGGGGATCTCGTCTAGCCCTGTGGAGGACATATAAAACAATTTGTCGCCGCAGCTTTTCAGATGGGGTCTTAGAGGTGCTTCGACACATAAGAAACTCGCTGGAATAAGTATATGGTTTATCAAGAGGATTATTTCCCTTATTAGCTTTACAACTCCTTTTATGATCTCTTTTTATCCAACAACTTAACCTGTTCTCTTCATCACCATATTTTTATCTCTTTTTTAAAAAGGCGATGAAAAAAGCCAAAACATTGAAATTTGTTAAAATTATTAAAACTTTTTTTGCTTTATTATAAAAGTTATGCATAAAACTCGTACTGGGTGGTTTTGTGGCATAGATTACAGCTTAGTCCCCGAGGTTCTTTCCCCATCAGGTAGCACCTGCCCTCTCTCCTAAAACGTGTAAGCTCTGGGTTGATTTCTGGTACCTGGGGCAACCCGGAAATGAGAATACTAGGGACATGAGAAATTTAGGTTTTCTGTTAGGTTCCCCACGTTAAACTGACCTTATAATACATAGTATCGTGATAGATGGTTAAATTCAATTAACATGATGTAGGCTATTTGATGTAAGAAATTCGCATTTATGCATTTATATATGGGAGTGAATAATGGACAGAATCCGGCAATGAGGAGAAAAATTGAAAAACAAAGTAATCCAAAGGTAAAAATTTAATATAAAAGCAAGTCGACCCTATAACGTTTCGGTTTTAATAAACCATCAACAGGACTTAGAAAATATGTTATTGAGTGTCGTTCTTCCTTTCTCTCTCTTTTCTTTTCTTTCCTTTTTTTTTTCTTTTTCCTCTTCTCTCTTTTATCCTACTTTCCCTTTCTTCTTTTTCTCTTTCTTTTTTAAAATTTTTCCTTACTTTTCTTTTCATCTTCTTTCTCTTTTTAATCCGTTATATCTCTTGATTGTTCCATTTGTTTTATATCATTGCCTTACACAGTCACATGATATATTTTGAAATATGAACGCTGATTTATTGAGAAAACAATTAGCATCCCACCTTTCTCTGTACATATAATCTCCTCCCTTGTTTTGTATTTCATTAAACATCCATCAGTGATCTAACGACATTTGATATCATCTTTTCTAAGTCCTGATGATAGTTTATAAAAACTGAAACGTTATAGCGTCGACTTTCTTTTCTATTAAATTCTACACACATACATATATATATATACATATATATATATATATATAGAGAGAGAGAGAGAGACCACCGTAAAAGTTCTTTGTGGCTTTAATAATGATTAATTGATTGAATGATAGATTTTAACGGCCTATCAATCCATTCTGGGTTTTTTATGCCTTGAGCTTAGGAAATCACCTTCATTGTGTGCTCTCGCTTACATTACTAGTTCTTTTTTAAGATCTTTTTGCACACGCTCCTATTGATCCCATATATGTTGATAACAAATCTATCTGACTTTGAGGTAAGGCTCTAATAGGTACTACAACTATGGGTCAGAGTGAACCTAGGAGTAATGGCAATGAAAGGGTACTCCACATCTCCCAAAGCTCGAGGACGCAGCCTAATGATCAAAAGCAGTTTTGTGTTATATATCCAAGATATCATTTTTGATGGATTTTTTTTTTACTCCTATGCAAAAGATACCGTCAGTCTATTTTTAGTCCCATTCATTGGGCGTGCGACCCTTGTAAGGGGATGATTACTTTGGGACCAGGCATGGTTTCGGATATTTTTAAACAGATCTATTTGACTCAAAAGTTGGAACCTAGCAATACAATCAACACATAGCATCCCAGTTGTATCTTACCACACCACTAGACTTTGATGGGTTGCCATCACATCATGGAAATACCAGATCAAGATGCAGCCTTTTCATGTAATTCTTTATTCTATTCACAATTTTCCTGCAATGTTGCATTAATTCTAAAATGTATTTAAGAATGCAATATCACGTGACTGCAAAGAACATAGAAATTAAAAAGAAATCAAATGAAAAAACTGAAAATTAAAATTAGCATATAAAACGGGCGGGTCATGTGGTAATGGTTTTCGTTGTAGGAAATGGACATGGTGACCCGAGTTCAAATCCTGGACGAGATTTTTGCATTTGCATATAGCTGATACCCTTAGGAAAGGTATGAATATAATACCGTGCAAAAGTCTTCTATTGTAAATTTCTACTAATTGCCAACTTATCAGTGGATGTTTCGTATTGCGTTTTTTTTTTACATATTCCCACCTACTAAATATAAAGATTTGGTTTGGAAAAGACTCCAAGAGAGGAAAATACGAGATTACCCCACCCAAAATGACCATGAAAAAGTTTTCGGTCTCTTCACGTATACCAATCAAGACAGTCCTTTAAAAAAGATAAAATGTATTTATATTTCCCCTCCAGCTATTGCTAAGTTGTAGGACAGACTGGGCTCTTTAACCTTGGTTTGGCAACCGGTCTAGGAGAAGGAAAACTTTGAATTTAAGCCTGCAAAAACTGACCTCGTTTTACATCCCGTTCCTTCGGAGGGATTGGGTAAATATATATATATATATATATATATATATATAAAACACACACAAAAAAAAAATAACAGGCAGTTTTTTTCTTCTGTTCACATCTTAGTCAGATATCTGAGATTGAGCTTTTTTAAAAAATATTTTTGACCAAAATCTGTTTTAAGAATTTCAAACATGTAAAATCATACAATATCGTTTATTATAACTGTTTATAATGCGAAAAAATCATAGTTCAACGTTCTTCATGGTGTTTCTCTTTCGCTATATATGATATGAATTTGACAACTATTTATTTAATCAATGAATAGATAATTCAATTTATCCCAGGACGTTCAGAAAGATATTGCAAAGCCATATTGATATGAATAACAATAATAACAATACAAATAAGGACGGGACGAACGAGTTTATTTCTTTCTACCTTCAGTCCTTGGCGACACGAGGAGAGAGATACAAATCATAAAAGCCTATGCTAACCATACTATGTTCCCCCCACTACGCAACTCGCATCTCATGGTGTCAAAGATCTCAACTCTTCTCAGCCAGTTGATCAAATCCGAAAAACCCAACCATGCGCTTTAACGGTCGAACCTCAACTAATACGTCTTTTCAAAATCCTCAAATTCTCAGGATCATTTCTTCGGGGTAACGATATCAACCACCCACTCAATTCCCTCCAACGACCGTCCAGCCCCATTTCCTGATTGGGGGTTTATTGTGACTGATCATGATTATCGTATCCCTTCTGCGCGGGTGTAAAAGAGTGCCCATCTGAATATAGCACCTGAATTAAGAGACACCGAGTAGTTCAAAGCATTACCAAACTAGACTATAAAAAATCATTACCTTAATTATATAATAAAGACATTCCCATTTATAAACACTTTTATGCGACATATACATATATATTGTCGATTCAGTGATATAAACTAGTTTAAAAAATGTTTAAATATTTCATGATCGCTCAAATAAACAATTTACTCATTCATTTAATTCTTCTTTGATAATTGTCTTTCATTATCTTGATTTTAATAAAAAAAAGTTAATCTTTCGTGTTTTTCGTTTACATCAGTTTTTAATGCAAAATTAATTTGTATCTCTGAATGTATGTATGTATGAAGAAAAGTTGAAAAAATAAAATACTCCAAAATTTGATGAATTTATAGAGAAAGTCGATGTTGAACGTTTCAGTTGTAATAAACATCTTCACGACTTTAAATTCATGAAAAAATATTGTTAAAATAGCGATGAATATTTGATGAAATAACAAGAGAAAAGGTTTGGTTTGGTTTGTTTGATTTGATGGCATATCAACCTTTGTAGGTTATTTAACGCCAAATCCATTTTTATGTAAATAATCTGTTCTATTGAAAACAGTTCAGTTTAGCATAAGTACACAGTTTAATTGTCAAAAACATTTCCATTTCAAACTATTTAAGCAGTTATATGTAATAATTCAGTTAAGTGTAAATACAGTTTTAATATCGAAAAACGGTTCTATTTGAAATAATTCAGTTAAGCATAAGCACGCAGTTTAAGTGTAAGTACGGTTTAATTGTCAAAAACGTTTCTATTTCAAACTATTCAGTTTACTCAATTCATTTTAGCATAAGTATGCTGTTAGTTCTATTTAACCCATAGATAGGGCCCTATCAAGTGCTACCACTCCGGGCCAGAGTGGACTTGTGAGCGATGGCAATGAAGGGGTACTCCGCATTCCCCAAAGCTCCAGCACTGCTGGAACCTCACCATCAGATTGTTTAGTGTCATATCCAGGACACACGTTAGGGGGAGTCTTACCCTTCGGCAGAGGTGCAGTCAGTGTATTCTACAGCTCCAGCTGACTGGGCAAAACAGGAGAAAAATAAAGTGTGTATAAAATGTGTGCATGTATGTACGTATGTATGGATGGATGGATGGATGGATGGATGGATCTCAGTCAGTTCATATCTTATCTATGTCTGATCATATCTATCTATCTATCTATGATCATATCTATCTATCGATATATCTATCAGTCCGGGTGTGTCTGTCTATTTATATCTCTCAATACCCTTCACTTCTCTTCTCTGCTATCTCTGTCCTTTCTATGCATGTCGATATGTAGTGATGTTTTTTTAACGGATTTCTACTCAGAAAAGCAATGTATGAACCCCCTTATCCTTCCAGCTAGTGTTAAATGGCATCATTGCTATTCTTCTAGAAGGATGGCTTTGGCATTAAATAACCTACAAAGGTTGATATGCCATTAAAACAAAGAAACCGAAACCGAAAAAGAAAACCATTTCCAAGAATGCTTTTAACCTGAACATCAATGTCGGTCAATCATAGCCAAAAGAGATTCGAACTGTCATAAAGAAAAAGTGCCAATAATGTGACAATAATTTCAAACGAGTATAAGAAATTTTTTAAAAAATCCGAATAAAATTATGACGCTAAATCATTTATATGTGTTGGAAGTTACAAGAAAGGGAGATAACTCCAAGGTTATTAAGAGTTACCCCACTGGAAGTGGGCACATGCTTTGTGACCACTGACATCAACGGGGACAATTCAAGATGGCGGACTGACACTGAGCACGTGTGGACCTCCCTCTCTCTCCATTTTCCACAAATTCTATATGTAGAGTAGTGACCTTTAATTATTATTTTATATAATAAAATACTGTTAACTAAAAACGTTCTTGGTGATTATTTCCATTCAACAAATGCCCCATTCGGCATAACACTAACACAACAATATGTAAAACTGCTGCTATTTCGCTTCATTAAACCATGATATGTTTGCCTTGTATCAAAGGAAGATGCAGAACTTATGTTTGTACCGAAGACGTAAACCTTGGCAATTGAATTGGCTCTATTTAACAGAGACGCAATTTTGTACCAAAGGGAAAATCTTATGTTCAGAATGAATATTCTGAAGGGTGAAATTTGAGTGAATTGATGTTAGACGGTCAAAAATTGATGTTAGACGTACGTAGAAGACCATAATAAAAATAAAATAAAATAAAATATCAAGCTATTGAAAAAAAAAAGGCATGAATTTAATACTTGCCTACATTGAGCGACTTCCGCTAAGTGGAGAATAGTTTTGTTGATGTGTTAAGAAGCCTGGCAATGGCCAGCTAGACTAGCTACCGAGGTAACAACATTTGCCCGAACCCAGAAATATATTCGGTTTTGTTTAATAGCATGTTACAGGGCATTTGTAATGGTTAAACAGATAATCTAGCAAGCCCTTGTAAGTGAGGGCTCCATATTTCTAGCCTTGTACCAAACTAGGCTCAACTTTGTAAATAATACGTTTAAGGCCTCTGGAACTTGTAATAGTTTGCTAGTTTATCCATCAGACCACTGAGTGAATTCAGTTCTCACTGGGTAATCCATATTTCAGGTCTTGGGTTAAACTAGGAGAAACTGAGTAAATGCCAGCATATTACGAGGATCATTAAATAGGTTTCCAGACTTTTTTCGTATGGGCACTTTTATTGATAGTACACACATGAAACTCTTGTCCTCTTCGAAGTAATCTTCTCCGGCTGCAATGCACTTGTACCGTTCCAACAACTACTGGAAGGCCCAATGGAAATCCTCTTGTGTGAGGGTGTCAATGACCTTCGTCACAGCCTCTTTCATCTCCTCAATTCTCTCATAACGACAGCCTCTGAGCTTAGGGAATAACTAAAAGTCACAGGGAGCAAGGTCTGGACTATAGGGATGGTGAGGAACAGTCTTGATGCCCATTTTGGTCAAATAGTCTGTGACAAGGATGAACTTGAGGACTGATGCATTGTCCTGGTGGAAATGCCACTGACCCAATTTGAAGAGTGCTGGCCTCTTCCGACCGAACCCTAACCCTTTGGCCAATCACCTCTGGTGTATTGACTTCCTTCCTCCTCCCACACCTCTTATCATCCCTCACAGACTCCCTGCCTTCATTGAATCTCTTAGGCCACTCAAAAACTCATGCTCGATTCATGCAAGATGGTCGAAAAGCAGTCTGAAGCATTCCATACGTTTCTGTGGCATTTTTTCCAAGTTTGAAACAGAATTTTATTGCATATCGTTCTTCTAAAGTGTCCACACGTCCAGATTGCATTTTTAAAATGTGGAAGTGAGGGGACGACTCGTGTTCTTTAGGCAGTTGATGGCGAAACGTAATAAGGTAAAGACGTACAGTTGAACACTAGTCACGAAAATGTAAGGAGACCAAAATTTACGAGTCGCAGTTATGGTAGTGCGTTTCAAAGGGGGGCATTAGACTAAACGCGACCCAGCAGATGAACATATCAGAACTAGAAAAAATTCAAGGTCTGTGTCTGCTCTCTTTTTTTCTCACCAGGATACGTTTTTTTTATCTTTGTCTAGTTGACGCGGTTGTTTCAGTCCTTATTCTCTTTCTTACTCCCGATGGCTACCTACAAATTGCAGTTGTCCATAAACTTTTGGATGGTTATACAGAGTTTCCTGCGTTCGTTCACTTTTACTACGGCATGTTCACAAGTGGGTCAAAATTCTCTTTGGTACCGTTATGGTACACATACGGATGAATGCTGACTACGCTGATGATCTAGCGCTTCTCACAAATACACTAACACCCGCCGAATCCCAGCTTCGTACCAGCTGTCGCCGTGTCAGCACTATTGTATGACTGCACCACTTGTACTCTTACGAACTGATGAGAGAAGAATCTAGATGGGACCAATACAAGAGTACTGCGAGCTGATGTACGGCCACTTACCTCCTGTCACACAAATCATCGAAGTCAGAGGAGCAAGACATACTAGGCACTGCTGGAGAAGTGGAATCCTACATATGGACGAACCAGTTTTGGTCGACCAGCAAAAACATATATACATCTGCGCGGACATTAAATTCAGTCTAGAGGACCATCTAAGAAAGATGGCCGATAGGGACGGATGGTAAGAGAGAGTCAAAAGAATCCGTACTGTCGACACGAAATGATGGAGATGATTCTGTTTTGCCTTTTGGTCCTCGTCATCTCCCCGGCGTTCTGTTGACTTCTTCAACAGTCTGAATAACTCCCAGTCCAATTCCACCTAATCTCGGGGATCTTCACATTCGTCTCTGGCTCTGCAACGAACGACATCTCACCTATTCTATTGCTATATTGCTACTGCTGTCGATTAAATCAACTCCAAAACACATATAAGTAATTCGAGTTGACACGTTGATCAACACTGCTCGAAGATATATATATATATATATATATATTGGAAATTCCCTTAAAATATAAACAAAACAGGTATGTAAAATGCGAACAAGATTATCGGGGATTTGAACTCGGGTCGCTGAATCAATTTCCTACGACGAAAGCCATTACACCACGAGCGCCTCACGCAGACACAGCCATATATATATTAATTAAATATATATAATATTATTATATATATTAATATTATTAAATTAATATATATATATATATATATATATATTAATTTGGTATGCGTTTCTTTGTTTAATGGCTTATAGACCTTCGTGGGTTATTTGATGCCAAAGCAATCCTTGTAGAAGTATAGTAGTGGTTCTATTTAACCCGTAGTTTTGAAGATAATGGGGTTCATTCCCCCCACCCAATGATATTGGTCCAACAGTGAACGTAATAGAGTAAATGAGAATCGCACTTGCTTGCAGTTCAACACATCAACCACTGCTATGCCACGTCTCATATATATATATATAAGTTGGCCGATCGCAGTCGAAGGCGACCGAAGGCTGTTTTTTTCAATAGCTACTACACAAGGGTGTAGGAGAGGACGATACTCCTTTCCCTGGATTGCTCCATTTACCCTTGCTCTGTGTTTAATGATGCTGAGTGTTAAGCAACGAGGCATCAAGTACCATCTTTTGAGTTTTTGGTATGACTTGACCTGGGATAGAACCCCGGTCTTCCGGGCCATTGGTGAACACTCAGACTATTATGCCAGTTATATATATATATATATAATCTAGCAGAGATATCAAACATTGCTCTTGCCTTCTTGGTGGGTCTTAGAATAATTTGATAATTTCCTTGAAGTGTAGTAAAAAGCAACAAACACAAAAAGAGGTGTCCTCGGTAACACTGCATCCGGTAGTGAGGCTCCATTACTAGAACACCGGGGAGTGTAGCAATCACTCCCAGATCTAATCTGATCCGGAGATGTATTACCAGTTAGAATCCTGTCAATGGGTCGAACAGATATGTTCGAAAATAGTTTGTATTGAATAAAAATACTTAAAATCTTTTAACAAAAGAGTGTGTAGGTGCAAACTTTAAACATCTAGTTCAGTCTGACTACGTCCATAATTACGATAAAGAAAAATACTACCGAAAATCGCGTCTTAGAAAATGACCTTTTAAACCTGAAAAAAAACTCTCTACAAAAATAGCGGTCGACTTAAACGGTAATTCCAAAATCCAAACATTTATCGCAGAGTGGTCAACCAGTGGAAAAATACTCCTAACAATCCATATTCGTCACTTACCGTAATTCCAGTAGATCACCGTAAACATTTCCAGCTTAAACTCGTGTTTGGTGAACATATTCAACCAATTAACTGAGATTAATATGGAATAATAAAACTCTAGTACTGTGACGCTCCCCTTCGGCCCACAATACGTCAACCTTCTCTTCAACCATTTCACTTCTTTACGGCCTGTGATCAACTAGTGGTTCCGATAGGGGTAACGCACATTTCTTACCACTACAAGAATACAATCGAGGGAGTGGGAGGAAAGAGAACAAACGAACAAACACTTGGGGTCAACTCAAGTGCAGAAGGAGAGTTATGTAACACCTTGTGCATGTGCAGACTAACGCTAGTGTGGATTCTAGCAAAACTTCCACAAAGCAACTGGAATGACGACTCAATCTTCCTTCACTGGTCTGGACCCTATCTCCTGCCGACTGGTCTCTCCGCTCCGGTGTCCGGTGTCGACTGCCTCTCAGTGGTCCCTAGCCAACCGCCTGTCAGCTCCTTTGTCCAACCAACTCTCTTTTCGCGCCCCCTTCCACTTCCGGTCACGGCGAGATCTCAAGTCCAAAACCCTTTGTCTGGTTTCGCGCCAAAACAGACAAGGGATTCGTCTGCTTGGCGGGCCACCTACATAGTGTTATAGTACAAATTAAGTATCATATTAACGCGATATTGCATGCCATTTCCAAGAGCTGATACACTGACTATAAAAACTAACTGGAACGTCACAACATCTAGGCGGCCAATAAGACAACTACGGTATGTTTATCTGTACAACTTTGTGATAGCACAATCGATAGGGAATTCTTATGAATATAAGTTCTACTATGTAAGATTTGCATGTTTCATATATGGCTGACGTAATTCCGGTTTCAGAGAAAAATTATGTACACCATACACTAATGAAGTAATGACAGTTTAATGAGACATAAGGATACTTTATTGAATATACACACGCTGACATTATTACCGCAATTATATAGTACAAAATTTTAAATAAATGTTTCTTGAAGGTTATTTTGTTGACGATTAGATGGTTTGGTTTCTTTGTTTTTAATGGCACATCAACCTTTGTAGGTCATTGAATGCCAAAGCTATTCTCCTAGAAGAACAGAAGTGGTACTATTTAACCTTTAGCTGGGAGGATAAGGGGGTTCATACCTTTCCCAAAGGTATTTGCCCGAAAGTGAACATAATAGCGCGACTGGAGTACGAACTCGCTTACTACGATTCTGCTGTCCATCGCTTTGACCATTACACCACGAGGACACTCCCAAGAACAGTAGTGGTACTATTTAACTCATAGCTGGGAGGATAAGGGGGTTCATACCTTTCCCAAGGGTATTTGCCCGAAAGTGAACGTTATAGGGCGACTGGAGTACGAACTCGCTTACTACGATTCCGCAGTCCATCGCTTTAACGATTACACCACATTGTATTTTTTTTGTAATTTTAAAAGTATTTGCACATACAAATTTCAGCCCAGTCGGTTGGGGCAGTAAAATACACCGACTGCATCTTTGTAGACGGATACCCCCAACAACTGTCATGGATTTGATACTAAACTGCATCTGATGGTGAGACTCCAGTCGTGGAGCTTTTGGGAATGTGGAGTAACCATTACTCCCACGTCCACTTTGATACAGAATGGTAAAATCTGTTGGGGTTCCATTTATGAGTCAAATAGAAGTATTTAATCATTTACTATACTTGAAAGTAGCGCAAATAGAACTATTCGTGTTAAAAAGCAAACTTGAAAGCATTTAATTTTATGCAAACAAATCAGCTCTGGTTCTTTTAAAAATGTTACCTATAAACTGTTCGCTTATAAATCATATCTAATATATATGTATAAACAGGATTTCATATCAAATAACCCACAAGGGTTAATATGCCATAAAACACAATCAAACCAAACTAAAGTACATTTTGTTATACTAGAATGGATTCTTTAATATTTTTTGAATAGTTTTTTTTATGACATATCAACCTCCTCTGGTTATTTAATGCCAATTCCATCCTTTTTTAGAAGGATACTGGTGATACTATTTTACCCATCTCGGGTGGTGTAATGGTTAGCAAGTCAGTACGAGTGAGTTCGATTCTCATTGGCTGCCCCATTCATGCAGCCTAGTGCTACATCTAAGCAGAAAGCTTAGTAAATTTTATCTATTTAATCTATAGCTGGGAGGATAAGGGTATTCATACATTGTATTAGCCCGAAAGTGAACGTTATTGCGCGACTGGAGTTCGAACTCACGTACTACGATCCCGCAGTCCATCGTTTCAACCATTACACCCCCGTTATTTTAAAATTAAGATTAGTCAATCGCTGTTATTAATTTGTTTGGTTAACTACTGTGGATTATTCAATGCTAATACCATCTTTGTAGAAGAACAGTAGCGGTATTATTTAACCTATTGCTGGTAGGAGGTTAGTAAGGGAGGTCATACTTTTTCCAAGGGTATTAGTCCAAAAGTGAATGTTGCAGAGCGATTGGAGTTTGAACTCACTATGATATTGCAGTCCAGAACGTTAGTCCCCATACCATGGATTTACTATAATGGCCGAGGGATTTCGTTTTATACAGTAGCGTCCAAAATTAAGGGACAAAATTTTAAAACCTAATATTTGTTAGAAATAACAACTGTGAAAAGCTGAAATTTTGACAACTGATAGCCGTTATCCTCCATAATAACATACTAAAATTTGAATCATTTGCAAAGATAGAAGAAGAATTATAACAATTATTTATTTATTTTCAAAATAGGATCGTCCAAAAGTAAGGGACAAAATTGAGAAAAACAATGTAAACAGTGTGCTATATTCAGATTTTTTTTATTTCCTCTAAAGAATAAGTCTTATTTAGTCATTTGTAAACGTTGCATCAGCCGGCACCATGGCGAAACGCCAAAAACCTGATTACTCTGAGACAAGCTATTGTGAAGCTACACAAGGAAAAGCACACCATTAGAGAGATTTCAGAGAAAGTAAAACGTTCCAAGAGTGTTGTAGGCAGGGTTGTTAAATCCTACAATGATACTGGCAAAATAGTTAGTGCTTTTAAAACCAGCAGACCCCGCAAAACTTTGGCAAGAGAAGATCGAATAATGGAGCGTAAAGTCATTAAAGGACCGTTTTAAGTCTTGCACAGAAATTAAAAGGGTTATGAATAGTACCTCATGTGTTAATGTGTCAAGACAGACTGTTTCTAGACGACTGCAAGAAATAGGGCTGTTTAATCGAACCCCAAGGAAGAAACCACTTGTTAGTTCGAAGAATAAGAAGAAGAGATTAGAGTTTGCAAACAGGTATGTAATTTGGACATATGAAAATTGGGCAAAAGTATTTTTCAGTGATGAAAGCAAGTTTAATTTATTTGGAAATGATGGAAAAAACAATGTAAAGAGACGTATTGGTGAAAGATTAAGTACAAAGTGTACTAAGAAAACTGTCAAGTTTGGGGGCGGAAGCGTCATGGTATTTGGAATGTTTTCTAGCCAAGGTACAATGCCTCTTGTCTGGTTACAAACTCATGTAAACACGCAGATCTATAAAAACATTGTTCAAGATCATGTTTTGCTAATCATACAGAATTCAGGTTTCGATATGGCTACATTTATGCAAGATTATACCCATGTCACAAGGCAAAGGTGGTAATGAGTTACCTTTGCGAGCAAGATTTCGAAATTATGGATTGGCCACCGCAAAGTCCTGACTTAAAGCCAATAGAAAATCTTTGGAAGACCTTAGGAGTGAAAGTTATGGAAAGAAATCCCACTAACACGGAGGATTTGTGGGTGAAGCTTCAAGAAGAATGGTCTAAAATTAGTATTGAGGATTGTCAAGAACTGATTCGTTCTTGTAGTCGAAGATGTACAGCTGTCATTGAGGGCAAGGGCTCATTTACTAAATATTGATTGTACATGTATTTTTATTGTTTTTTTAATAAAGTTTTTCTAACTAAAAAAACAAATAAACAAAAAAAAAAAAAAAACGTTTTTATTTCCGTTTAAACTTTTATGAATGTCAGTCCAGAAACGATTACTATGCATTTCTGTCGATTATTTTTTTGCTGGCTTACCAATTTTGCGTTGCTAATATTGAAAATGATTGCAAGTGAGAGAGAAAATCGGTTTTTTAGAGCCTTATCACGCTCTGGTGTTAACTTTTTACACGTTTATCTGAGACATTAACAGGAAGAAAATCAATATTTCTCAACATAATTTCGAAATCAATGAACAGTTCAACTTCGTTAATTCATTTAGGAAAAAAAAAAAGAAATTGAAAATCAGAAAAAAGTAAGATTTTAAAAGGTAACAAAACCAATGATGATTGTGGTGATAATGATAGAGGTGCCAGTGTCTCTGATCGTCACGGAGTATTATCTGAAAGCAGATATCGGATTTTATACGATTGAAGAGATATTGCTTAATTTTTTTTTTTGCAGAAAGTGCTATCTTGATTTTGGTTGTTTTGATATAACTAGGGACCCTTCGTAGGCGGAAATAATTCGGAAACCTTATGAAATCAAGAAACGGATGACCAGATATTTTCGTGTGAAAGACGATACCAGGCATTTGATTAATATAGCCGATTTCAAAAAGTTCTCTTCCTTTTAAGCTTGAGTGGTTGATTGAATTTTATAAAATATCAAAAATTATCGGTTATTTAATTCCAAATCCTGTTTATACGTGGTGCCTTCAATAGGTTTCCAGACATTATTTGTACAGGCATTCAAAATTGTCGTAGACCCTTGAAATTTCAGTATGTTATTGCTATATACGTTATGAGATGACTGACCAATTTTTATGATTTCAGGTTCAACTGAACAGCTACAGCAGCAATTGGAAGACACCCTACTAAAGCCTGATTGTCACAGCTGGTAAATTTTAAAAATGCAATTTGGACGTGAGGACACTTTAGAAGAACGATATGCAATAAAATTGTGTTTTAAACTTGGAAGGCTTGAGACTGCTTTTCGACCATCTTGCATGAATCAAGTATCAGTTTTTGAGTGGCATAAGAGATTCAAGGAAGGCAGGGAGTCTGTGAGGGATGATGAGAGGTGTAGGAAGAGTAAGGAAATCAATGCACCAGAGTTGATTGGCCAAAAGGTTAGGGTTAGGGTAAGGGTTACTATGTTGAGGTTTTAAGGGAGTTCAGCCTGGGATTCCGTCGGAAGAGGCCAGCACTCTTCAAATCGGGTCAGTGGCATTTCCAATAGGACAATGCACCAGTCCACAACTCTATCCTTGTCACAGACTATTTGACCAAGATGGGCATCAAGGCAGTTCCTCACCATCCCTATAGTCCAGACTTTGCTCCTTGTGACTTTTGGTTATTCCCTAAGCTCAGAGGCTGTTGTTATGAGAGAATTGAGGAGATGAAAGAGGCTGTGACGAAGGTCATTGACACGCTCACACAAGAGGCCTTCCATGGGTTCTTCCAGAAGTTGTTGGAACGATAGAACAAGTTCATTGCAGCCGGAGGAGATTACTTCGAAGGGGACTAGAGTTTCATGTGTGTACTATCAATGAAAGTGCCCATACGAAAAAAGTTTGGAAAGTTATTTAATTATTCTCGTACATGTATATAGTAAATATATTTTGCGACCGTCTCAGGGAGTGTTTAAAACTCACAAATAAAGAGAGTAGCATTTTTTTAAAACATATGTTTGACTTTTTCCTTTTCTATGAAGTTCTCCTTTCTTCGTCCCATCTGTATCTTCGGCAACTTGCAGAATACCACACAAATTGGCGGCTATAAAGTCAATTTTGATTTTTACGACTCTCATAAAGACGATACAAATGCTGTTATATATAACACGCAGGCAACGTTGGAACAAAGCTGGTTATTTACTGGGAAATTATCGCGTTCTTTTATCACTAACTCCGACTACCTTTCATATATGGGAACGCGTTGAAGTCAATGATATCAGTTGGTTCGTATTGGGAAGGTGGCGAAAGAAATGCAGGATTCAGATTCAGAATTAAGGAAAATGACCTACTTAGAAGGTCGAATTTTATCCCAATAAATCAGAGATGATGCATATGCTGCTGTACATAATATTGCCAACTTACGTTAAGGGAGGTAGTTAACTGATTTTATTCAGGGAAAGTTCCTTCAATGGTTCCAATACTGGTTCATACCATATACATTTTCATAGATTATTCCAGGTCCGCTCTGAGCCGGAGTGGTAGAGCCTGTTAAGGTACCATTTTCGCGCTAAAAAGATCTGTTTAAAATGATTTGTACCCGAAGGGAAAACTTGATACTATATTATTATTTGTATCAATAACTAGACAAAAAGGATGTGTATTGGTTAAAGCGTTTGATTGCAAGTTCGAACTCCTGTCACGCTATTACGTTCACTTTCGGACAAATACCATTGGGAAACGTATGAACCTCCCTCGTCCTCCCATATATGGGGTTAATAGTACCACTACTGTCCTTCTAAAAGATGGATTTGACATTTAATAACCCGAGAAGGTTGATATTACATTTAAATAACAAACGAATTAACAAACTAGACGAAAAATGTCAATATAGATATACAATTTTTGGATTAGTCGAATAGTAATTCCTGTAGATGGAGTGAGTGAGGGAGAGGCTCTCTGTGATTGGATATACTAATCACGTGATGAGCCCAGAAGTCTTGGTGCAAAAATCCAAAATGCAGTCAGATAGATTCCACCAAACGTTCCGTGAGGCAGGGACGTTAAAAGGTCTCAGGAAGACCACCCTAAGATACCAGATATCTTCTTCTGTGCCCCGGTAAGTCCCTTAAACTCAACTTTATACAAAGGGAGGAATGTATATTGTCTTTAATTGTTTCACGTGTTGAATAATAAATTGTTAGAATTAAACGAAGTATTAATTCATTTATTTGTCGCTGTTAGCCTTTGAATAAACGCTATACTAACACAATACAATGAATACAATTCCATAACTTTTTTGGCATAAATTTACCCTATTTGTTGTTAAAATCTATTTATCAATGATATATCCCGATTTTACATTGGTCACACAAGAACTACGCATTTCTTTATGCTCCAAAAAAAAAAGAAAAAAAAAAGAAGATAATCACAGCGTATATAATGTAAAACACCCTTCACTGCTAAAATTCTTTTTCAAAGAATACAGAGCTTTTGCTCTCATTGGACAACGTTGTTTTTTACCAACGCAAAAAATATGAGTGGCCTATTTAAAAATGTTGAGATTTTGTTTTTCTCGGGATAAATAAAATTAAATAAAAAATTATAAATGTAGACATGATCAGTAGAATATAAAGTAATTATTTGAAAACAATAACAAGGGATTTTGACATTAAAAAAAATTAATTAAAATAAGCAAAAAAAAAAAACCCCAAAAAACTATTAAGAAAGAACAACACACAAATCATGTAAATTTAAATATAAATGCACAATGCATAGGATTCCCTAACCCTTAGGCATAAGATAACTCCAAATGGATTGACATGCCCTTAAAATCAATCTATCAAATTAAATCATTATCATAATATTCTATGGCAATTTGAAGTTTTTAATGAAAAGTGTTGCCCTGAAAATTCTACTGATTTTAGAAAATGTGGAAAAACTCTATAAGAAGGAAAATGGCCATAATTATGGTGTCAGAAATTAGAGCGATAATTCATAGGAATATTACGAGAGGATAACCCTTTATCAGAAAAGATCTAATTTCATTCACTTCCATCAACATTGTCTTTTTTATGAGGAAAAAATCTATTCGATTTTAATTATATTCACTGGAACAAACACCTCGTAATTGACGTGAAGAAATTCCTTTCTTTTTTTTTTACAGTTTTCTAATATTTCTCTTGGATGGACAATTATATTTCTGTCTTTTAAAAAATGTATGCGTGTGTGTGCGTGTGCGTGTGTTTGTGAATGTGTATATGAGTGTATTACATGCTTGCAGGCCACAATCATTCAGTACACAGGTTTATCGTGGCCCTCTCATTTCTTATATTATGGTAGATTCCTCTTATTGTTGTGTTCTGATTGGTGAACGCTTGTAATATTAAATAAAGGACAAATCACGATATGAGAGGAAATAGAGATATATTCTCAGGAAAAAGTATATACAGTAGAGAGACTATTAGTAGACAAGAACATAGGATTAGTGAATACAGAATAAAGATATAGTCCAATGATAGTATTGGCTTCTAGTTACTACGGTAGCAAGTAAGGTGACCTAGTCCGATCTCCAGTCTCCAACACTTTAATACTGCTCTTCACCTTCAAGTCTGCCCTGGTATTAGTAGCTACTGCTATATATGTCAGATGAGCTCGTTCATTGTGTAGAAAAGGTGGGTGATACCCAACACTTATATATATATATATATATATATATACCTTAGAATTACCATGACAAGAAATTATATATATATATATATATATATATATAATCGTTAGACTTTCAAAAATACGTTATATTATAGTGTCACAATATACATGGGACCCATGTGACTACTCATAACTTTAATAATCATGTTGTGTTCTTTTTTGCTTCAGAGTTAAAAATAATATACTACTGCAGCTATTAATTCTCGATCACAATACCTTAGACAAGAAAGGAAAAATAATTTGGGTCATTACTTATTTTGAGACAAAATCATTTAAAACTGTCTCAAAACAGATGCAACCCATTAGTATGAAAATGATTTATTACTGAGACAGGAAACTCAAAAAAAGATTACATGTCCTGGAAGATGAAAAAATAATAATTAAAAAAAATTGATTTAATGTTTCTTGCACAGAGGATGCATTTTTACAGGACATGTTCCAAATGACAGCCATTACGCTTGTCCCAGGAATAAATCATCATATTAATAAAAGTAAAAAAAAGTAAAGTTAGCGACCTTTAGTCGAGGGCGACCAGAAGGATCCCTTTTCAATGGCTATTGCACGGAGATGTAGGGTAGGGTAGGGCGCTACTCTTTTCCCTGGATTGCTCCACTTTACTCTTGATACGTACCTTATAATGCTGAGTGTTAAGTAAGGGGGTATCAAGTACCATTTTTGAAGCCTTTGGTATGACGCGACCTGGGATTGAAGCCAGGTCTCTCAGACCATTGGCGAACACTCTACGCACTAGGCCAATTAGCCGATTCATATAATTAGATTGCATCTATTTTGAGACACCCAGTATATTCGTGCATAATTCAATTATTAATAGCAATTTTGAATTTTGCCGAAGGAATTGGCAAGAGGAAGCATTCTTTACAGTTTTGCTTTACCAAGGAAATCAATATTGATAGGTGTTTTTATGTCCCAGACTACTGTCAGCATGACCCTCTTTACTGATCACAGCACCAGAAACTTTTCCTTTAACGGAGAGTTGGTGTGTTTACACTCTGTTGACTGCCTTTTCGACTTTGGCTTGTAGTAAAAAATTCATTTTTAGTCCCTTTGTAAACATTTTTCAGATGATTTCTACTTCTAAGCAACTAAAGACTTGGTGTCAGACCTCTGTTTAAGCTTGGAAGACTCTGTTTGATTCTTCTTCATTTTGAATAGCCTTAAAACAAATATTTTGGCGAGATTAAAATAATTTTTGCTATAGATAAATTCAAAACAGAACTCCGTTTACATTCATCGAAAAAAAAAAAATCTGAAAAAAAAATATTTCTAATTAATTAATTAATTAATTATTAATTAAATAACATATATATATGTCTAATTAAGTCGAATATATCTAAATCTAATATATATAAATTAAGTCTAAGAGTTTTACTTGAAATTAATTATATATATATATATATATATATATATATATACACACACAAACACATATATATATGGTGGCTCAAAATTCACAATTTAAAAAAATAAAGCCCAATGAAGCTGTAAAAAAGACATTTGAGGGATTTTACATTCCACAATTTGTACAAAGAATGTTGGAGTAGGAAATGACAATACAGAATTGGAAGTGCGCTTAACGGATCATCGGTCTTTTGAATGCTAAACATCTGCAACAACTAACAGACCAACCAAAGGACCTCAACCAATAATAAATTCTTACACCAAAATGAAGTTTACACCTAAACTTAACAAAACTCACCCCCCTCCACACACACACACACACACACACACAACACACACACACACACACACAATTATATCCAAAGACGATCAACAGATATAATCGAAAGCACTTGAGAGCAGAACCGAGAACAACTCTCCTTTCAACTTGACCATAGCAGAAAAAACAAACAAACCAAAAAGCAAAAAAAAAAAAAAAAAAAAAGCAAAAAAAGAAGGAAAATAAAAAACAAAAAACGCCAGAGACAAAAAACTAGAATCATAAAATGCAAAGTTCCGTAGTATTTAATCAAACTTATCTAAACAATATATATATATATATATATATATATATATATATATGATAATAATAATGAATATATATATATATATATATGATGATAAACAATGAATATATATATATATATATATATATATATATATATATATTAGATTTATATATTTAATTTAGTCTGTGACCCCTGGGTTTCATCTTTTTTGTTTTGTAAGTGTCCGATGATTGTTGTTTTGTAAAAACTTTATGAAACCCAGGTTTCGCAGACTTAGTTCCATGGCATTAAGTATATAAATCTGATATATATTTATTTATTATTATTATATAATAGCTCTATCCTAGATATTGAGCACTCTCCATATTATATTGCACTTGGTTGGCCACAAGCCCACAAAGTGATTTAGTGACAACATACACTGTTATATATATATATATATATATATATATATATATATATATATATATATATATAAACACCCACCCTACCACACACACACACGCACATACACACACACACACACACACACACACACATATATATATATATATATAAATGAATTTTTTGTAAATATGCAGGCATCGAGCGAATCAAAATTCTCCACCACCATTTAAATTCACACACACACACACACACACACACACACACACACACATATATATATATAGAGAGAGAGAGAGAGACGTTATTATATGTATTGATGAAAATGTTTTCAGCGTTATTTTTTTACAATGTTAAAGAGGAATCTTAAAAGTGTCTTTGAAGTTACTCCAGCTGCATATTGCTTTTACAAATGTACAACGTCGTTTAAAAGACTGTAAGGAAAAAAAGTAAACAAACACAAAAACAAGAAAATGTTGGTGCACATAAACTTATGGAAAAATAGTTTTATTTATTTATTTTATTGTTTTTATTTATTTCTTAGGAGAAAGAAACTTAAGAAATGATGCACCAAGTGAATTAACACTTTGGTGATTGTGTGGAATAGCATTGACGTTTCTAGGTCGAATTGAGAACATACCAGAGCATATCACCTCATGCTTATATATATACATATACATATATATATATATATATATATATATATATATATATGAATTTTTTGTAAAGATGCAGGCATCGAGCGAATCAAAATTCTCCACCACCATTTAAATTCACACACACACACACACACACACACACACACACACACACACACACACACACACACACACACACACACATATATATATATATATATATGAATTTTTTGTAAAGATGCAGGCATCCAGCGAATCAAAATTCTCCACCACCATTTAAATTCACACACACACACACACACACACACACACACACACACACACACACATATATATATATATATATAAATGAATTTTTTGTAAATATGCAGGTATCGAGCGAATCAAAATTCTCCACCACCATTTAAATTCACACACACACACACACACACACACACATATATATATATATATATGAATTTTTTGTAAAGATGCAGGCATCCAGCGAATCAAAATTCTCCACCACCATTTAAATTCACACACACACACACACACACACACACACACACACACACACACACACACACACACACACACACACATATATATATATATATATATGAATTTTTTGTAAATATGCAGGCATCCAGCGAATCAAAATTCTCCACCACCATTTAAATTCACACACACACACACACACACACACACACACACACACACACACACATATATATATATATATATATATAAATATATATGCAACCCATGAAACAGTTGGGTTCTAGTTGTAACTGTAGTCCCTGATAATATTCAAGACTCTATTTAAGTAAAAATGAAGGATTCTAATATATAATGCATAGATATATCGAGAATTTGAATAACTAGACCCTATAATATGATCCTTTATTTGCAGATTGAACTGGAAATTGCTTTATTCACAGAGGTATAGCATTTAATTTGTATTACTCTCAATTAAAACAAGCTATAATGAGACTGTTCAAATTATGACTGTTATATTGATATACTTGAAACCATTTGAGTGTGTGCCAAAAAAAAAAAAATGAGCTCAGGCTCGTTTGAAAATGTCGTTCACAAAATGTGTTTACAAATCACTCATATTTAGCATAGAGAAAAATTGATAAACAAGGTAATCCAAGAAGAAGAAGAAACTTATTTTAAGTAGCTATAATAAATTCTATCTTTAATTAATCATTTTCATCACATATCACGATTTCCCTATTTATCACACTTGTTTTCTCGCCCATTGCATTTTCACACAGATATCTCAGATTACCCTTCCCCCACTTTTCAATTTCTTTTCCCTCTCTTTCTCCAGTAGATATTTTATCTCTTTCCCTTTTCTTTCTTTCATTTAAAACTCAAACTTACCTTCCTATCACAGCGACCGTTTTTTTAGTTTTTAATATATGAAATATAAATTTACAGAGGTTTATTTTGTGATGTACATCATTTAATTATTTAGTTATTCATATTTGCTATATTTGTGTTAAAGTTTGCATAGTAGGACGACTCATAGCGCAATTATAAAATAAGGATAGACGATTATCTGGAGGAGAGGACGATTAACACGTGTGTACACAAGCTTTATTAGCTGTAAAAGAGGTGAATACAAATTGGGCGCCAAAATATATATGACGTCTTAGACAAGTCACGTGACACGCCTTCGTGTTGGAATTGAGGAAGTAGTTCGATGATTTGCCTCACTGAACCTAGTATATACATTAGGGATTATTTCAGCTGATAATTCCAACAATTTGCTTGTTTTTTTCTTCTTCTAGTCACACTCTCCTTCCCTTTTATTCCTCCGCCTCTTTTCTATTTCCTTATCTCTCATTCTTCTGTTTCTATACTTTTCTCTTCCTTCCTTCTTTCTCCTTCTTTCTTCTTCTGATTCAAAATCTTTCTTGGTGAACAAATAGAACAAATAAGTTCACCGGAATATTCTTATACAGTCATTTGATATACTTTTATACACAAACCCTGATTTATTGATTAAACAGTTACCCATCTCCCTGTATATATAGTATATCCTCCTTGCTTTTGTATTTTATTAAACACCCATTGGTGATTTAACATCATTAAATATCATCCTAATTATTCTTAATGAATAGTTAACTCCAATGAGACATTCACAGATACAGAACTTGGAAAAAAAAACAAAATCAAAATAAAGTATTAAAAAAATTTTCACGATAAAACAAAAAACAAAAACGTTATAGCGTCGAATTAAAACCGAAACGTTAAAGCGTCGAATTACAACCGAAACGTTAAAGCGTCGAATTAGAACCGAAACGTTATAGCGTCGAATTACAACCGAAACGTTATAGCGTCGAATTAGAACCGAAACATTAAAGCGTCGAATTAGAACCAAAAGGTTATAGCGTCGAATTAGAACCGAAACGTTATAGCGTCGAATTAGAACCGAAACGTTATAGCGTCGAAATAGAGACGAAACGTTAAAGCGTCGAATTAGAAACGAAACGTTATAGCGTTGAATTAGAAACGAAACGTTAAAGCGTCGAATTAGAACAGAAACGTTATAGGGTCGAATTAGAAACGAAACGTTACAGCATCAAACTAGAAACGAGACGTTATAGCGTCGAATTAGAACCAAAACTTTATAGCGTCGACTTAGAAACGAAACTTTATAGCGTCGAATTAGAAACGAAAAGTTATAGCGTCGAATTAGAGACGAAACGTTTAAGCGTCGAATTAGAACCGAAACGTTATAGCATCAAATTAGAAACGAAACGTAAAAGCGTCGAATTAGAACAGAAATGTTATCGCATCAAATTAGAACCGAAACGTGATAGCGTCGAATTAGAACCGAAACGTTATAGCGTCGAATTAGAAAAGAAATGTTATAGCGTCGAATTAGAACCGAAACTTTATAGCGTCGAATTAGAAATGAAACGTTATAGCGTCGAATTAGAACCGAAAAGTTAAAGCGTCGAATTAGAATCGAAACTTTATAGCGTCGAATTAGAAAGGAAACATTATAACGTCGAATTAGAAACGAAACGTTATAGCGTCGAATTAGAAACGAAACGTTATAGCGCTGAATTAGAAACAAAACGTTATAGCGTCGAATTAGAAACGAAACGTTATAGCGTCGAATAAGAAACGAAACGTTATAGCGCTGAATTAGAAACGAAACGTTATAGCGTTAAATTAGAACCGAAACGTTATCGCATCGAATTAGAAACGAAACGTTATAGCGTCGAATTAGAAGCGAAACGTTAAAGCGTCGAATTAGAACTGAAACATTATCGCATCGAATTAGAAACGAAACGTTATAGCGTCGAATTAGAAACGAAACGTTATAGCGTCGAATTAGAAACGAAAGGTAATAGCGTCGAATTAGAAACGAAACGTTAAAGCGTCGAATTAGAACCGAAACGTTATAGCGTCGAATTAGAAACGAAACGTTATAGCGTCGAATTAGAAACGAAACGTTATAGCGTCGAATTAGAAACGAAACGTTAAGGCGTTGAATTAGAACTGAAACGTTAAAGCGTCGAATTAGAAACGAAACATTATAGCGTCGAATTAGAAACAAACGTTTAAGCGTCGAATTAGAAACGAAACGTTATAGCATCAAATTAGAAACGAAATGTTATAGCGTCGAATTAGAACTGAAAATTTATAGCGTACAATTAGAAACGAAACGTTAAAGCGTCGAATTAGAAACGAAAAGTTATAGCATCTAATTAGAACCGAAACGTTACAGCATCAAATTAGAACCGAAACGTTATAGCATCGAATTAGAACCGAAACGTTATAGCGTCGAATTACAACCGAAACTTTATAGCCTCGAATTAGAAACGAAACGTTATAGCATCGAATTAGAATCGAAATGTTATAGCGTCGAATTAGAAACGAAACGTTATAGCGTCGAATTAGAAACTAAACGTTATAGCGTCGAATTAGAACCGAAACGTTATAGCGTCGAATTAGAAACGAAACGTTATAGCGTCGAATTAGAAACGAACGCTAAAGCGTCGAATTAGAAACGAAACGTTATAGCATCGAATTAGAACCGAAACGTTTAAGCGTCAATTAGAAAAGAAACGTTAGAGCGTCGAATTAGAACCGAAACGTTATAGCATCGAATTAGAACCGAAACGTTATAGCATCGAATTAGAACCGAAACGTTATAGCGTCGAATTAGAAACTAACGCTAAAGCGTCGAATTAAAAACGAAACGTTATAGCGTCGAATTAAAAACGAACGCTCAAGCGTCGAATTAGAAACGAAACGTTATAGCATCGAATTAGAACCGAAACGTTATAGCATCAAGTTAGAAACGAAACGTGTGAGCGTCGAATTAGAACAGAAACGTGATAGCGTCGAATTAGAAACGAAACGTTATAGCGTCGAATTAGAACCGAAATTTATAGTGTCGAATTAGAACCAAAACTTTATAGCGTCGAATTAGAAATGAAACGTTATAGCATCGAATTAGAACCGAAACGTTATAGCGTCGAATTAGAAACGAAACGTTAAAGCGTCGAATTAGAATCGAAACTTTATAGCGTCGAATTAGAAAGGAAACGTTATAACGTAAAATTAGAAACGAAACGTTATAGCGTCGAATTAGAACCGAAACGTTAAAGCGTTGAATTAGAAACGAAACGTTATAACGTTGAATTAGAACCGAAACGTTATCGCATCGAATTAGAAACGAAACGTTATAGTGTCGAATTAGAAACGAAACGTTATAGGGTCCAATTAGAAACGAAACGTTATAGTGTCGAATGAGAAACGAAACGTTTAAGCGTCGAATTAGAAACGAAAGATTATAGGGTCGAATTAGAACCGAAACGTTATAGCATCAAATTAGAAACGAAAATTTATAGCGTAGAATTAGAAACGAAACGTTAAAGCGTCGAATTAGAAACGAAACGTTATAGCATCAAATTAGAACCGATACGTTATAGCGTCGAATTAGAACCGAAACGTTATAGCGTCGAATTAGAACTGAAACTTTATAGCGTCGAATTAGAAACTAAACGTTATAGCGTCGATTTAGAACCGAAACGTTATAGCGTCGAATTAGAAACGAAACGTTATAGCGTCGAATTAGAAACGAACGTTAAAGCGTCGAATTAGAACCGAAACGTTAAAGCGTCGAATTAAAAAACGAAACGTTATAGCATCGAATTAGAACCGAAACGTTATAACATCAAGTTATAAACGAAACGTAAAATCGTCGAATTAGAACAGAAACGTTATCGCATCAAATTAAAACCAAAACGTGATAGCGTCGAATTAGAACCGAAAGGTTATATCGTCGAATTAGAAAAGAAATGTTATGGCGACGAATTAGAAACGAAATGTTATAGCGTCGATTTAGAAACGAAATGTTATAGCGTCGAATTAGAAATGAAACGTTATAGCGTCGAATTAGAACCGAAACTTTAAGGCGTCGAATTAGAACCGAAACTTTTTAGCGTCGAATTAGAAACGAAACGTTATAGCATCGAATTAGAACCGAAATGTTATATCATCAAGTTAGAAACGAAACGTAAAAGCGTCGAATTAGAACAGAAAAGTTATCGCATCAAATTAGAACCGAAACGTTATAGCGTCGAATTAGAACCGAACGTTAAAGCGTCGAATTAGAAACGAAACGTTAAAGCGTCTAATTAGAATCGAAACTTTATAGCGTCGAATTAGAAAGGAAACATTATAACGTCGAATTAGAAACGAAATGTTATAGCGTCGAATTAGAAACAAAACGTTATAGCGTCGAATTAGAAACGAAACGTTAAGGCGTTGAATTAGAATTGAAAATTCAAAGCGTCGAATTAGAACCGAAACGTTATAGCGTCGAATTAGAAACGAAACGTTTAAGCGTCGAATTAGAAACGAAACGTTATAGGGTCGAATTAGAACCGAAACGTTATAGCGTCGAATTAGAAAGGAAACGTTTAAGCGTCGAATTAGAACCGAAACGTTATAGCCTCGAATTAGAAACGAAACGTTATAGCGTCGAATTAAAACCAAAACGTAAAGAGTCGAATTAGAACTGAAACGTTATAGCGTCGACTTAGAACCGGAATTTTATAGCGTCGAATTAGAAACAAAACGTTATAGCGTCGAATAAGAAACGAAACGTTATAGGGTCCAATTAGAAACGAAACGTTATAGTGTCAATTAGAAACGAAACGTTATAGCGTCGAATTAGAACCGAAACGTTAAAGCGTCGAATTAGAAAGGAAACGTTAAAGCGTCGAATTAGAAACGAAACGTTATAGCATCGAATTAGAACCGAAACGTTATAGCATCAAATAAGAAACAAAACGTTATAGCGTCGAATTAGAACAGAAACGTTATCGCATCGAATTAGAAGCGAAACGTTATAGCATCAAATTAGAACCAAAACGTTATAGCGTCGAATTAGAACAGAAACATTATAGCATCGAATTAGAATCGAAAAGTTATAGCGTCGAATTAGAGACGAAACGTTATAGCGTCGAATTAGAACCGAAACGTTATCGCATCGAATTAGAAACGAAACGCAATAGCGTCAAATTAGAAACGAAACGTTATAGCGTCGAATTAGAAAAGAAACATTAGAGTGTCGAATTAGAAAGGAAACGTTATAGCGTCGAATTAGAAACGAAAGGTTAAAGCGTCTAATTAGAAACGAAAGGTTACAGCGTCGAATTAGAACCGAAATGTTTAAGCGTCGAATTAGAAAGGAAACGTTAAAGCGTCGAATTAGAACCGAAACGTTATAGCGTCGAATTAGAAACGAAACGTTATAGCTTTGAATTAGAAACGAAACGTTAAGGCGTTGAATTAGAACTGAAACGTAAAAGCGTCAATTAGAAACGAAACGTTAAAGCGTCGAATTAGAAACGAAACGTTTAAGCGTCGAATTAGAAACGAAACTTTATAGCGTCGAATTAGAAACGAAACGTTATAGCATCAAATTAGAACCGAAACGTGATAGCGTCGAATTAGAACCGAAAATTTATTGCGTAGAATTAGAAACGAAACGTTAAAGCGTCGAATTAGAAACGAAACTTTATAGCCTCGAATTAGAACCGAAACGTTACAGCATAAAATTAGAACCGAAACGTTTAAGCGTCGAATTAGAACCGAAACGTTATTGCGTCGAATTAGAATCGAAACGTTATAGTGTCGAATTAGAGACGAAACGTTAAAGCGTCGAATTAGAACCGAAACGTTATAGCGTCGAATTAGAAACGAAACGTTATAGCATCAAATTAGAACCGAAACGTGATAGCATCGAATTAGAAACGAAACGTTATAGCGTCCAATTAGAAAAGAAACGTTATAGCGTCGAATTAGAAACGAAATGTTATAGCATTAAATTAGAACCGAAACGTTAAAGCGTCGAATTAGAAACGAAAAGTTATAGCATTAAATTAGAACCGAAACGTTAAAGCGTCGAATTAGAAACGAAACGTTATAGCGTCGAATTAGAAAGGAAACGTTATAGCGTCGAATTAGAACCGAAACGTTAAAGAGTCGAATTAGAAACGAAACGTTAAAGAGTCGAATTAGAAAAGAAACTTTAGAGCGTCGAATTAGAAACGAAACGTTATAGCGTCGAATTAGAACCGAAACGTTATAGCGTCGAATTTGAAACGAAACGTTAAAGCGTCGAATTAGAACCGAAACGTTATAGCATCGAATTAGAAACAAAATGTTATAGCGTCGAATTAGAAACGAAACGTTAAGGCGTTGAATTAGAACTGAAACGTTAAATCGTCGAATTAGAAACGAAACGTTATAGCGTCAATTAGAAACGAAACGTTTAAGCGTCGAATTAGAAATTAAACGTTATAGGTTCGAATTAGAAACGAAACGTTATAGCATCAAATTAGAAACGAAACGTTATAGCGTCGAATTAGAAACGAAACGTTATAGCGTCGAATTAGAACCGAAAATTTATAGCGTCGAATTAGAAACGAAACGTTATAGCCTCGAATTAGAAACGAAACGTTATAGCATCAAATTAGAACAGAAACGTGATAGCGTCGAATTAGAAAAGAAACGTTAGAGCGTCGAATTAGAAACGAAACGTTATAGCGTCGAATTAGAACTGAAACTTTATAGCGTCGAATGAGAAACGAAACGTTATAGCGTCGAATTAGAAACGAAAAGTTATAGCATTAAATTAGAACCGAAACGTTAAAGCATCGAATTAGAAACGAAACGTTATAGCGTCGAATTAGAACCGAAACGTTAAAGCGTCAAAGTAGAACCGAAACGTTATAGCCTCAAATTAGAAACAAAATGTTATAGCGTTGAATTAGAAACGAAACATTATAGTGTCAAATTAGAACCGAAACGTGATAGCGTCGAATTAGAACCGAAACGTTATAGCGTCGAATTAAAAACGAAACGTTAAAGCGTCAAAGTAGAACCGAAACGTTATAGCCTCAAATTAGAAACAAAAAGTTATAGCGTCGAATTAGAAACGAAACATTATAGTGTCGAATTAGAAACGAATCGTTATAGCGTCGAATTAGAAACGAAACGTTATAGGGTCCAATTAGAAACGAAACGTTATAGGGTCAATTAGAAACGAAACGTTATAGCGTCGAATTAGAAACGAAACGTTAAAGCGTCGAATGAGAAACGAAACGTTATAGCGTCGAATTAGAAACGAAACGTTATAGCATTGAATTAGAAGCGAAACGTTAAAGCGTCGAATTAGAAACGAAACGTTATATCGTCGAATTAGAAAAGAAACGTTATAGAGTCGAATTAGAACCGAAACGTTATAGCGTCGAATTAAAACCGGAACTTTATAGCTTCGAATTAGAAACGAAACGTTATAGCGTCGAATTAGAAAGGAAACGTTATAGCGTCGAATTAGAAACGAAATGTTACAGTGTCGAATTAGAAACGAAACGTTAAACCGTCGAATGAGAAACGAAACGTTAAAACGTAGAATTAGAACCGAAACGTTATAGCGTCGAATTAGAACCGAAACGTTATAGCGTCGAATTAGAAACGAAACGTTAAAGCGTCGAATTAGAAACGAAACGTTATAGCGTCGAATTAGAAACGAAACGTTAAAACGTCGAATTAAAACCGAAACGTTATAGCGTCGAATTAGAAACGAAACCTTAAAGCGTCGAATTAGAACAGAAACGTTATAACGTCGAATTAGAAAAAAAATGTTATAGAGTTGAATTAGAAACGAAACGTTAAGGCGTTGAATTAGAACTGAAACGTTAAAGCGTTGGATTAGAAACGAAACGTTGTACCTTCGAATTAGAACCGAAACGTTTAAGCGTCGAATTAGAAATTAAACGTTATAGGGTCAAATTAGAAACGAAACGTTATAGCATCATATTAGAAACGAAACGTTATAGCGTCGAATTAGAAACGAAACGTTATAGCGTCGAATTAGAACCGAAAATTTATAGCGTCGAATTAGAAACGAAACGTTAAAGCGTCGAATTAGAACCGAAACGTTACAGCATCAAATTAGAACCGAAACGTTATAGCGTCGAATTAGAACCGAAACGTTATAGCGGCGAGTTAGAATCGAAACGTTATAGCGTCGAATTAGAGACGAAACGTTATAGCATCAAATTAGAACCGAAACGTGATAGCGTCGAATTAGAACCGAAACGTTATAGCGTCGAATTAGAACCGAAACTTTATAGCGTCGAATTAGAAACGAACTTTAAAACGTCGAATTAAAACGGAAACTTTATAGCGTCGAATTTTAAACGAAACATTATAGTGTCGAATTAGAAACGAAACGTTATAGCGTCGAATTAGAAACGAAACGTTATAGCGTCGAATTAGAACCGAAACGTTAAAGCGTCGAATTAGAAATGAAACGTTATCGCATCGAATTAGAAAGGAAACGTTATAGCGTCGAATTAGAACCGAAACTTTATAGCTTCGAATTAGAAACGAAACGTTATAGCGTCGAATTAGAAACGAAACGTTAAAACGTCGAATTAGAACCGAAACGTTATAGCGTCGAATTAGAAACGAAACGTTATAGTGTTGAATTAGAAACTAAACGTTATAGCGTCGAATTAGGACCGAAACGTTAAAGCGTTGAATTAGAAACGGAACATTATAGCGTCGAATTAGAACCGAAACGTTATAGCGTCGAATTAGAAACGAAACGTTAAAGCGTCGAATTAGAAACGAAACGTTATAGCGTCGAATTAGAAACGAAACGTTAAAACGTCGAATTAGAACCGAAACGTTATAGCGTCGAATTAGAAACGAAACCTTAAAGCGTCGAATTAGAACCGAAACGTTATAACGTCGAATTAGAAACAAAATGTTATAGAGTTGAATTAGAAACGAAACGTTAAGGCGTTGAATTAGAACTGAAACGTTAAAGCGTTGGATTAGAACCGAAACGTTATAGCGTCGAATTAGAACCGAAACTTTATAGCGTCGAATTAGAAACGAACTTTAAAACGTCGAATTAGAACCGAAACTTTATAGCGTCGAATTTGAAACGAAAATTTATAGCTTCGAATTAGAAACGAAACGTGATAGCGTCGAATTAGAAACGAAACGTTAAAACGTCGAATTAGAACCGAAACGTTATAGCGTCGAATTAGAAACGAAACGTTATAGTGTTGAATTAGAAACAAAACGTTATAGCGTCGAATTAGGACCGAAACGTTAAAGCGTTGAATTAGAAACGAAACGTTAAAGCGTCGAATTAGAACCGAAATTTTATATCTTCAAATTAGAAAGGAAACGTTATAGCGTCGAATTAGAAAGGAAACGTTATAGCGTCGAATTAGAAACGAAACGTTAAAGCGTCGAATTAGAAACGAAATGTTATAGCGTCGAATTAGAATCGAAACTTTATACCTTCGAATTAGAACCGAAACGTTATAGCGTCGAATTAGAAACGAAACCTTAAAGCGTCGAATTAGAAACGAAATGTTATAGCGTCGAATTAGAATCGAAACTTTATACCTTCGAATTAGAACCGAAACGTTATAGCGTTAAATTAGAAACGAAACGTTATAGCGTTGAATTAGAAACAAAACGTCAAAGCGTCGAATTAGAAACGAAACGTTATAGCGTCAAATTAGAACCGAAACGTTTAACCGTCGAATTAGAACCGAAACGTTATTGCGTCGAATTAGAATCGTAACGTTATAGTGTCGAATTAGAGACGAAACGTTATAGCGTCGAATTAGAACCGAAACGTTATAGCGTCGAATTAGAAACGAAACGTTATAGCATCAAATTAGAACCGAAACGTGATAGCATCGAATTAGAAACGAAACGTTATAGCGTCCAATTAGAAAAGAAACGTTATAGCGTCGAATTAGAAACGAAATGTTATAGCATTAAATTAGAACCGAAACGTTAAAGCGTCGAATTAGAAACGAAAAGTTATAGCATTAAATTAGAACCGAAAAGTTGAAGCGTCCAATTAGAAACGAAACGTTATAGCGTCGAATTAGAAAGGAAACGTTATAGCGTCGAATTAGAACCGAAACGTTAAAGAGTCGAATTAGAAACGAAACGTTAAAGAGTCGAATTAGAAAAGAAACTTTAGAGCGTCGAATTAGAAACGAAACGTTAAAGAGTCGAATTAGAAAAGAAACGTTAGAGCGTCGAATTAGAACCGAAACTTTATAGCGTCGAATTAGAACCGAAACGTTATAGCGTCGAATTAGAGACGAAACGTTATAGCATCAAATTAGAACCGAAACGTGATAGCGTCGAATTAGAACCGAAACGTTATAGCGTCGAATTAGAAACGAAACTTTATAGCGTCGAATTAGAAACGAAACTTTATAGCGTCGAATTAGAACCGAAACTTTATAGCGTCGAATTAGAACCGAAACTTTATAGCTTCGAATTAGAACCGAAACGTTATAGCGTCGAATTAGAAACAAAACGTTATAGTGTTGAATTAGAAACAAAACGTTATATCGTCGAATTAGGACCGAAACGTTAAAGCGTTGAATTAGAAACGAAAGGTTAAAGCGTCGAATTAGAACCGAAATTTTATATCTTCAAATTAGAAAGGAAACGTTATAGCGTCGAATTAGAAAGGAAACGTTATAGCGTCGAATTAGAAAGGAAACGTTAAAGCGTCGAATTAGAAACGAAATGTTATAGCGTCGAATTAGAATCGAAACTTTATACCTTCGAATTAGAACCGAAACGTTATAGCGTCGAATTAGAAACGAAACCTTCAAGCGTCGAATTAGAAACGAAATGTTATAGAGTCGAATTAGAATCGAAACTTTATACCTTCGAATTAGAACCGAAACGTTATAGCGTTAAATTAGAAACGAAACGTTATAGCGTTGAATTAGAAACAAAACGTCAAAGCGTCGAATTAGAAACGAAACGTTATAGCGTCAAATTAGAACCGAAACGTTTAAGCGTCGAATTAGAACCGAAACGTTATTGCGTCGAATTAGAATCGAAACGTTATAGTGTCGAATTAGAGACGAAACGTTAAAGCGTCGAATTAGAACCGAAACGTTATAGCGTCGAATTAGAAACGAAACGTTATAGCATCAAATTAGAACCGAAACGTGATAGCATCGAATTAGAAACGAAATGTTATAGCATTAAATTAGAAAAGAAACGTTATAGCGTCGAATTAGAAACGAAATGTTATAGCATTAAATTAGAATCGAAACGTTAAAGCGTCGAATTAGAAACAAAAAGTTATAGCATTAAATTAGAACCGAAACGTTAAAGCGTCGAATTAGAAACGAAACGTTATAGCGTCGAATTAGAAAGGAAACGTTATAGCGTCGAATTAGAACCGAAACGTTAAAGAGTCGAATTAGAAACGAAACGTTAAAGAGTCGAATTAGAACCGAAACTTTAGAGCGTCGAATTAGAAACGAAACGTTAAAGAGTCGAATTAGAAAAGAAACTTTAGAGCGTCGAATTAGAAACGAAACGTTAAAGAGTCGAATTAGAAAAGAAACTTTAGAGCGTCGAATTAGAAACGAAACGTTAAAGAGTCGAATTAGAAAAGAAACGTTAGAGCGTCGAATTAGAACCGAAACGTTATAGCGTCGAATTTGAAACAAAACCTTAAAGCGTCGAATTAGAACCGAAACGTTAAAGCGTCGAATTAGAAACGAAACATTAAAGCGTCGAATTAGAACCGAAAAGTTAGAGCGTCGAATTAGAAACGAAACGTTAAAACGTCGAATTAGAACCGAAACGTTAAAGCGTCGAAGTAGAACCGCAACGTTATAGCGTCGAATTTGAAACGAAACCTTAAAGCGTCGAATTAGAACCGAAACGTTATAGCATCGAATTAGAAACAAAATGTTATAGCGTCGAATTAGAAACGAAACGTTAAGGCGTTGAATTAGAACTGAAACGTTAAATCGTCGAATTAGAAACGAAACGTTATAGCGTCAATTAGAAACGAAACGTTTAAGCGTCGAATTAGAAATTAAACGTTATAGGTTCGAATTAGAAACGAAACGTTATAGCATCAAATTAGAAACGAAACGTTATAGCGTCGAATTAGAACCGAAAATTTATAGCGTCGAATTAGAAACGAAACGTTAAAGCGTCGAATTAGAAACGAAACGTTATAGCGTCGAATTAGAAACGAAACGTTATAGCCTCGAATTAGAAACGAAACGTTATAGCATCAAATTAGAACAGAAACGTGATAGCGTCGAATTAGAAAAGAAACGTTAGAGCGTCGAATTAGAAACGAAACGTTATAGCGTCGAATTAGAACTGAAACTTTTTAGCGTCGAATGAGAAACGAAACGTTATAGCGTCGAATTAGAAACGAAAAGTTATAGCATTAAATTAGAACCGAAACGTTAAAGCGTCGAATTAGAAACGAAACGTTATAGCGTCGAATTAGAACCGAAACGTTAAAGCGTCAAAGTAGAACCGAAACGTTATAGCCTCAAATTAGAAACAAAACGTTATAGCGTTGAATTAGAAACGAAACATTATAGTGTCGAATTAGAACCGAAACGTGATAGCGTCGAATTAGAACCGAAACGTTATAGCGTCGAATTAAAAACAAAACGTTAAAGCGTCAAAGTAGAACCGAAACGTTATAGCCTCAAATTAGAAACAAAACGTTATAGCGTCGAATTAGAAACGAAACATTATAGTGTCGAATTAGAAACGAATCGTTATAGCGTCGAATTAGAAACGAAACGTTATAGGGTCCAATTAGAAACGAAACGTTATAGGGTCAATTAGAAACGAAACGTTATAGCGTCGAATTAGAAACGAAACGTTAAAGCCTCGAATGAGAAACGAAACGTTATAGCGTCGAATTAGAAACGAAACGTTATAGCATTGAATTAGAACCGAAACGTTAAAGCGTCGAATTAGAAACGAAACGTTATATCGTCGAATTAGAAAAGAAACGTTATAGAGTCGAATTAGAACCGAAACGTTATAGCGTCGAATTAGAAACGAAACGTTATAGCGTCGAATAAGAAACGAAACGTTATAGCGTCGAATTAGAAAGGAAACGTTATAGCGTCGAATTAGAAACGAAATGTTACAGTGTCGAATTAGAAACGAAACGTTAAACCGTCGAATGAGAAACGAAACGTTAAAACGTAGAATTAGAAACGAAACGTTATAGCGTCGAATTAGAACCGAAACGTTATAGCGTCGAATTAGAAACGAAACGTTAAAGCGTCGAATTAGAAACGAAACGTTATAGCGTCGAATTAGAAACGAATCGTTAAAACGTCGAATTAGAACCGAAACGTTATAGCGTTGAATTAGAAACGAAACCTTAAAGCGTCGAATTAGAACCGAAACGTTATAACGTCGAATTAGAAACAAAATGTTATAGAGTTGAATTAGAAACGAAACGTTAAGGCGTTGAATTAGAACTGAAACGTTAAAGCGTTGGATTAGAAACGAAACGTTGTACCTTCGAATTAGAACCGAAACGTTTAAGCGTCGAATTAGAAATTAAACGTTATAGGGTCAAATTAGAAACGAAACGTTATAGCATCATATTAGAAACGAAACGTTATAGCGTCGAATTAGAAACGAAACGTTATAGCGTCGAATTAGAACCGAAAATTTATAGCGGCGAGTTAGAATCGAAACGTTATAGCGTCGAATTAGAGACGAAACGTTATAGCATCAAATTAGAACCGAAACGTGATAGCGTCGAATTAGAACCGAAACGTTATAGCGTCGAATTAGAACCGAAATTTTATAGCGTTAAATTAGAAACGAACTTTAAAACGTCGAATTAGAACCGAAACTTTATAGCGTCGAATTAGAAACGAAACACTATAGTGTCGAATTAGAACCGAAACGTGATAGCGTCGAATTAGAAACGAAACGTTATAGCGTCGAATTAGAACCGAAACGTTAAAGCGTCGAATTAGAAATGAAACGTTATCGCATCGAATTAGAAACGAAACGTTATAGCGTCGAATTAGAACCGAAAATTTATAGCGTCGAATTAGAACCGAAACTTTATAGCTTCGAATTAGAAACGAAACGTTATAGCGTCGAATTAGAAACGAAACGTTAAAACGTCGAATTAGAACCGAAACGTTATAGCGTCGAATTAGAAACGAAACGTTATAGTGTTGAATTAGAAACAAAACGTTATAGCGTCGAATTAGGACCGAAACGTTAAAGCGTTGAATTAGAAACGAAACGTTAAAGCGTCGAATTAGAACCGAAATTTTATATCTTCAAATTAGAAAGGAAACGTTATAGCGTCGAATTAGAAAGGAAACGTTATAGCGTCGAATTAGAAACGAAACGTTAAAGCGTCGAATTAGAAACGAAATGTTATAGCGTCGAATTAGAATCGAAACTTTATACCTTCGAATTAGAACCGAAATGTTATAGCGTCGAATTAGAAACGAAACCTTAAAGCGTCGAATTAGAAACGAAATGTTATAGCGTCGAATTAGAATCGAAACTTTATACCTTCGAATTAGAACCGAAACGTTATAGCGTTAAATTAGAAACGAAACGTTATAGCGTTGAATTAGAAACAAAACGTAAAAGCGTCGAATTAGAAACGAAACGTTATAGCGTCAAATTAGAAACGAAATGTTATAGCGTCGAATTAGAAACGGAACGTTATAGTTTTGAATTAGAAAGGAAACGTTATAGCGTCGAATTAGAACCGAAACATTATAGCGTCGAATTAGAAACGAAACGTAAAATTATCGAATTAGAAACGAAACGTTTAAGCATCGAATTAGAAACGGAACATTATAGCGTCGAATTAGAACCGAAACGTTAAAGCGTCGAATTAGAAACGAAATGTTAAAGCGTCGAATCAGAAACGAAACGTTAAAGCGTCGAATTAGAACCGAAACTTTATAGCGTCGAATTAGAAACGAAACGTTATAGCGTCAAATTTTAAACGAAATGTTATAGCGTCGAATTAGAACCGAAACGTTATAGCGTTGAATTAGAAACGGAACGTTATAGTTTCGAATTAGAAAGGAAACCTTATAGCGTCGAATTAGAACCGAAACATTATAGCGTCGAATTAGAAACGAAACGTAAAAGTATCGAATTAGAAACGAAACGTTTAAGCATCGAATTAGAAACGGAACATTATAGCGTCGAATTAGAACCGAAACGTTATAGCGTCGAATTAGAAACGAAACGTTATAGTTTCGAATTAGAAAGGAAACGTTAAAGCGTCGAATTAGAACCGAAACGTTATAGCGTCGAATTAGAAACGAACGTTAAAGCGTCGAATTAGAAACGAAACGTTATAGCGTTGAATTAGAACCGAAAAGTTAAGTGTCGAATTAGAACCGAAAGGTTTTAGCGTCGAATTAGAAACGAAACGTTATAGCGTTGAATTAGAAACGAAAATTTATAGCGTTGAATTAGAACCGAAACGTTAAAGTGTCGAATTAGAAACGAAACGTTAAAGCGTCGAATTAGAACCGAAACGTTATAGCGTCGAATTAGAGCCGAAACGTTAAAGCGTCGTAATGGAAACGAAACGTTATAGGGTGGAATTAGAAACGAAACGTTATAGCGTCGAATTAGAACCGAAACGTTATAGCGTCGAATTAGAAAGGAAACGTTAAAGAGTCGAATTAGAAAAGAAACGTTAGAGCGTCGAATTAGAACCGAAACGTTATAGCGTCGAATTAGAACCGAAACGTTATAGCGTCGAATTTGAAACGAAACCTTAAAGCGTCGAATTAGAACCGAAACGTTAAAGCGTCGATTTAGAAACGAAACGTTAAAGCGTCGAATTAGAACCGAAACGTTAGAGCGTCGAATTAGAAACGAAACGTTAAAGCGTCGAATTAGAACCGAAACGTTATAGCATCGAATTAGAAACAATTAGTTATAGCGTCGAATTAGAAACGAAACGTTAAGGCGTTGAATTAGAACTGAAACGTTAAATCGTCGAATTAGAAACGAAACGTTATAGCGTCAATTAGAAACGAAACGTTTAAGCGTCGAATTAGAAATTAAACGTTATAGGTTCGAATTAGAAACGAAACGTTATAGCATCAAATTAGAAACGAAACGTTATAGCGTCGAATTAGAAACGAAACGTTATAGCGTCGAATTAGAACCGAAAATTTATAGCGTCGAATTAGAAACGAAACGTTAAAGCATCAAATTAGAACAGAAACGTGATAGCGTCGAATTAGAAAAGAAACGTTAGAGCGTCGAATTAGAAACGAAACGTTATAGCGTCGAATTAGAACTGAAACTTTATAACGTCGAATGAGAAACGAAACGTTATAGCGTCGAATTAGAAACGAAAAGTTATAGCATTAAATTAGAACTGTAACGTTAAAGCGTCGAATTAGAAACGAAACGTTATAGCGTCGAATTAGAACCGAAACGTTAAAGCGTCAAAGTAGAACCGAAACGTTATAGCCTCAAATTAGAAACAAAACATTATAGTGTCGAATTAGAACCGAAACGTGATAGCGTCGAATTAGAAGCGAAACGTTATAGGGTCGAATTAGAAACAAAACGTTATAGGGTCAATTAGAAACGAAACGTTATAGCGTCGAATTAGAAACGAAACGTTAAAGCGTCGAATGAGAAACGAAACGTTATAGCGTCGAATTAGAAACGAAACGTTATAGCATTGAATTAGAACCGAAACGTTAAAGCGTCGAATTAGAAACGAAACGTTATATCGTCGAATTAGAAAAGAGTCGTTATAGAGTCGAATTAAAACCGAAACGTTATTGCGTCGAATTAGAACCGGAACTTTATAGCTTCGAATTAGAAACGAAACGTTATAGCGTCGAATAAGAAACGAAACGTTATAGCGTCGAATTAGAAAGGAAACGTTATAGCGTCGAATTAGAAACGAAATGTTACAGTGTCGAATTAGAAACGAAACGTTAAACCGTCGAATGAGAAACGAAACGTTAAAAAGTAGAATTAGAACCGAAACGTTATAGCGTCGAATTAGAACCGAAACGTTATAGCGTCGAATTAGAAACGAAACGTTATAGCGTCGAATTAGAAACGAAACGTTAAAGCGTCGAATTAGAAACGAAACGTTAAAACGTAGAATTAGAACCGAAACGTTAAAACGTCGAATTAGAACCGAAAAGTTATAGCGTCGAATTAGAAACGAAACCTTAAAGCGTCGAATTAGAACCGAAACGTTATAACGTCGAATTAGAAACAAAATGTTATAGAGTTGAATTAGAAACGAAACGTTAAGGCGTTGAATTAGAACTGAAACGTTAAAGCGTTGGATTAGAAACGAAACGTTGTACCTTCGAATTAGAACCGAAACGTTTAAGCGTCGAATTAGAAATTAAACGTTATAGGGTCAAATTAGAAACGAAACGTTATAGCATCATATTAGAAACGAAACGTTTTATCGTCGAATTAGAAACGAAACGTTATAGCGTCGAATTAGAACTGAAAATTTATAGCGTCGAATTAGAAACGAAACGTTAAAGCGTCGAATTAGAACCGAAACGTTACAGCATCAAATTAGAACCGAAACGTTATAGCGTCGAATTAGAACCGAAACGTTATAGCGGCGAGTTAGAATCGAAACGTTATAGCGTCGAATTAGAGACGAAACGTTATAGCATCAAATTAGAACCGAAACGTGATAGCGTCGAATTAGAACCGAAACGTTATAGCGTCGAATTAGAACCGAAACTTTATAGCGTCGAATTAGAAACGAACTTTAAAACGTCGAATTAGAACCGAAACTTTATAGCGTCGAATTAGAAACGAAACATTATAGTGTCGAATTAGAAACGAAACGTTATAGCGTCGAATTAGAAACGAAACGTTATAGCGTCGAATTAGAACCGAAACGTTAAAGCGTCGAATTAGAAATGAAATGTTATCGCATCGAATTAGAAACGAAACGTTATAGCGTCGAATTAGAACCGAAACTTTATAGCTTCGAATTAGAACCGAAACTTTATAGCTTCGAATTAGAAACGAAACGTTATAGCGTCGAATTAGAAACGAAACGTTAAAACGTCGAATTAGAACCGAAACGTTAGAGCGTCGAAATAGAAACGAAACGTTATAGTGTCGAATTAGAAACGAAACGTTAAAGCGTCGAATTAGAAACAAAACTTTAAGGCGTTGAATTAGAACCCAAACGTTAAAGCGTCGAATTAGAAACAAAACGTTATAGCGTCGAATTAGAAACGAAACGTTATAGTGTTGAATTAGAAACAAAACGTTATAGCGTCGAATTAGAACCGAAACCTTAAAGCGTTGAATTAGTAACGAAACGTTAAAGCGTCGAATTAGAACCGAAATTTTATATCTTCAAATTAGAAAGGAAACGTTATAGCGTCGAATTAGAAAGGAAACGTTATAGCGTCGAATTAGAAACGAAACGTTAAAGCGTCGAATTAGAAACGAAATGTTATAGCGTCGAATTAGAATCGAAACTTTATACCTTCGAATTAGAACCGAAACTTTATAGCGTCGAATTAGAAACGAAACCTTAAAGCGTCGAATTAGAAACGAAATGTTATAGCGTCGAATTAGAATCGAAACTTTATACCTTCGAATTAGAACCGAAACGTTATAGCGTTGAATTAGAAACGAAACGTTATAGCGTTGAATTAGAAACAAAACGTCAAAGCGTCGAATTAGAAACGAAACCTTATAGCGTCAAATTAGAAACGAAATGTTATAGCGTCGAATTAGAACCGAAACGTTATAGCGTCGAATAAGAAACGGAACGTTATAGTTTCGAATTAGAAAGGAAACGTTATAGCGTCGAATTAGAACCGAAACATTATAGCGTCGAATTAGAAACGAAACGTAAAATTATCGAATTAGAAACGAAACGTTTAAGCATCGAATTAGAAACGGAACATTATAGCGTCGAATTAGAACCGAAACGTTAAAGTGTCGAATTAGAAACGAAATGTTAAAGCGTCGAATTAGAAACGAAACGTTATAGCGTCGAATTAGAACCGAAACTTTATAGCGTCGAATTAGAAACGAAACGTTATAGCGTCAAATTAGAAACGAAATGTTATAGCGTCGAATTAGAACCGAAACGTTATAGCGTTGAATTAGAAACGGAACGTTATAGTTTCGAATTAGAAAGGAAACGTTATAGCGTCGAATTAGAACCGAAACATTATAGCGCCGAATTAGAAACGAAACGTAAAAGTATCGAATTAGAAACGAAACGTTTAAGCATCGAATTAGAAACGGAACATTATAGCGTCGAATTAGAACCGAAACGTTATAGCGTCGAATTAGTAACGAAACGTTATAGTTTCGAATTAGAAAGGAAACGTTAAAGCGTCGAATTAGAACCGAAACGTTATAGCGTCGAATTAGAAACGAACGTTAAAGCGTCGAATTAGAAACGAAACGTTATAGCGTTGAATTAGAACCGAAAAGTTAAGTGTCGAATTAGAACCGAAAGGTTTTAGCGTCGAATTAGAAACGAAACGTTATAGCGTTGAATTAGAAACGAAAATTTATAGCGTTGAATTAGAACCGAAACGTTAAAGTGTCGAATTAGAAACGAAACGTTAAAGCGTCGAATTAGAACCGAAACGTTATAGCGTCGAATTAGAACCGAAACGTTATAGCGTCGAATTAGAACCGAAACGTTAAAGCGTCGTAATGGAAACGAAACGTTATAGGGTGGAATTAGAAACGAAACGTTATAGCGTCGAATTAGAACCGAAACGTTATAGCGTCGAATTAGAAAGGAAACGTTAAAGCGTCGAATTAGAAACGAAACGTTATAGCGTCGAATTACTTTCTCATTTAATTCTCCTTGGATTACCATGTTTGTCAATTTTTCTCTCTATTGTCGGATTCATTTCTATTATTTACTAACACATTTTTAGTACGCATGTATAAAGAGGATTTGGCATTGAATAACCCACAATGGTTGATATGCCACGAAACCCTGCCACACCGAACCAATCAAATAAGCACACACACAGAATACATACTTATATAGACACGGAAACATTAATATGGACATCAGGTTTTCACAGGCAGTTAACTCCAATGAGTTCAAATCCTAGACGAGACTGATTGCATTTCACATAGCACTAATACCCTTGGGAAAAGTATGAATCCAATTATTCCCCCTCCAGCTATGGGTAAATTGTAGGACAGACTAGGTTCTTCAGCCTTGGTGAAGCAACTAGTCTAAGCGAAGGAAAACTCTGAATTCAAACCTGTTAAACTCCGCTTAAAAATGACCTTGTGTCATATCCTGCCCGAGTGGAGCGGGTGGTCAATATGGTTAACTCCAATGAGACATTCACAGACACAGAACTTTGAACAAAGAAAAATATCAAAATAACCTATTAAAACAATTTTCGCGATAAAACAAAACAGCTAGAACTTACAATTGAAATCGCCATCGGAACTTGTCATTCAAATCTAAAAATATAAACAATTATTTATCGCTCTAATTTTTCTGGTGCAACACCGGATAAGTCACGTGTTGAAATCGAGGTTTGGTTTGGTTTGTTTTTATGGCATATCAACCATTATAAGTTATTTAATGCCAAATCTATTTTTAGACATATAGACAATCATATTTCAAACAATTCAGTCGAGTATAGGTATAGTTTTTGGTTACATGTCAAAAACAGTTCTATTTCAATTCAGTTTAGCATAAAAAACAGGTTCATTTCAAACAATTCAGTTCAGTATAAATACGTAGCTTAAATGTCAACACAATTCTATTTCAACCAATTTAGTTTAACATAAGTACACAGTTTAGTTCTATTTAGCCCATAGATAGGACCCTTATCAGGTACTACCACTCCGAACCAGGGTGGACATGGGAGCAATAGCAATAAAGAGGTACTCCGCATTCCCCAAAGCTCCAGCACTACCCGATTCTTACCATCAGAATGTTTAGTGTCATATCCAAAACACTCAGTGAAGGGTCTTACGCCTCTGCAGAGAAGCAGTTGGTGTATTCTATAGCTCCAGCAGACTGGGCAATCAATAAAATATAGATTATTATCTATTGGGTAAATATTTTATTTATTGTATATTTTTCCTCTTTTTATATTATGAATATTTATTTTATTCCTTAAATGTCTAAATTACGATAAAATGTATTTTCTCAGAATAATGGAAATACACTCGATTTAAAATTGTTCGCCATCTGAGGATACAATCTATGTAAACAGACGGTTGAAAAAAATTATAGTGGATTACTTCTGTTGAGTTTTACTTAATATATATATATATATATATATATATATATATATATATATATGTATGTATATATATATATATATAGAGAGAGAGAGAGAAAAGGCATAGATATAAGCTTATTTATTTTATGGTAACAAAAAATAAATGACAAATTATTGAATTTATAAAAACTAAGAAAAAATAAGGTTTAAATGTTATCTAAAACTATACGCGAATATTTTGAGTGAAATAACATTTTTTTCTAAATGATGTGTAAAAATGAACATAAGGTTGATGAGCTTTAACATGATTTCTTAAATTACGAAAATATCTTCTTTTTTTTTTTTTTTTTTTACAAAGCTTTATATTGTTTCTTCATTTCTTCTTTTTTTTTTTTCTTTCATATTATATTTTTCTCCAATGATTGGTTAGTGAACTTCGAAAAATGAGAAAATCAAACTCATTTACGGAGTTAATTCTTTCTTTGTGGAATTTGAGTGATAAAGAATTTTTAAAAAAATAAAGCATCAATGTCATTCTCAACAAACCTTATGTCACTTTCTATTTGTGTAGAGGGCTTAGTCAAAAGGAAGTGTTTGTAGTGTAATGGTTACTGGCGTGGAACACGGCAATACGCGTTCAACTAGTAGACAAGGCTTTTTGTATTTCACATTGCGTTAATACCATTGGTACGAGTATGAATCCAACTATTCTCTCCCCCCCCCCGCAACCTTGGGTAAATAGTTGGGTAGACTGGGGTCTTTAACCTTGAAATGACAACCGGTCTAGAAGAAACAAAACTCTTAATTCAACCCTGTTAAACTCCGCTTAAAATGACCTTGTGTCGAATGTTCCTCTTGAGAAGGTTTAGATAAATATATATATTATGGTAAAGAGTTATTGTTTAGACAAGTTTGGTTAAATATTACAGAACTTTCTCTTCCATTATCTTTTGCTTTTTCTCAAGCATTCTCGCTAGTTTCTTCGTGTCAGTGTGGGGTTGATAAATGAGTTGCCCTAGGTTCCGTTCCCAAGTGCTTTCGGTCATATCCATTGATCGTCTCCAGACTCTCGATACCAACATTGGACATACTTCAGCCACCGTCTTCTATTGCCTTACATACCACCTCTGATACTCGTGCCATCAAACAATATAAAACTATAACATATTGTAATAGCACTCATAAATTCATTTCCTCCGAAATACGATAAATTTTCACCCAAAACACCAAAATCATGTATAAAAATAACAGCAAAAACGCCTAATTTCCTTGAAGTCATCATTGTTAAAAATAAACAACTAAACATGAATGAAATAGCATTCAACACTGGAAATAATATACTAAATATCTTCAACAACTAATATACTTACTAAAACACCTCCACAATAATAAACCTCTCCCACAAAATAAAAATCACATCCAAGCTATAGTAAACCAAACAATACCAGCAAATCAATAATCTCTTCGAAGACAGTCAATAGATATGATTGAATGCCTTGGGATCTGAATCTAGAGCAACCCCTCTATCAACTGAACCCTGACACAAAGAAACGTGCAAGAAAGTAAGAAACTAACAAGAAAGCTAGAGAAAAATCATGAGATCATAAAAAGTAAACTTCCGCAGTCTTTAACTAAACTTTTCTTAACAATATATATATATATATATATTTAGAGAGAGACAGAGACAGAGACAGAGAGACAGAGAGAGACTGAGAAGTTATTCCATATGTTGATGGAAGTTTTTACAGTGTTATTTTAGCACAATGTTAAGGAGGTATCTTAAAGTGTCTTGGAAGTTTCTTCAGCTGCAAATTGCTTTTACTAATGTACAGCATCCTTTACAAGACTTTGCAACACACACACACACACACACACACACACACACACACACACACACACACACACACACACACACACACACACACACACACACACACACACAATAAAACGACGCCGACAAAAAGCAAAACAATACAAAAACAAACTACGAAACGTTGGATCATATAAACTTAGCTGAAATAGTTATATTTATCTATTTGTTTATTTGTTTATTTTTTAAAGGTTAATCAAACTTAAGACACAACGTGCCAAATCAGTTGACTTTTGGTAAATGTATTGAATAGCATGGATATTTCTTGGACGAACCGAGAACTTCTCCGTAGTTCATGTTTATATATATATATATATATATATATATATATATATATATATATATATATATATATATATTCTTGCTATCTCTTTAAACATTAACTAAGTTTTTTTGAAAAAGAAAGAAACAAAGACATCCCTTGAAATGTTACCACAGTTACGACAAAAAAAAAAGAGATATTTTTAAATATCAACATAATTATTGCAAGAGAGAAAGAAAGAAATTACTAATAAAAGTACTTGAACTTCTACTAATCTGTCTCTCTGTGGTTTGTGTAGGATTAATATGTCATTCCACGGCACTTCTACTGAAGATCAGAATGTAGTATTTGTACCCAAGGAAAATTCACATGTATCTAAAAAAAAAAAAAGTTTAAATTTAATACTTCCTTAAATACAAATACATAATAAGAAAAACAAAGTACAAAAAATAAGCAAAGTTAAACAAAAAAACCCAAAACAAAACAAAAAAAACCCAAAGAAAAACAGAGAGGCCTAAAATAGATGTATAAATAAAATTTAGTGCTAAAATTAGCGACTGCCATCAAATAACGAATAGCCCTTCCCTTCGCCTGAATAACAGCTACACGAGGCTCAACTTCGGTGCTCTTGCGGGAATAATAGTAAAGTAAAAAGTAAAGTTGGCGACCATAGTCGAGGGCGACCAGAAGGCTCCCTTTTCAATAGCTACAACACCGAGGTGTAGGGGAGGGCGCTACTCCTTTCCCTGGATTGCTCCACTTCACCCTTGATACGTACCTTATATTGCCGAGCATTAAACAAGGAGGCATCAAGTACCATTTTTAAAGTCTTTGGTATGAGTCGACCTGGTATTGAACCCATGTCTCCCGGACCATTGGGGAGCGGGAATAGTAGTATATTACAATAGGAAAAACACTACCCAAATAATTTTTTTAAAAACATTCTTTATTGCAATTATATTGCTATTACATTGATTTATTTTTCTTTTCCTTCTTTTCTTGCTGTGATTATCACTATTTCATTCCTAGTGAGTTTTTCATACCAGCGTCAGCTGGTGGTTTTTCATTGGAATCTGAGTGATTGCAAGTCTCCTTAAGTCTCCAGGACTCTCGCGAGTACTCTAGCCGATCTTAACAATGCTGTTATATGGATTGTGTTAATTCTTCCTCTGATTTCCAATTCTTCTTGTCTTCTTTTCCAAAACTTTGAGTGCCGTTCAAAGTGCACCAATTTCAAAAGGTATCACTGCCCATTCCTCTATCATTTTCACTCTTTGGTCCATTGGAATGACCAAATCTACGAGGTGGTATTTTTTTTTCTTGTTAATTTCAACTTGCCGAGTGATCCTTTTGTAAGCAAATGTTCCTGAGAATTTTACCCGTTTCATTCTCTCGGGCGGATTCTTGTTTGTGCATATATCATTTAGTAGTATGGTGAAATTTTAATTTCTTGCACAATTCCCAGTGGATCGCTTTTCCCACCCAGTCGTGGCTAGTTCTGTACTTCTTTTGTGCTAGTTTGCTGCATTCACTTATCATGTGATTAGCTTAACTTGCTATTATGTTGCATATTATCAATTTCCACGAGGATATAATTGGTCCTTCTGGTATTGATTTGTGCTACTATGATAAGAGACTCGGTTTCTCTCTTTAGATTTCTCTTTCAAATCAGTTTTCATGTATTTTCAAGTTTGTCGCTTGAAGTATCCATACAGTTGTTTTTCTTCCTATTTCTGTTTCCTTGTTATTATAGTTTTCACGTTTGATCATATGCTGCCATTACTGTTAATTTATAATTTGTTTTATAATTAAGGAATGATTTTTTTATATTAATCATTTTTCGTTAATTATATTTTATTATTTAGTTTAGTAAGGCTTTGAACTACTCGGGTCTCTTAGTCCAGGTGCATACGCCTGCGCGGAAGGGATATGACAATCATCATCTGTTATAATAAACCCTCAGACAGGAAATGGAGCTGGAGTGTGGATGACGTCATGCCCAGAAGAGATGGTCCTGAGAATTTGAGGATTTTAAAAATGTTCGTCAAGTTTTCTGCCGTTGAGGCTTGCAGTTGAGTTTTTCGGATGTCTACCGGCAGATATCTTAAACACTACAAGAATCGCTGCGCATGGAGGTCAGGGTCAGCATAGTATGGTTAGAATAGGCTTTTAAGAATTGTGTCTCTCTTCGTGTCGCCAAGAAATTAATAAACTCGTTCGTATCCGAAACAACAGTCCTCCTGTATATGTATCTGAATTGTAATTATTGATATCATTATGGCAATACAACAATTAGCCTTTCTTTGCATTTTTGTGTATTTCCCGAGATTCTAACAATCCTCAATTGTGGCGAATCCTCTTCCTCCTTATTTTTTTTCATACATATAGTCCGTCTATGTTATTTATTGTACATAGTCATCAATTTCTTTTTCTTTTGGTCGATTTAACTTAGTTCCTTTATTGACCATTTTAATAATGGTCCGGAGTATTTTACAAGGTGGACCGCTCAAGTATTATTATTTGCCCTGTAATATGTCAGATACAGAGAATAAATTTTGAATATATTTAAAATGTGTAATTCTAAAGGATGTTTCTTACATTTAGAAAATACTTGTACAATGACCCTAAATACTTTGCTATATTAGTAATTAATAATACCTGGACAAAGCAAATGTTTTTTTTTGGTGTGGTGAGTTCTTCAACTCTGTTTAGATTCAATATCTACAAACATAACTTCTCATACTCTCAAAATCTTTAACGCAAAAATAAGTCATGCTGTAACATACTGACCCTTGACCGAGCCGTCAATCAAGAAACAGGTGCATCTGGTTGAAGATATCGGAATATCACCTTAACCTGTGAATGTGGTTGAATTCGGTGCAGATGCGCACGCCCACAGGAAGCAGGTGGAAGTCAAACAATTATATAACCAGGTGCCACAGACGGCTTAAGTTAGTTGGAGTTCGAGGCAGGCAGACGGTCAGTTCAGGGCAGTTCGAGTTAGAGTTCCAATCAGAGTTCGAGTTGCGGTTCCAGTTGGATATAGGATGCCCGCGGAGTGAGAACCAGCTCCAGACAGAAGGCTTGGGCCCCCAGTGACCCCAGTTGAGCAGCCCAGCAAAATGAGGAAGAAGTGCTGCTATGGCCAGAAGAACTTTGGACCTATATGTGGCAGTCTCTCTCCGTCTCCAACTCACCTCTCACACAGCAACCCTTTCGCAACCCTTTCGAGAATAAAGTGTGAGAGGTATATTTTTTATAAAGAAGTGTGTTCGTTCGTTCATTGAAGTCGTCATTATTGTTGATTATGTTTCTGTATGTATATGTATACGTATAGTTGTATCATGGCTATACAACAATAATAAAGTTGTAGAGAGAAATACGAAATAATGATCCAGTGACCTACAGAACAACATCTTATTTTCTCTAATGAAAACGTGATATTGACAAATGAATTTTATTATCGAAATCTCAAGACTTTGTTTTGCATGGTTGGTTTCTTTGTCTAATAGTATATAAACCTTTGTGGGTAACGAAATGTCAAAGCTATCCTCGCAGAAGAACAGCAGTAGTACTATTTAACCGAATACTAGAGGGCATAAGGGAGTTTATATCTTTCCCAAGGGTATTAGTCCGAAAAGGGAACGTAATAGCGCGATTGGAGATCGAACTCGCTTGCTACGAAATTGTAATTCAACAGATTAGCCACTTCGCCAAGGGGACTACACCACCTGTAAAATATGAAGTGAGACACGGAAAATACTTTTGAAGCTGAACAGATTTGAATGATTGTGAAAATTCCCTGAACTTTGAGTCGCACGTCTTTTTCATTGCTGTCAATTATGTTTTGGCGGGGGATGATTTTTAAATGTTTTATGTTCTAAATATTGCTGATGGACAATTCTTTTTTAATTGAAATTATGTAGTTTCTTATTTGCCTAGTAAAATTTCAGCTGTTGGGAATAAATTTGATACATATTTTAAGCGTGGTTTTGACAAGTGTTTCACAACGTGCAAATGGAAAGGATGTTACACGCCCCCAAGTTTTCTGCCTTAAGTCTTGTGGAAAGCAATTAAATCAGAAGATTGAATGGAACACTATTTAAAATTCAATCAAGAAAAAATATAACTTTATAAAAAGTTATATATAATGTGTAACGATTTTCTAATAATGCTTACACATTTTTCTAAAAACATCTATCTATCTATCTATCTATCTATCTATCATAATGTCCACACACTCACACACATTCATGCATATATTTCTAATAACGTCCCACTCTATACACCTAATAACGTATATATATATATATATATATATATATATATATATAAATGTATATATATATATATATATATATATATATATTCTAATAACCTTTCAATCTCTCTCACTCTCTCACACACACTCTCTCTCTGTATATATATATGTGTGTGTGTTTGTGTGTATGTGTGTTTACACACGCATATGTATATGTAATGTCTTAATATTTTTATTCTCATAACGTAAATATATATTCTATGTAAATATATAAATTAATAATGTCTATATATATCTAATCCCACCTCTGTATATATATATATATATAGCACTGTCAAAATACCCGCGTGCAGATTTAACTCGGAAGCCAATGGGATTTTGCTTTAAACAAACAAATGAAACAAATCTTGAGCCATGAACTTATAATTAATAGAATAAAACGGGAATATTTTTGACACCTTTATCTCCCTCAGTCACTCTCTCTCTCTCTCTCTCTATATATATATATATATATAAGGATGATTTACAATTCCTGACTAACAGACTTTTGGTGGCTTTATGACTGTTTCAGATCTAATCAAAAGTTTTAGTTTTTATTGAGCGTTGAGATTACGGATTTTAAATGCACACACACACACACACACACACACACACACACACACACACACACACACACACAGAAAGTTGGCCGATTAGTTCATAACTTAACCAAGAAATTCTCAAAAATTGTCACCAAATTAAGTCTATTTTTTTAACGTAGTCTCATTTGCGTATCCTCCACTTTTCCCACTGGTCAGTATGAAGTCATCATATGAACGTTTTAGCAGATACAATTTACAGCCGACCATCGTATATATATATATATATATTGAAGTAAATAATGGAAATAAATCTAACAGCATAAAGAAAATAGAAAAGAAAGTAATCCCAAAATGATGAATTCATTTTAATAAAAATATTTTTGACAAATTTGCTTTAATCATCTTTCAATTCGTTGTATCTTCTAGAAATTCGACACATCTTAAACATTATTGCTTGTGTTAATCACGTGATAATTTAAAAAAAAAGAACGCTGATCGAACGGTTATTTGATTTTTCTTTGAATATATATATATCTCCTTTCTCCTGTTATTTTAATGAAATATCCATAACTGTTCTAGCAACATTTTTTACCATCTTAAAGTCCTGATGAAGTTTTACTAAAACATTTCAACGTTGATTTTCCATTATAATAGATTCATTACTTTTGGATTTCTTTGTTTATCTTTATTCTTTATTTATGTATATACACAATCAAATATTTATAAATGAATCAAATATTTGCATTAAGCAATCGATAAGGAGTTGATATGTCTAAAGTAAACTTAACGAAACCAACGCTAACCTCGTTTAATTTGCAACTGAATGAGAATTTTCTTGAACTTGCATTGCTGCAAAACCTTATTATCGAATCATTCAAATTTTCGCTGTGATGGAGATGACAACGAATTGTTAATTAGATTATTCACGCCTTCCTAAATAAAAGCATTAATATTGCTGCGAATCACAATTAGATAAGATATTTAGTAAGTTCAATAGACGTTTTGTTAGTAAAAATTTTGCATGGTTTAAATTCAAACATAATCGGAAATTATATATATATATATATATATATATATATATATTATAACAGTGTTGGTTGTCACTAAATCACTTTGTGGGTTTGTGTCGAAGCAAGTGCAATATAATATGGAGAGTATTCAATATCTAGGATAGAGCTCTCGTATAATAATAATAAATAAATATATATTATATATATATACTGTGTGGAATGATAAAATTGTCACCCTCGAAAAGACGACATGATTCCATTTCCGCTTAATGAAAACCGGTTTTCTTTTTTTGTTGCAGACCATCTACGAGTTGGCCAATTGTGTACAAATCACAAGAACGATAGGAGCCTTCTATCATGTCTGAAAGTGACACAATGTTCAACGAGCGAGATCGGAGATGCGCCGCTGTACAACTCGTGCTCTCTACCGATCCAAGTTATGACAACAGTACCATTGCCAGCACCCTCAAAATGCAAATCGGGATTGCCACGAATAACAGGGACATGTCCAGGGTGATGAAAACAAAGTTTCTGGCTACGGTTATGGTCTTGGGTGTGGTTTCAAGTGAGGGCCACTTCATGCCACCTCACATCTTCGAAGTCGGCTTGAAAGTCAACACCAAAGTGTACCTGGATTTGTTGGTGCAATCAGGTGGCCGGTGGCAGACCCTGGGTGTAGCAGCAGGATTCGGCGCCGGCCCACAAGTCCAAAGAGACCCAGGCTTGGCTTCAGAAGGAGTGCTACGACTTTGTACCCTTCTCTCACTGGCCCCCTTCTCCCCCGACCTGAACCCGCTGGACTACTTCGTTTGGTCATACGTCGAGAACATCACCAACATGACCTCCCACAACACCAAAGCCAGCCTGATCACCATCATCTGTCGAGTATTCGCCGAGCTCCCGCCGGCGCTTGTGGAAAAGGCATACTCCCAGTTCCAGATCCGTATCTAGGCGGTGATTGAGGCTGAAGGCGGCTACATTGAATAGATGTCAGCTCTACTACATAATCAAGTTACCTGAATTGATTTTGTCAATAAAAGTTTTAAGATAAAGCTGTAGTGTTGTTTTCTTTAGGACGACAATTTTATCATTCCACCCTGTATTTGATTAATGGAAGTTAGACTGCGACCCCTGGGTTTCATGGAGTTTTTTTACAAAAAAAAAACAATCATCAGGCAGTTAACAAAATGAAATGAATCGAAAATCGAAAAATTACAGGAAAAAAACCGTTGAGATTTTAAAGGAATCTTTACGCATGATTGTGTGTGTGAGTGTGTGGGTGTGTTTGTGTGGATTATAGTTGCGAATTATTGTGTGTAAGGGTGGGTGGCATATAATGTGTGTGAAGGTACAAACGCAGAGCGTTGTTTAACCGGGTGTAAATTAGTCGGTGTATCTTATTTTTGCTACATTATTTTATTTCTGTATTTGTAGGTGACTATAGCTAAGGAACAAAACATCATCATTGTATGTCGAGGGGAATGTATAAAGATTTGATTTGTAAGCGTATTTAAACTGTTATAGTATTGTAGACCAGAATCACAATGGGTATAAGTGGGGATTAAATGTATATATCTAATATATATTTATTTATTATTAATATATGATAGCTCTATCCTAGATATTGAGTACTCTCCATATTAATTTGCACTTGGATTGATACAAACCGACAAAGTGATTTAATGACAACTAACACTGTTATAATATAATATATATTATTACAATATAATATTGTACAATGTTGGTATTATATTTAGGGAAGAAAATTGGGCTAGGATATAATATTAAATTGGCGAAATGTTGCGTAAATATTATATATACTATAGTTATTTTTCATAGTACGTGCGTAATGAAAATAATCAAGGGGCTACAATAATTGTTTGTATTTCTATTTACGATGATGATTATAACTCAAGAGCAAAGTGTTGTCATGAGAGATTTAAGAAAAGGTACCCGTGGTGTAATGGTTATCGTCGTAGGAAATGGACACGGCGACACGAGTTCAAATCCTGGACGAGACTGATTGCATTTCACATAGCTCTAATACCCTTGGTACTATTTACCAACCCCTCCGCTCGGGCAGGATATGACACAAGGTCAATTTTTAAGCGGAGTTTAACAGGTTTGAATTCAGAGTTTTCCTTCTCCTAGACTAGTTGCCTCACCAAGGCTGAAGAACCTAGTCCGTCCTACTATTTACCCATAGCTGGAGGGAGAATAAGGAGGTTCATACCTTTCCCAAGGGTATTTGCCCGAAAGTGAACGTAATAGCGCGACTGGAGTACGAACTCACGTACTACGATTCGCAGCTCATCGCTTTAACCATTACACCACGAGGACACCCTTGGTATGAATCCAATTATTCTCCCTCCAGCTATGGGTAAATAGTAGGGCAGACTAGGTTCTTCAGCCTTGGTGAGGCAACAAGTCTTGGGGAAGGAAAACTCTAAATTCAAACCTGTTAAACTCTGCTTAAAAATTGACCTTGTGTCATATCCTGCCCAAGCGGAGGGGTTGGTAAATATGATAAATTTAAGGAAATAGATTAAGGAAATAGATGGCGGGTTTGGTGGGTAGGGTAATAGTTGGCGTTTGAGATGGTTATTTTTAATATTTATGTTTTGTGTTAATGTTGTGTGATTTATGCGCTATTGTAGAAAAGGATAGAGTGTACATGGTAGATAAGATGAATGTTGAGTGCTGAGGTCTATTCTTAATGCTCATAAAAAATAAATTTAACAGATAGGGGTGTGTGTGGAGAAAGGTATGGGGGTTAATGGAGAAAGATGGTACATTTATTGCGGTGGGTGTGATGGTTGGTGGAGGAATATGGTACTTACGGCGCTTCAGGGGGTTTGGTGTCCTTTTTTTTAAAATTTTCTTTTATTTGGGTTGTTAGATGGTCTATGTGTATGGGTCGAAGTATGAGAGAAGGTGTTCTCGTGCCTATATTTTGAAAGGATTTCAGAATTTTATTTAGTAGGGTGTTTAAACAACGCTCTGCGTTTGTACCTTCACACACACTATATGCCACCCACACGTATACACAATAATATGCAACTATAACCCATACAAACACACGCACACACTCACACCCACAATCACACGTAAAGATTCTTACAAAATCTCAACGGTTTTTTGACTGTTTCTTTTTTTCATTTTTCGATTCATTTCATTTTGTTAACTGCCTGATGATTGTTGTTTTGTAAAAAATCTATGAAACCCAGGGGTCGCAGTCTAAATTCCATGAATTAAATATATATATATATATATATATATATATGTATATCATCATCGTCATGTCGTGCCGCTTGCACGGATATCCTTGACCTTCTTTCGCTACGTCTCTCTATCGTTCATCGCCTCTGGCAGGTCTTCAGGGCTACATCCCGTATCCTCACATAGGTGCTGTATGTATGTTCACGCTGGTCGTCCTGCTTTTGCTTGGCCATATGTGGGGGTCCATAGGAGTACATCACTTATGAGCTCGTCTCTGCTTCTCCAGCAGTGTCCTGCGTGTCTGGTTCGTCTAACTTGGAGAGTTTTTGTGATGGGAGGAAGGTGGACGTATAGTTGGTGCTTTGTGGTGTTCTACTAGCATACAGCCTACCAAAAGAAACCGTAGCAGCAATAACGATTCTCTATAGAAACACCAAAGTGAAAGTACGTTCACCGGATGGAGACACCGAATACTTCGACATTGTAGCAGGAGTACTACAAGGGGACACGCTAGCCCCGTACCTCTTTATCATCTGCCTAGACTACGTGCTTAGAACATCGATCGATAAAATCAGAGAAAACGGCTTCGAGCTGACAAAGAAAAGAAGAAGAAGGTACCCCTCAAAAATAATTACCGACGACGACTACACCGATGACATAGCAATACTGGCAAACACACCCAACCAAGCCGAAACACTACTGCATAGTTTGGAACGAGCCGCCATAGGCATTGGCCTCCATGTCAATGCACACAAAACTGAATATATGTGCTTTAATCAAGCAGGCGACATCTCCACACTAGAGGGAACCTCTCTGAAACTGGTAGACAAATTCACCTACCTTGGAAGCAGTGTCTCATCAACCGAAAAAGACATCGACACGCGGCTAACGAAGGCATGGACAGCTATCGATAAGCTATCGATCATATGGAAATCAAACCTGACCGATAAAGTGAAATGCAGTTTCTTCCAGGTAGCGGTCGTGTCGATACTACTGTATGGATGCACCACTTGGACGCTAACTAAATGGATGGAGAAGAAGCTAGATGGCAATTACACAAGAAAGTTGCGAGCAATATTGAACAAGTCCTGGCGGCAACACCCAACAAAGCATATATATATATATATATAATTTCAAGAAAAAAAACACAACCTATATTCGGTCACATTAGAATAATAAATCTATTTCCATCCTGTTATGAGCATTGATATGAATCAAAACTCAGAAAGAATTTTAACAGAACTTCATCAGATTCAACAAGAAAATAAAATACCTTATATAAATGTTTCCAGCTTTCGATACGTTAAATCGGAAATTTAATTATTATTAAGAATTTAAGTGTTTGTTGTTAAAATGTAATGTTTTTGGAGTGTTTTTATTTGTTGGTTGTTTTTTATGGCATATTAATCGTTGGAGGTATCTAATGCTAAATCATATATCATCATCATCATCATCATGTCGTCCTGGTAGCACGGATATCCCTAACCCTCTCTCGCCACTCCTCCCTATCGTTCATCGCCTCAGGCAGGTCTTCTGGACAACATCCTGTATCCTCACATAGTTGCTGAATGTATGTTCGTGCTGGTCGTCCTACTTTTGCACGGCCATGTGTGGGGGTCCATAAGAGTACATCACTTATGAGTTCGTCCCTGCTTCTCCAGCAGTGTCCCGCATGTCTGGTTCGTCTAACTTGAATAGTTTTCGTGATAGGAGGCAGGTGGCCGTATAGTTGGTGTCTTGTGGGGTGTTGCCGCCAGGACTTGTTCAAGATTGCTTGCAGCATTCTTGTTTAATTACCGTCTAGCTTCTTCTCCAGCCGTTTTGTTAGAGTCCATGTAGTGCATCCATATAGCAGTATCGATACGACCGCTGCCTGGAAGAAACTGCGTTTCATTTTATCGGTTAGGTCTGATTTCCATATAATCGATAGCCTATTGATAGCTGTCCATGCTTTCGTTAACCTCGTGTCGATGTCCTTTTCGGTTGATGCGACGCTGCTTCCTAGGTAAGTGAATTTGTCTACTAGTTTAAGAGGGGTTCCGTCTAGAGTGGAGATGTCCCCCGATTGATCATAGCACATATATTCCGTTTTGAGTGCATTGACATAGAGTCCTATACCTGCGGCTGCTCGTTCCAAACTATGCAGTAGTGTTTCGGCTTGGTTGGGTGTATTTGCCAGTATCGCTATGTCATCGGCGTAGTCGGCGTCGGTAATTGTTTTTGCGGGGTAGCTTAATTCATGAAACATAGACTGCGACCCTGGGTTTCATGGAGTTTTTTTGCGAAATAACCATCATCAGGCAGTTAAGAAGATGGAGTGAATTGAAAATCGAAAAATACGAAAAAATACTGACAAAAAACCGTTGGCATTTCGTTTATGCGTGGTTGTAAGTGTGTGAGTGTATGTGGTATATGTGTATGCATGTATGTTATAGTTACGCATGGATGCGTGTTTTTATGAGGTTAAGCCACCCTAAATGCAGCGCGTTGAGAAAGCGGATATGAATTCGAGTGTATCTTAATAATTCGTTATATTATTTCATTTCTGTGTGTGTAGGATACTATAGCTATGGAACAAAACATCATCGCTGCATGTCGAGGAGAATGAATAAGGATTTTAGTTGTAAGCGTATTTGAACGGTCGTATTATGGTTGGCTAGAATCACAATGGGTATAAGTAAGTTTTTATTGTATTGTTATGTAATATGTTGGTGTAATATTTAGGGGAGGGAATTGTATTATTATAATGATAATAAATAAATGAAATGTTGCGTAAATATATACTATAGATCTCTTTGGTGGTATGTGCGTAATAAAATAATAAAGGGGTTACAATAATAGTTAATGTGTTTGTGTACGAAGATGATTATAACTGAGGGGTGGCGTGTTGTTATTGAAAAATTAAGGAAATTGATTAAGGAAATTGATGGCGGGTTTGAGTGGTATGGGTGAGAGTTGGGCGGTTGGGATTGTTATTTAATAGTTATATGTTTTTTGTTGATGTTGTGTTGTAAATACACTATTGTAGAAAAGTTTAGGGGGAATTTGGTCGGTAAGGTGAATGTAGAGCGTTGGGGCCTATTTTTAATACTCGTAAAAAGGTAAAATAACAGATAGTGGAGGCGTGTGGATAAGAGTATGGGGGTTAATAGAAAAAATGGTACATATATTGTGGCAGGTTTGATGGTTGGAAGAGGAAAATGGTACTTACAGTGTTTCAGCTTTTTTTTTATTTTTTATAATTGAGGTATTTGGTGGATTATGTGTATGGATCGAAGTGTGAAAGAAGGTGTCTGTTCTCATGCCTACGTTTTGAAAGGATTTCAGATTTTTTATTTAGTATATATATATATATATATATATATATATATATATATATATAAGGCGTATTTAGGATGCATCTGTTCATTTAAACAGTTTTAATTAAATAAAATCGAATCCTTATTATTTTGAAGTTTTTTTTCTTTTTTCTTTCAAGAGTCCCTGTGTCTTTTTGATGTTACAATCTTGAAGTTTGTTAATGGTTTCTCGAAAATAACTATTTGTGGTATACTGAGCACTTTCAGATCTCACCAGAACCATTTTCAAGGCAATGCGTATGTTTATCTGTAAATTAAAGCTGTTTAGTATCTAAACTAAATTATCATTTTCAAAAGATGTTTATCACTAAAGTGAGGCTTGTTTTTATCACTAAGGTGATGCTAGGCAGTTGATTTTAAAATATTTCTATTACGTGAAGTAGTATAAAATTTGTTCTATCTTTTGTAATATGGATTGTTCTATCTATTTTAAACATTTTAAAATATTATCACTAGTTTTGCAGTTCATTCTGTTTATAGTGGGTTGTGTAAATTTAATATATAAAGCTTCTAGGATTTTTAATTTTCAGATATCATTTTCTGTATGGAGTATTCTGTATTATCAACTAAAATATTTCTATAAGTTGCCTTAAAACAATTATGTTTTTTCAAATGTTGACATATGGAGCCTGAATCTGAAAGGTGTAGAGTGAGCCTCCTAGATAATTTTGTTTTGGTATAACCGATATAACATGTTTTTTATTGTCGAGGAGGCATACTCCCAATGAACATTTAAATGGATAGATAACGTTGTTTTTTTTTCTTTTATCTTTGTGGAAGGGAAAAAAATTATTAACAACTAAGTTTAATGTTTATTGTTTTATATTAATTATAAAGCTTATTTTATCATTGTTGTCTGTAGGGGATATATATCAATGTATTATGTTTTTGAGTATTTTTTCATCTAACCTAAAATTATATATATGTAAAGTAAAGTTAGCGACCATAGTCGAGGGTGACCCGAAGGCTCCCTTTTCGATAGCTACTACACCAAGGGCGCTACTCCATTCCCTGGATTGCTCCACTTTACCCTTGAACCGTACCTTATAATGCTGAGTGTTAAGCAAGGTGGTATCAAGTTCCATTTTTAAAGTCTTTGGTATGACTCGACCTGGGATTGAACCCAAGGTCTCCCGGGCCATTGGCGAACACTCTAACCGCTGGGCCAATGTCCCGGTAACAATATGTAACAATATGTATGTATATATATGTAATCTCTTTATATATATGTGTATATATATATATTAATGTATACGTACACACACACACACACACACATATATATATATATAGACAGATGGACAAAGGGATGCATCCTCCCTTTCCATAAGAAGGGCGACCACGGAATAGCCAAGAACTACAAAGGTATAACACTTACATCCATAGCGGCCAAGATCTATAATGCTCTACTACGCAACCGCATATAACCCAAAATTGAGAAGTATCTAGGAAGAACCAAAATGGCTTTCGGAGAAATCGATCCTCGACATCACAAATTTTGACTATCTTTCGAATTTTAGAAAGTGTACGTGTCAAAAAATCTTGAGGCAACAATATTATTTGTCAACTTCTCCTGGGCCTTTGATACACAGAGAGAAGATGGAGCAAATACTTCTCATCTACGGCCTACCCAAAGAAACCTTCGCAGCCATAATTATGCTATATAATAACACGAAAGTAAACGTCTGCTCTCCGGACGGAGACACATACTACTTCGACATCGTAGCAGGTGTGCTGCAAAGAGACACATTAGCTTGTTTATCATCTGCTAGACTACAGGCTCACAGCGTCTATTGATAAAATGAAAGATAACGGTTTCAAGCTGGCAAAGGAAAGAAGCAGAAGATACCCCACACAAACAATTACAGACGCGAACTACGCCAATGACATAGCAATTCTGGCAAGTACACCCGCCCAAGCCGAAGCCCTGCTACTTAGCCTGGAACGAACAGCTGGTGGCATAGGCTTCCATGTCAACGCACACAAGACGGACTACATGTGCTTTAATAAAAGAGGCGACATCTCCACTTTAATTGGTAGTTCTCTGAACTACCACGGAAGCAGTGTCTCATCAACTGAGACAGACATCAGCACGTGACTAAAAAAGGCATGAGCAGCTATCGATAGGCTATCTGTCATTCAGAAGTCAGAACAGACCGATAAAATAAAACGCAATTTTTTCCAAGCAGCAGTCCTGTCGATACTGCGATATTGATGCACTAAATGGATGCTAACTGAATGTATGAAGAAAAAGCTTGACGGTAACCACACAAGAATGCTGCGAGCAATATTGAACAAGTCTTGGTGGCATTACCCCACAAAGCAGCAGTTGTACGGCCATCTACCACTCATCACGAAAACTATCCAAGTTAGACGAACCAGACTTACGGGGCACTGCAGGAAAAGTAAGGATGAACTCATAAGCGACATACTCTGGTGGACCCCTTCACATGGACGAGCAAAGACAGGACGCCCAGCTAGAACCTGTCTACAACAGCTCTGTGCCGATACAGGATGTGGCCTGGAAGACCTGCAGGGAGCGAAGCACGATAGAGTGCTTCGCGAGAGAGTGCCAGGAAGATCCGTGCTGGCAGCGCGAGATGATTATGATGATAATAAGGTGGTGACCATAGTCGAGGGCGACAGAAAGCTCCCTTTTCAATAGCTACTACACCAAGGTGTAGGGGTGGGCGCTACTCCTTTCCCAGGACATGTATATATATATTATCCACAGACAGTTTCGTTCTATCAGAATTCTTCAGTGTGGCTAGACACGTAGGACGCTTGAAGCCGGGATCGAAACCCGTCCAACTTTACGTTACCAGACCGCTCGGCTAACAAGCGTACGTAAAAAATATATATGCATGCACATGTATATTGGTTTGTATATCTCTCTCTCTCTATATATATATATATATACACATATATATACACGTGTGTATGCCTCTCTGTGTGTGTGTGTGTGTGCGTGTGTGTGTGTGCGTGTGCGTGTGTGTGTGTGAGTGCGATTTGTAAACGAATTCTTCGTTGGTATCATTTTCAAACTTGCCTGAGCTCATTTATTTGCACACAGTTAAATGGTTTCAAGTATTGCTATATAACATTAATAATTCTATTTATCAAGTATTTCTATGTAATTGAAAGCTTATCATTTGTTAAGTTGTTTCGAGTACTGCTATTTATCCCTAACAATTCTATTAAACATTATTTATTCACTAGCTCACAGTTAAATTGTTCCAAGTATTGCTATATAATATAACATCAGTCATCTATTTACCCACAGTTAAATTGTTTCAAGCATAGTGAATAATTAGATGTTTCCACTTGACTCCTTGATACAAGTACTTGACCCCTAACAAGTACTGCCACTCCGGGTCTGTGTGGACCTGGGAGAAATGGCAATGAAGGAGTACTCCACATTCCCTAAATTCCAAAACTGGACGCTAACCATCATATGGTTTAATGTTATGTCGAGGACACTACAGAGATGCAGATTCTATAGACCGAGCTGACTGGGCTTGTTTAATTCGTTGATGACTTTTTTTTTAGAACGAGAGTTTCGAGACCTAATAGTTATCTATCTTAAAGGGTTTCTATAATTGATGTACTCTTTGATAATTAAAAAAAAATCTTTATTAATAAGAATTTAATCTACCTGTTAAAGATAGGAAATAGTTTATGCGGAAATGCTTTTCTAATGAGAGAAGTTTGTTTGAATTCATAGATTTAATTTTGTATGTATAGTTGTTTATTTTAAAACTGAAGGGTCATTCTGATCTCCTTAGATATAATTATTATTATTTGTTTGTTATGCCTTCTTGGGCATCTCACCTTTTTATTTTCTTCTCATATCAACCTTAAAAAAAGAGAAAGAATCTTTATACAAACCTATGCGCGATTAATACAATATTTCATATACAAATTAAATTCTGTTAAGTAATTTATCCTTTCTGTCCTCTTAAATTCTTTTTGCTTCGATCATTTATGAAATTGACTAATTTAATCTTAATCTTTTTACACTAATTTTGATCTGATTTGGCAATTTGCTCTAAGAATAGATTATCTGATTAGCAAAAACATCCAATTAGTTAGTTGACTTAGTTTTTGAAATTGGTCTTGACAGTAAATTTCCAGTTTTCGAGGAAAAATATTGAAAAAAATGTTTACCTAAATTAGAAATTATATTAATTATTTTAAAAGTTTCAATTAGTTAATTCTTCTTTCTAGTAAGGTAGTTAATCCTTATCTCTCTATTCTCTCCTAACTAATCTTGTTTTTAAATTTTAAAATTATTTTTGTTCGGAGGAACCTCTGCATTCTAAAAGTTAAATAATGTTTTTGGTATAACAGCTTGATTCGTTGTATATTTAAAAAGTTTTAATGCTAATGGAACTAATAAATGAATCAGCGTTGTTGATATCTTTATAGAATAAGCTGTTTCTACCCTAACACATTTGCTAAAATGTTATTATTTTCTTGGTAGATTTTTTTGATAACTTTATCGTTTAATATTTTGTTACTTTCGATAACATCTCTAAGATTTTTAGATAAGCAATCATGGTCGGTCTTAGAAACATATCTATTCATTTTTTGGTTGATTAATTAATCTTAACAGCATGTCAACTCGTTAGGGTTATTTTATGCCTAGAGGTTAGGAAATCGAGGTTCATTGTACATTTACAATTTACTTTAAACTGGAGCGGTAGTACCTGCTAGGGTCTGATCTATCGGTCAAATAGAACATTACTATACTTGAAACTATTTACAAGGTGTTTTACAATATTTGAAAAGAAATGATCAAACTCAGATAAAGAATCACAAATGATACAGTAATGAAATTTTCATTTATTGAAAGATAAAAGAACAAAGTTTTAGAATGTGCTCTCATTTAGTCTCAAACACAAACCGAAAATGTCAAAAAGAGCTCCAGATGTCTACTGTTCAGTTAAAGTTACTGTTGAATGTGGTGTGCAAAGATGTTGATAACACCTGCACATTCTTCCTGGGTGTCTGAATTGTTATCTGAGGCCCAGACGGCGAGGAACCCGTTGCCCTACGATCTTTACAAGTGCCATGACCTTTAAAGTTCTTGACCAAATTGAACTTCATTCTGTATCTTGTTTGAACAATCTTGAAAGAGATCTACATTTTTTAAAAAACAAAAAAATGTAGATCTATATCTTTGCCCTTGAGGTCCGGGAGACCTGGGTTCGCGTCATACCTAAGACTTTAAAAATGGTACTTGATACCTCCTTGCTTAACACTCAGCAATATAGGTACGTATCAAAGGTAAAGTGGAGTAATCCAGGGAAAGGAGTAGCGCCATCCCCTACACCTTGGTGTAGTAGCCATTAAAAAGGGAGCCATTTGGTCGCCCTCGACTACGGACTACGGTATTTCCTTGGGAAGACATAGCCCTGGAGGTGGCTGTGTCCTCTGTAAAGAGTAAGAATGTAACTTGCAAGACACATTCAGGTTAATTGGCCGTGCAATTACCATGACAACTTAATTTGGCGTCAGTTGTGTGCGATATGGACTGTTGGCTCAGTTGCAGTTGGCTCTGTAATCTGTGATCACTGGTTCGATCTCCAGTGGTGGTGATCATGACATACACAGCTGATGAGACCTCATAAGGTTGAAACAGCTCTCCATATTTACCAACCCCTCCGCTCGGACAGGATATGACACAAGGTCAATTTTTTAAGCGGAGTTTAACAGGTTTGAATTCAGAGTTTTTCTTCTCCTAGACTAGTTGCCTCACCAAGGCTGAAGAAACCAGTCTGCCCTACTATTTACCCATAGCTGGAGAGTGAATAATTGGATTCATACCTTTCCAAAGGGTATTAGTGCTGTGTGAAATGCTATCAGTCTCGTCCAGGATTTGAACTCGTGTCGCCGTGTCCATTTCCTACGACGATAACCATTACACCACGGGTAGGTCGAAACAGCTCTCCAGTGTTTCCGTATGTCATGCGTAAGTGTTCGCCGGATTTTCTGGTCATGATATTTCAATTCACAATCTTGAAAGACTTAGTTTCGTAATATGTTATCACAAAAAAGAGTTTCTGCTACACCGATCAAGGCATGATTCTGCTATATTTAGTTAAATATATCAAAATTGTAACTATTTTCCTTTGCCCAGTCGGATGGAGCTGCATAATACACTGACTGCTTCTCTGCAGAGGGGTAAGAACCCCTCCCTTCCACAACGAGTGTCCTGGTTATGACACAAAACAATCTGATGGTGAGATTCCAGTAACGCTCGAGCTAGGGGGAATGCGGAATACTGTAATAAGCGGCGCTAATATGGAGATATGCATGTTTTTCCTTTTATTAAAAAAAACAAAAGCAAAAAACAAACAAACAACAAAACAAAACAGAAAAAAGCAAAAAGCAAAGCCGTTGTTTATCATAATTCCTGTTCTGCTGTAGTATTCTTGCAAAAAGTGACGGAGCATGTTGAGAAGCAATTGGCTGGGATAGGTATTGTGGTGAAGTTTCCTAATGAATTTCTATTGTTTAGATTCTAAAAATTATTTTTTCATATTTTATATCTTATTTTTAAAGTGAAAAAAAAAAAATTAGATCAAAGTAAGTATAAACTAAATATAATATTTTATATGTTAAGGTAACAGCAAAATTATTTTAATCAATTCAAAAAAATTTAAAACATAATCGTGTTTCCGTATTAGTCATCGGAGGAGCTGGCTTGTTAGAATCAATTTCGTGATGTTTTATGGTGAGATCTTTTGTCAAAATTTCGTTTGCTTGTGTATCTTTGTTTAATGGCATACCAACCTTCATCGGCCATTCGATGCCAAAGCAATCCCTGTAAAAACACCCCCACAAAAAAACCGTATTGGTTCTATCTAACCCTTATTTGTGTGGGATAAAGGGTTGAAACCTTTCTCAAGAGTTTTAGTTCAAAGGTGAGCGTTGTGGCACGACTGGAGCTCGAACTCACTTCCTACGATATCGCAGTCCAGCACGTTAGCTTCGAATCAACGGGGACTCTCTGTTGTCAAAAAGTTAGTATAGATGAAGAGGTTCTATAAATCAGGAAGAAAAAGAGAGATACGTGATTGCACAAACAAACAAACAAACAAACAGAACAAAAAACAAAACAAAACAAAAACACATACATTGTATATCGGTTGTTATTTTCTTCAAACCGTAAGAAGGATATTAAGATGTGGAGTGGTTTTTTACGCTGATAGATGACAATGTTGTCCATTCATAAATTGTCGCTCACCTCATTGTTGATGGGGGGTAGGAATGTCGCTTAGTTAAAAATGTACGTCTTCACTCTGTCTCTTATTAAATCTTCCCAAGTGATTATCAATTTTTGAAAATATTCATAAAAAGTTATCTTTATAAGGTTTTGATGTTTTTGTACGGTTTTAAAGAGTTAAATTGTTGACAACGGAGAGGTCCAACAAATCTCGCACAATTACAAAACTTGTCGCTGAAGAAAATTAGTTTTGAGAAAATATGGCGCCATATTTACACGTAAATAATAGACATGCGCAGATACTTTTCCATGCAGCGTTTGAAGTCAGGTAAAGAATATCGTATATCTTATGGCTTACTTAATTGAAGTGGATCTCAAAAAAAAAGAAAAAAAAAAGAAATGGTGAAAGCTTTTAAAAAGCAAAAATGACGGTGTCAAATAAAATATCTATCTATCTATCTATAAAGCGATGTGTTGTGCAGAGATTATTGTCACATGGTGAGGAACCTACCACGTTATTTCTTTCTCGCCCTGTCGAAAGAGCTGAGTATATACCGAATGCATCTTTTTCAGAGAGGTAAGACCTACACCAGCAAAAAGAAAAAAACAAACAAAAAAACAGGTGTTCTGGATACAACACAAAACGTTCTCCAGTGATGACATTCCCGTTCTTGAGAGCTGGATAGTGTTGAATATTCTTTTGCTGTTATGATTCTCAGGTCTGTTGTATAGCCATGATCATATTTACCCAACCCCTCCGCTCGGGCAGGATATGACACAAGGTCAATTTTTTAAGCGGAGTTTAACAGGTTTGAATTCAGAGTTTTCCTTCTCCTAGACTAGTCGCCTCACCAAGGCTAGAGAACCTAATCTGAACTACTATTTATCCATAGCTGGAGGGAGAATAATTGGATTCATACCTTTCCCATGGGTATTAGTGCTACGTGAAATGCAATCAGTCTCGTCCAGGATTTGAACTCGTATCGTCGTGTTCAATTCCTACGACGATAACCATTACACCTCCACATAGCCATGATACAACTATACATAAACATAATCAATAATAATGACGAACGAACACACTTCCTTAGAAAAATATACCACTCACACTTTATTCTCGAAAGGGTTGATGTTGGTTATGTGTGAGAGGTGAGTTGGAGACGGAACAGACTGCCACATATTGACCTCAAGTTCCTCTGACTATAGCAGCATTTCTTCCTCATTCTGCTGGGCTGCTCAATCGGGGCCCTGAGGGCCCAAGCCCTCTGTCTGGAGCTGGTTCTCACTGCCTCGAACTGCAACTCGAACTCCAACTAACACAAGCCGTCTGTGGCACCTGGTTATATAATTGTTTGACATCCATCTGCTTCCTGTGGTTGTCGCAACTGCACCGAATTCAACCCGTCCACAGGTCAAGGTGATACCCCGATATCTTCGACCGGATGCACCTGTTATTTACACAGGTGCATCTCTTAATTGACGGCTCGGTCGAGGGCCAATATGTTACAGGTCCACTCTAACCCAAAGTGGTTGTATCTGTAAGGGTTCCATCTACGAGTCAAATAGATTTGTCCGAAAATTATTGGTTTCAAATTAGAATAACTGGAACCATATAATTATGGACAAAAAACCATGATTTTTGTTAAATAGGAATTATTACGTGAAAACATTGAGTGGTAAAAAAATAGATAAATAAATGAAACTGCTTAATTGTGCTTATATCATTTATATCAGAAAATGTTACTCGAAGAGACATCATCCAGTCGGCTAGGTCTGCAGAACATGCACTACTGAAGAGGGATAAGAATCTCCCCCGACCCCAACGAGTGTCCTGGATTGGACACTAAATCATGTAATGGTAAGACTCAATTCCTGGAGCTTTGAGGAGTGGGGAATTCATTGCCACTACACCCAGATCCACTCTGACAGGGAGAGGTAGTGCCTGTTAGGATCGTATCTATGGGTCAAAGAGAACTGTTTAATTTTTTACTATGCTTGAAACCATTTAACTGTGTGCAAACAATAACAATCCTTATGTGCAAACAAATTAGCTCAAACTCATTCAAAAATAAGATGACCAATACACTATTAATATAAGATTTCCAAGAAACTATTATTATAAGATTAACAAGAAACTATTACTATAAGATTACCAACAAGCTATTATTATAAGATTACCAACAAACTAGTATATAAGATTACCAACAAACTATTACTATAATATTACCAACAAACTATTATTATAAGATTACCAACAAACTAGTATATAAGATTGCCAACAAACTATAAGTATAAGATTACCAACAAACTATTATTATAAGATTACCAATAAACTAGTATATAAGATTGCCAACAAACTACTACAATAAGATTACCAACAAACTATTATCATAAGATTTCCAACAAACTATAACTAGATTTTCAACAAACTATTTTTTAAGATTACCAACAAACTATTCCCATACAAAGCAAATATGTAGAATTATACAAATGCTTGCAAAGAAATGACTGATGTTATATTAAATTCTTTGTGTTTGATAGGAATACTTGAAACCATCCGTGTGATAACAAATGATTTGTGTTAAATTGAATTATTAGTATTAGATAGAAACACTTGAAACAGAGAAAAAATTGATAACATGGTAGTCCAAGCTGACGGAGATATTTATCCAGAAACAAAGCTGACACTATAGCATTTCGGTTCAAATGAACCATCTCCAGAACTGGGAGGGATGATATTAGTGATGTTAAATCAACGATGGATGTTTAAAATATACAAAACCCCCGGGAAAATCTATATCATGAAAGGGTTAGCCGTTTAATCGGTAAATCAGCGTTTATTTTAAAAACTAAATCAAAATCTTTCTCGATGAAAAAATGGATCATAAAATTCCTATACAATATTCCAATACAGTCACTTGAGCGTATTTTACCTTGTAATCAATTTTTTTCTCTATAGTCGCGTTTTACTCCATTATTTACTTCCAATTTAAGAGAGTACAAACAAATGATTAATATTAAATCGAATCATCAGAATTAGATAGAAATGCTTGAAACCATTTAACGGTGTGCAAACAAATGATCTCTGGCTCGTTTAAAATATTTTTTTCCAATAAAGTATTCACATAAATCATATAACATATACATTAACAGGAATTGGCATTAAATAACCATGAGGGGTTGATATACATTTAACCCAAATAACATGATCTAACTTTGAAGCTATTAATCTTTACAAAGGATTCAAATGATTAATTACTTGAAACCAAATAATCGCTTGAAAAAGACTGACATCAGTTTTAAATAAGCTGACAATGTTTGTCAAGTCGCAAAAGTTCTTTTTTCTTATGTAAGTCTTTCTTTCTTTCTATCTTTCCTTCTTTCTTTCTAATTTATATCAATTAATTTTCTTTCTTTTTACACTTCTCTTTTCTTCTTCTTCACCTTTCTTTCTTTCTTTCTTTCTTTCTTTCTAATTTATATCGATTACTTTTCTTTCTTTTTACACTTTTCTTTTATTCTTCTTCACCTTTCTTTCTTTCTTTCTTTCTTTCTAATTTATATCAATTACTTTTCTTTCTTTTTACACTTCTCTTTTCTTCTTTTTCTTCACCTTTCTTTCTTTCTTTCTTTCTTTCTTTCTAATTTATATCAATTGCTTTTCTTTCTTTTTACACTTCTCTTTTTATTCTTCTTCACCTTTCTTTCTTTCTTTCTTTCTTTCTTTCTTTCTTTCTAATTTATATCAATTGCTTTTCTTTCTTTTTTCATATCTCTTTTTATTCTTCTTCTCCTTTCTTTCTTTCTTTCTTTCTTTCTAATTTATATCAATTGCTTTTCTTTCTTTTTACACTTCTTTTTTATTCTTCTTCACCTTTCTTTCTTTCTTTCTTTCTTTCTTTCTTTCTTTCTTTCTAATATATTTATCTATTTCTCGCTGACCTCCTTTTCGAAATGGGAACACTCTATTTTTAAGATAAATGTCTACCTGAGTGATTTCTTTGAAATAAACTAATGCATTTCAGAAAAAATACTCCATGCATTTTTATAATAGAGTTATTTTTTTTTTAGTATGATTTTCTTTATCATATTTTCTCAACTGAAGACTCAGCATATATATACAGTACAAGATGTAGTAACATATGAACTAGAAACATTGCGCTGCACCAATCTTTCCATTAGAGAAAGCATCTATGAAAAAGCAGTATTGTATATCTGGACTCGAACCTTTATCATTGTCTTTTTAGCTAGAAGTCGAAACTCCTCCGTAATAATTACTTGGAAAATATGCATCATATCACGCATTAAATGGGTTAATAATTTTCTTGTCAGTCTTTTGTTAAAATTAGTTTAGTTTAGTACAAGATCTAAAAAGTGCAATGCTTCTAATGACAAAGAAAATATTTAAGGTCTGCGAGTGTAGTTTGCTAGCCATTACACCATGCAAGATATTCAAATGAAAATAAAGTACAGCTTAGATTTCATACCAGATCACAAAAATGGGTAATGGACGTGGGGTTGGATTGAACTACTCGGTTAGTTTAGGTCTGCAAGATTAGTTTGATAGCCATAACACCTCTCTGAGGCGTACAAGTGTTTCGTTGTTTTTATGTCTTTCAATCGGATTTGATGTTTTTTTTACTTCAATTTCATCGCTTGCCGATTCTTTCTTTCGTCGTTTCAATTTTTCTTTCCATAATTTTTTGCATTTTCTTTCTTTCTTTATTTCTCTCTTTCTTTCTTTCTTTTTGATTCCTATCATTTTTTATTCTTTCTCCTTTTCTCAAGTCTTGCCAGTCAGGGGTGTTGAATAAGTTCACTGCATCACTGCAGAGGGACAAGACCCCCATCAACGGGTGTCTTGGATATGATGCAAAACCCTATGGAGCTTTGGGGAATGTGGAATACCCCTTCTTTGCTATTACTCCCAGGTCCACTCTGACTCAGAGCTGTAGTACCTATTAGGATCCAGTCTATGGTTTAAATAGAACTGTTTAATCATTTCTTTTACTTGAAACCATTTAATTATGGTCATTTTGAATTCTGTTGGGAACTTGACACGGAAGAGATACCCCCGGAGGGTCGAGCCATTTGTGGATATTGTCCTGATATCATATGGACTACATATCTTTTTGATCCTTTTGGCTAGACAGATTTACTGAGGTGAGTTTTCGGGGATCATTTTCTGGGTAGTTGTTGCGATGGAGTTTTTGTCTTAAACTAATCATTTTTTCTTGATATGCCTCAACGTCGCTACTAATGGTTTTTGCTTGATGTTGTAGGCAACGGACGTTTCCTTTCTTCACATCATATAGATGATGGGATTTGAAATTGAGGTACTGTCCAATGAAGGTATGCTTACGATACACGGATGTCCTGAATCCTTGATCTGTGCGTGTTAGTAATACATCTACGAAGGGTTATTTATTATCTCTCCATAGTGAACTGTATAGATGGTCGGATTGAGTTCAAGTGATCACGTAATATTTAAATATCTTCCAGAAAATGAAAGTGTTATCTACGTATCTAAGCCACATTGATGGCTTTAGTGATGTAGATCATAGTGCCATTTCTCCGAAGTATTCCATGTATATATTGGACAATACTGGTGACAACGGTGAACCCATCGGCAGTCTTTCCTCTTGTCGGATTTCCATTAGATTATCTATCGGGATGTAGGAGCGTTCTTCTAGCTAGAACCCTGCATCCAGCTTGCCCCATACCACAGCAAGTGTCTCATCAGTAGGTACCTTTGTGAACAGACTTACCATCTGGTTGGAATGAATGGGAGCGTTTCTAATTCTCTCTACAAAGTGGGCAGAGCTCTTAACACACGAAACGGTTCAATTGGTAACATGCTTAACTTTGACTGCTGAAAATGGTTTTAATTGAATACCATCCTTATATATTTTGGAAGGTCATAAATGTGCAGCGTCTTGCTGTAATGTTGAGTTAGCTGTCTGTATTTTATTTTGGTAGGATATGTTTGTTCTAACTGGGGATCTGTGACAGCTTCCTTTCCGTCTTCAGAGTCAGGTCCTTCTTTATTTTATAATAGTCACTTTACAATAGCTACAAAAATATAGCTAGAAGAACATCGAAAAGCAGTAGTATGAGGTGAAATTGAAAAATCTGGTATGGCAGACCATATATGGAAGGAAAGGGAAACCATGTGCCCTTAAGGGATGAAGTTAAAATAATTGATAGCGAACATTGGATAATTAGACGTCTAAAAAAATCAGCACGTATGTTGGGCTACAGTAACCTGTTGTGTAGACCAAATATAGAGATGAATACAATATGGGAATCAGTAATAAAAAATGATTGATAAAAATCGTTATATGAGCTCAGGTAAAAAATCATACCTAATAGTAGTAACGGCTGGAGAAGAAACTTGACGGCAACTACACAAGAATGTTGAGAGCAATATTGAACAAGTCCTGGCGACAACACCCCACGAGACGCCAACTGTACGGCCACCTGCCTCCCATCACGAAAACTATACAGGTTAGACGAGCCAGACACGCCGGACACTGCCGGAGAAGCAAGGACGAGCTTGTAAGTGACGTACTCCTATGGACCCCCTCATATGGCCAAGCAAAAGCAGGACGACCAGCCCGAACTTACATACAGCAGCTATGTGAGGACACGGGATGTAACCTAGAAGACCTGTCGGAGGCGATGAATGATAGGGAGAAGTGGCGAGAGATGGTCAGGGATATCCGTGCTGGCGGCACGACATGATGATGATGATGATGATGATGGTAATGTAAGAATGTAAGTTTATAAGTCTCAAAATTCACTCTGAACTGTCCAGCAGGGCACATAGAGTAACGGTTATAGTTGTTTGTTCCCGTAAGCTTAGTTGTAATAATCATCTGGAGGTTGCAGGTTCAAATCTGACTGTAGGAATACTTAACACTTATACCCGGTAATGGTAAACGGAATCAGAGCAAGTGACCTCCCCACCGCTGATTAAGTAAAGGACGTGGTTCGAAGTTCGACAAGAAACACTTGAAAAAGGCCAGAGGACACATCGGCCGAAACATTATGAATATAACAATAGAGATAAAGACAATAGCCTGAAAACCCTAAAGGATAAAAATCATCAAGCTTCGTCTCAGAAATTCAGACAAATATGTATATTTGCGTGTATCAACTGGATTTTGCATTAAATAACCTACAAGGTGTGATGTACCACAAAAATCAACCAACCAACCAACATATATTTCTAAACTTTTCTTTCTTTATTTCAAGATTTGATAAGATTTTTGAAGTGACAATCCTTTTGATCGTATACAATTTTTTTACATTTATTCCCGTTAGGACCGCATCCAAAATATTGATTTTTCTTCAACTTTTTTTTTCTTTCGTAATATTCCCCAATAGCAGACAAAGAATTCGTCTTCCCAATTTCCAAAGAAATAGCGACAGAGTTTGCAAATTTTCTCTCTTATCATGTTCTCTGTGAGAAGTACATCGTCTAACATGTCGATTCTATTTCTTGTTTTTTTTTTATATTTGATAAAATGCTGTCTGAAATTATTTGTTTACTTCCTAGTAGTAGAGATGTGAGCTGACAAGTTCACAGCCTAACCAAAATATGTTTTTGTTGGAAGCTGTAGCATATCAAACAGGGGAACAAATATTGAAAATAGACTCGTGAAAAAGGTTTAATTCCAAATGATTGGTATTATATCCCGAGTCAATAAAGTTTATACAATCCACTTTCGTGATAAATCGAGAAAGAGTAAAGTTCCTCATAGGTAAATCCAAATAATAAATCCAACATTACATGATGTTCTTTTCCTCATAGGACACGTCGCATTCTGGGAAAAATGAATCTAAATATAATTGCTATATATATATATGTAACTCATGTAGTCCAGCCCAGTCGGCTGGGGCAGTAGAATAAACCGACTGCATCTCTGCAGAGGGGTAAGACCACCACCAACGAGTGTCCTGATATGACTCAAAACAATATGAGAGTGAGGCTTCAGTCTTGGAGCTCTGGGGTATGTGAACTACGCTTTCATTGCCATTACTCCCAGGTCCACTCTGACATGGAGTATTAGCACCTGATAGGGTCCTATCTAAGGGTCAAATAGAGCTGTTTGACATTTGAACTGTGTACAATTAAAGGATTTATACTAAATTAAATTGTTAAAAATAAAACTGTTTGATCATTTAACTGAGTGTAAACAAATTTCTGATATTTAATTGAATTGTTAATGATACATAGCAATACTTGGAACCTTTTACCTGTGTGCAAACGAATGAGTAATGTTGAATAGAATTCGTAGTGTTAGATGGCAATATTTGTAACCGCTTCACTGTCAGCAATTAAAAGATTAACATTGAAACTAATCATCAATTCAAGTTTCTTTGTTTCAATCGCATATCTACCTTCGTGGGTTATTTAATGCCAAAGCTATCCTTCTAGAACAGCGGTGATGCCATCTAACCCATAGCTGGGAGGATAGTGGGGTTCATACCTTTCCCAAGGATATTTGTCCGAACGTGAACGTAATAGCGCGACTGGAAATCGAACTCGCTTACTACGATTCTGCATTCTCATCGCTTTGACCATTACACCAGGAGGACACCCCTGCCCCCCCCCAAATTATTAGTGTTAGATAATAATTGAAACCATTTACCTGTGTAGAAGCAATAGTAATACTACTGTGCACACGAATTTGTTCAAACTTATTTAAAAATGAAATCACCTACAAATGATGTGTGCAAACGAATGCCTGATTTTAGATTATGACTTTTACATAGCTATACTTGAAATCATTTAACTGTGCGCAAAAATAAATAAATAAATAAACAAAATGAGCTCTGGTTCGTTTAAAAATGTTACCAACGAAATGTGTTAACAAATTAAAAGTATCTAATATATATGTACGTATAAACAGGATTTGGCATCAAAAAATCTACAAAGGTTAATATACTACAAAACCCAACCAAACCAAATCAAGTAAGACATTTGATATATTTTCATATACAGAGATGACTATCGGAACTTAAATTATGCCAGGTTTGATATGCCATAAAACATCACTTTGCTAAAACATGCTCCTTTCACATTATCTATTCAGTTTTTATGAGTAACTGAAGGTCGAATTACGCTGAAAGCATCTGTTACCGCCATAGCACCGAAGTTAAGAAGCGATGAGATTCTTCAGTTCTAAGAGGGGTGACCATATAGGAACGCCAGGTATTGTGAGCAACTTGAGCTCTATGCATCATACTAAGTAAAGCTTAGTAAATAAGAACAGTTTTTTTTTTCGGAATATATACTTACCAAACCCCTTCACGACAGAGAGGATTTAACACAGCACCATTTTTTCAGGCGTGAAAAATAGTTTGAATTCATTTTTCTTCCTTCTAGCCTGTTTGCCTAGCCAAGATTAAAGAACACAAACTGTCCTACTATTTATTCATAGGTGGAGGGAGAACAGATGGATTTATGTTTTTTAAAGCCATTATTATTATTATTATTATTATTATTATTATTCACTCATTAGACTTTTTCACATCAGCGTTAGCCGATGGTTTTTCACGGGAGTCTGAGTGACAGCAAGTCTCCTCAAGTCTCCAGGACTCTTCTTAGTATTCTGGCCGTTCTCAATAATGTTGTCGTTTGGATGGTCTCCACTCGTCCGACAACTTCCAAGTCCTCTAATCCCTTTAGTAATCCTTTAGTTACTGCTCCAAACGCACCAATTACAATTAGTATAATTGTCACCTGCATGTTCCATAGTTTTTCAATTCCCAAGCAAGGTCGAGGTACTTATCCTTCTTTTCACATTCTTTCATTTTTATTCTGTGGTCGGCCGGGACAGCAAAGTCGACTATTTTGCAAGTTCTCTTTTTTTTTTTTTGTTGATTATTATTAAGTCTGGTCTTCTGGCCGGGATTAGGTGATCCGTTTGTATGTTAAAGTCCTATAGGAGTTTATGCGTGACATTTTCTAGGACAGGTGCTAGGTTGTGCATATACCATTTGTTAGTATGGTCAAATTTACATTTCTAACATATTTCCCAGTGAATGACTTTACCGACTCAGTCGTGTCTCGCCTTATACTCCCGTTGTGCTAATTTGCTGCATTCGCTTATTATATGATTGATGGTTTCATCTCTGTCGCCACATAGCCTGTATTTGCTACTTTGTTGAGTCTTATCTATTCTCGCTTTGATATGATTGGTTCTTATGGTGCTATCTTGTGCTGCTATTAGGAAAGATTCTGTTTCTCTCTTAAAGTTTCCTTTTCTTAGCCATGTCCAGGTTTTGTCGTGTGAGATAGTGTTTATTAGTCGTTTAAACCGCCCATAGAGTTGTTTCCCTTCCCATTTTTGTTTCCTAGTTATTGTCATTCTGTTGTTCATCGTGTTCTCAGTATCGTTTCTGGTGGCTGTAATGAGTCCTCCTTCGTGTTTTTGTATATAGTCTTTGAGTCGTTGTATCGATGCGTAAACGCTGTCTTCAATGCTGGCATGTCCTCTTCCTCCTTCTTTTCTTGAAACATATAGTCTATCAACGTCGTCTCTGGGATGTAATGCCTTATGCATTGTCATTAGTTTTCTTGTTCTTTGGTCCATTTGTTTAAGTTCGTCTCTGGTCCACTTGAGAAAGTGTCCGGAATATCTAACGAGAGGTACAGCCCAGGTATTTATTCCTTTGATAAGATTTCTGCTATTGAGTTTTGTCTCCAGTAGTTTTCAAGTTCTCCTGAGATATTCTTTCTGAATTTTTTCTTTCATTTCCGCTTGTTTGATGGTGTCAGCCTCCAAGATGCCCAAGTATTCGTAGGTTTCGTTTTCTGCGAGCGTTTTTATCTAATCCTTGTTTGGTAGTTCCATTCCCTCAGTTAGCTGCCGTTTACCACTTTTCATTACAAGCTTTGCACACTTTTCTATGCCAAATTCCATTCCTATTTCCCGGCTGTATATTCTAACTGTGAGTATTAGGGTTTCCAGTTCTTTTTCATTTTTAGCAAAAAGTTTGATGTCGCCCATGTACATTAAATGACTAACTTTTTCCTGTGATCTACTGAGTTTGTATCCGGCTGTGCATTTTCTGAGTATGTGGTTTAGTGACATCATGGCAATTATGAATAGTAAGGGTGATAGAGCATCTCCTTGGAAAATACCTCTTTGGATCTTTGCTTCAGCTAATCTTCCTCCTGCTGTCAGTTCGACTCTGCAGGTTTTCATAGTTTTGTCGATGAAGTTCATGACTTCGTCTGATATTTTGTACATTTTGAGGCTGTTTATTATCCAGCTATGTGGAGCCATATCATACGCCGTCTTGTAGTCAATCCATGCCATATCTAGATTTTTCCATCTGGTTTTGCTCTCATTTATTATTATTATTATTATTATTATTATTATTATTATTATTATTATTCATAAGAGTTTTTCACATCAGCGTTAGATGAGAGTTTTTCACTGGAGTCTGAGTAACAGCAAGTCTCCTAAAGTCTCCAGGACTCGTCTCAGGATTTGTTATTATTATTATTATTTTTATTATTTGTTATGCCTTTTTGCACATCTCCGCTCTTTACTATCTTATCCCAAAATCTTAAAAAAAAAAAATCTTTACACAGAACATATATATTATTACTAACACACACACACACACACACACACACACACACACACACACACACACACACATATATATATATATATATATATATATATATATATATATTTATTTATGTATATATACACCTGTCAAGTGATTTATCCGATAATTTCTACAAATATTCTCTTAAATAATCTTTCTTTCCATTAAAAAAAAATCATCCAATTTAATCTTAAAATTTCCTCCACTGTTGACAATTTTTTCTAAAAAATATATTATTCTATTTGAAAAAATCCAATTGTTAAGTAGATTTAGTTTTTGAAATCTGTTTTGATAGTAAATTTCCAGTTTGAGGAAAAATATTGAAAAAAATGTCAACCATAATGAGGTATTTCGTTAATCATTTTCAAAATTTCAATTAAATTAACTCTCATTCTTCTTTTTAGCAAAGTATATAATCCTAATTTCTTGAATCTCTCCCTATAATTGTATTCTTTTACTTTTTAAATTACACTTTTCTTTCTATACGCTCCATGCTCAATATTAAACTCTAACTTCTACGTCATGACACTGGAGCCAAGGTTTGAGTACAATCTTCTATATGAGGTCTTGTTAGGATATAAACACGAACAGAAAGGCAATTTGAACTCGAATCACAGACTTCAGTTCCAACGACAATTACCACTACGCTAAACGTCATTTGAAGGAGTATCAGGTGTATTTGATAGCATCTCTAAATTTTACTAATATGTTTTGCAAAAGAGCAGCAAATATAGCTACCAGACAATTCTTTAAAAATGCTCATTACTCGTTCATTGTTCAACCAAGATAAGGTTTTTGAACGTTATTTCATCCCATCAGGCGAGTTAAATAACGTTATCAACGTTGATAACAGACTGAATAATGAAAAGGCTTAGCTTTCAATATAGTGGTCAAGTTGGCCGTGAGCCAAGTCCTTAAAATGTCCATCATTTCTTAACACTCAAACCTGAGCGAGTGGTCTCGGTACCGCTACATAGCAATACAAAGAAATATATATACATTAGCGACCAAAATTCCGGCCGGAATTTATATACATATTATAGGTACATATTATATATATATATATATATATATACAAATCATATATTATATACATATGTATAGAAATACATAGAAATACATATATACTGGTGACAAAAGTTCAGGCCGGAATTTATATACATATTATATATACATGTTATATATATATATATATATATATATAATATATATATATAATATATATATATATATTACATATTGCTAACAAGTTAATCCAAGTAGAAGGAGAGAATATTTGAGAAACAAAGTCGACACTATAGCGTTTCGATTCTGCTGAACCATCATCAGTGATGTTAAGACAACGACGGATGTATAAAAAGTGTAAAAATATATAAAAACTTTGGAAAAGTTTTATGACATGAAAAAGTTGGCCGTTTATGACAAGAAAAATTAGCTGTTTGATCAATGAATCAGCGTTTGTTTCTTTAAACAACGTCACCTGACCTATTAGGAACATTGAGCAGAATCCACGTGTACCATAGCCAGATACCTGGATATGCGAAACGTACATAGAATGTTCATAACATATATACATAGAACATAGGAATCCCGAAACACGAAAAACACGTAACGACTTTTTAGTTCCGGAAAAAAACCTTTTATTACATTTGAGTTAAAGGTTTCGACATAAGGAGAGAGGCACAATCGTTCTATGTGGCTTTTCCATCTTCCCCCCCGCAATCTCGTGCGGCGCCCGTAGCGCGCAAATTCGTCTGGCCTCTGTGAGCCACGAAAGTCGACCCTTCTCGTTCGGTGTCTAGTTCTCAACTCAACTGACTTTTTCAAATCTCCCAAAATCCTCCGCGCGCTTCCGGTGCATGACGTCATTCACATCCCTCTATGTGGGATTTTTATTTTGACATCTCTGAATGACATGTCCGCCCGCATGCGCGTGAACACCTGCGTTCATGTTGCACCTAGCTAACCCAAGCTCTGAGCCGAAAGGTTCTAAGCCTAACTAAACCCAAAGGCATAAAACGAAATCCTTCGGCCATTATATTACACACGTTCCGTTTGTTCATCGAGAGATTTTGAATCATTCATTGTTTACGACGAAGATCAAATCCTTTAAGGCTGTTCTTTTTTATATATTAATGTATGTACCTCGGAAAATCCTAAAATACGAGTATAAGCCTCATGGCACAGACCTATGTAATCCAAGAAAAAGTTGGGATGAACTAAGTACGCTGGACATGCTGGTAGGTGTGATTTTTCCTATGTATAGTTGGTTAGAAAAATCTTACTATTTTTGTGTAGGTCTTATGTTAACATCACTAATATAACCCCTCACTAATCCTGATGATGGTTCAGCAGAACCGAAACGCTATAGTGTCGACTTTGTTTCTCAAATATTCTCTCCTTCTACTTGGATGAACTTGTTAGCAATTTTTCTTTACAAACTGTCGGATTGCAATCCATTATTTTCTTCCATATATTACATATATATTATAAATGTACGCGGATCATTAAATAAGTTTCCAGACTTTTTTCCTATGGGCACTTTTATTGATAGTACACACATGAAATTTTAGTCTCCTTCGAAGTAATCTCCTCCGACTGCAATGCACTTGTTCTACCGTTCCATAAACTTCTGGAAGGCCCCATCGAAGTCCTCTTGTGTGAGCGTGTCAATGACCTTCGTCACAGCCTCTTTCATTTCTTCAATTCTCTCATAACAACAGCCTCTGAGCTTAGGGAATAACCAAAAGTCACAGGGAGCAAGGTCTCGACTATAGGGAGGCTGAGGAACTGTCTTGATGCCCATCTTGGTCAAATAGTCTGTGACAAGGGTGGAGTTGTGGACTGGTGCGTTATCCTGGTGGAAATGCCACTGACCCGATTTGAAGAGTGCTGGCCTTCTCCGATGGAATCTCTTCCTGAACTCCCTTAAAACCTCAACATAGTAACCATAACCCTAACGCCAACCCTTTGGCCAATCAACTGTGGTGTATTGACTTCCTTACTCCTCTCACACCTCTCATCATCCCTCACATACTCTCTGCCTTCCTTGAATCTTATATGCCACGCAAAAACTTATGCTCGATTCATGCAAGATGGTCGAAAAGCAGTCTGAAGCATTCCATACGTTTCTGTGGCATTTTTTTCAAGTTTAAAACAGAATTTTATTGCATATCGTTCTTCTAAAGTGTCCTTGCGTCCATTTTGCATTTTTGAAATTCACCAACCGTGACAATCAGTCGTTAGTAAGGTGTATTCCAATTGCTGCTGTAGCTGTTCCTATGAACCTGAAATCATAAAATTGCTCAGTCATCTCATAAGATGTATAGCAATGACATAGTGAATTTTCAAGAGTCTACGACAATTTCAAATGCATGTACAAAAAAGTCTGGAAACTTATTGAAGGCACCATCTATCGTTTGCCATTGTATATACATATTATATATTATATACATATACATAGAAATATATAGAAATACATATACACGGGCGACCAAAATTCCAGCCGGAATTTATATACATATTATATATATATATATATATATATATATATATATATATATATATATATATATAATTTTATGTATATATATATATAATTATATATATATATATATATATATATATATATATATACATATATATATATATAATTTTATATATATATCATTTTACAAGTAATTAAACATCTTTTTTGATATATAGTAAATTGCCCATAAAACGTAACTTCTTATTTTACAACCTGTAAGAATATTAGGAAACAGATTGCAACATTTTGTAATTTATTCAGCCATGTACACAGGATGAAGTGGTAAGGGTTGATGATGGGCCTGGGTTCTAATGGATTTATTTTAAAGGCATATCAAATCGTCAAGGTTTATTTTGCATTCATTGTACGGTAATATTTACATTTCTTATGTAAGTAAGTAAAGTTAGCGAAGGTAGTCGAGGGCGACCAGAAGGCTCCCTTTTCAATAGCTTCAACACCGAGGTGTAGGGGAGGGTGCAACTCCTTTCCCTGGATTGCTCCACTTTATCCCTGATACGTACCTTATGCTGCTGAGTGTTAAGCAAGGAGATATCAAGTACACTTTTTAAAGTCTTTGGTATTCAATCCCAGGACTCCCGGACAATGAGCGAACACTCTACCCACTCGGCCAAAGTTGTTTCATAAAGGTTTATTTTGCATACTGTCATATCAAATACGAATTACTTTTAAACCGATCTATTTGAACCATCGAAGGGACCTTAACAAGTAAGACCATTCCAGATCAGAGTAGACCAATGAAAGGGGAACTTCACACTCCCCAGATCTCCAAAATCTCACCATCAGATGCAGTTTACTGTCATATCCAGGGTCCCCGCTTTTTAGAGGGGAGTCTTATCCCTCTGCCTGTGATACAGTTAGCATATTATCACCATCATCATCATGTCGTGCTGCCAGCACGGATATCCCTGACCCTCTTTCGCCACTTCTCCCTATCGTTCATCGCTTCGGACAGGTCCGCAGGGCTACCTCCCGTATCCTCACATAGCTGCTGTATGTAGGTTCGAGCTGGTCGTCCTGCTTTTGTTCGACCATATGAGGGGTCCATAGAAGTACATCCCTTATGAGCTCGTCCCTGCTTCTACAGCAGTGTCCTGCATGTCTGGTTCGTCTAACTTTGATAGTGTTCGTGATGGGAGGTAGGTGGCCGTACAGTGGGTACTTTGTAGGATGTTGCCTCCAGGACTTGTTCAAAGTTGCTCGCAGCATTCTTGTGTAGTTGCCGTCTTGCTTTTTCTCCAGCCGTTTAGTTAGCATCCATCTAGTGCATCCATATAGCAGTATTGAGACGACCGCTGCTTGGAAGAAACTGCGTTTTATTTTATTGGCCAGGTGTGACTTCCATATGACCTATAGCTTATCGATAGCTGTCCATGCCTTCGTTAGTCACGTGTCGATGTCTTTTTCGGTTGATGAGACACTGCTTCCCAGGTAGGTGAAGTTGTCTACTAGTTTCAGAGAGCTACCGTTTAGTGTGGAAATGTCGCCTATTTGTATTACGTTTTGTGTGCTTTGACATGGAGGCCAATGCCTGCAGTGGCTCGTTCCAGACTATGCTATAGTTTTTCGGCTTGGGCAGGTTTATTTGCCAGAATAGCTGTCATCGGTGTAGTCGGCGTCTGTAATTGTTTTTGCGAGGTACCTTCTGCTTCTTTTCTTTGTCAGCTCGAAGCCGTTTTCTTTGATTTTATCCATCAATGTTCTAAGCACGTGGTCTAGACAGATGATAAAGAGGTATGAGGCTAGTGTGTCTCCTTGCAGTACTACTGCTACAATGTCGAAGTCGTCTGTGTCTCCATCCGGAGAACGTACTTTCACTTTGGTGTTTCTATAAAGAATCATTATTGTTGCGACGATCTCTTTTGGTATGCCGTATGCTAGTAGTATTTGTTTCATCTTCCCTTTGTGAATGGAATCAAAGGCCTAGGTAAAGTCGACAAATAGTATTGTCGTCAGTAGGTTTTTTTGCCCGTACGCATTCAAGGATTCTACGGATAGTCAATATTTGTGGGGTCGTGGATCTATTTCTTCGGGTGCCATTTTGGTTTTTCCTAAGAATGTTGTCAATTTTGGGTTCTATGCGGTTCGTAATAGGGCATTGTATATTTTGGCTGCTATGGATGTAAGTGTTATACCTCGGTAGTTCTTGGCTAATCCGAGGCCACCCGTTTTAGGGAAAGGGAGGATGCATCCCTTCATTCATCTGTCTATCGGATTTTGATTATAAACTGCGTTACAGTGCCGGAGCAGTATGTCATCGAATTGTCTGGTCTTCCTTACTTCTGGGGGAATTTCATCAAGCCCGACAGCTTTCCTATTTTTAAGTTTTCTAAGTACTAAGAAGAGTAAATAGTCATGATTTAATGCCTAATTGCTTATTAATAATTCTGTTGATTGGTTCATGTGTAACTTTTGGTAGGTTTCCTAGTAGATTCTCGAAATGCTGTTTCGACAGTTTTATTCTTTCTTGTTGGTTTGTAGCTTTCAATTTTGCTTTGGCTGTGCTCTTCCTTCTACTCATTTCGTTTATCGTTTGCCACCGAGTCTCTAATCTTATCTATCTGATTTTGTATGTATTTTGTCTGTTCTTTTAGATATATGCTTGCTACTTCATTTTCTGCCTTTGTTAGTTTCAGGGCATTTGTGTTCGTTGGTTTCTTCTTATTGCATTTGGAGGCAGTTTTCACGTCTGCACATTTTTTTCTAACCACTAATGTTTCCCATGGGATTTTAGATTTAGTTCTTGGTTTTGTTGGAATACAATTCGCTGCTACATCGACGTGTGCGTTGACGAAATTTTCATATTAGTCATTTGGGGTACGTTTTTCTGTCTTCTCCTGTAGTGTATCGAATCTGTTTCTCAATTCTTACACATATTTATCTGTAATATCCCTGTTGTTTAGAAGATCCCAGTCATAGTGTTTGGTGGTAGCTGTTCGTGAAGCATTCTTTCGTAGGCCTAGTCGTATTTTTGCCGTGACTATTCGGTGATCGGAGGACACACTCACGAAAGAGGTGTATGCCTTGCAATTCATTGCGCTATTTTTCCATTTCTTGTTTATAAAGACGTAGTCTATCTGTGTTTTATTATTGTTTGCGTATGTGTAGGTCCGTAATTTTCCCTCCCTCTTTTGATAGTTTGTCTTGAGGCATGTTAATCTATTTTCTATCGTGAAATCTATTAGATGTTGTTCATTCCTGTTAGACGTGTTGTGTAGGCTGTATTTGTTGTTTTTGTTTTTCTCGATTTGGGCATTCATGTCTCCGCCAATGACTATTACGTTGTGTTTCGGAATGCTACTCACTAGTGAGGATAGCTCCTCGTAGAAGGTGATGAGTTCAGTTTCTTCACTAACATTGGTAGAGCTGTAGCAGGAGATGATTGTTACTCTGGGATGCCATTAAAAGTAGCTACCAATATCCTAGGTTGTATTCTCTCTATGCTATTAAGTGATTTTAACGCTTTTGGTCCTATAAGTATTCCTACGCTTTCTACCGTGGCATTGACAGAGTTTTTCCATGCTAATGCAGTGGCTAGCGTCCATCCATTGCTAGTATCGTGATATTTGATATCCTCGTTGTGCGTGTATCTGTGTTCTTGTATGCATATAATGTCTATGTTATGTTCTACGGCCGATGCAGTCATCTCTGGTAGTTGACCTATTCTATTTAAGGTTCTAACGTTGAATGTCACTATTTGTATTGTTTTTTGCATTTTAGTAGTTTTTGTTGTTTGAGCTCTGTAGCTGATTTTTCGAACACTGAGGCCAGTGCCTGCTGTACGCGCCCCTTTTTTACCTGCGCGAAAAGCGATGCGTTTTATATATGTGGTTTGAGTGTGGGTCATGGTTATCTTTCGATGGTTGTTTTTATTCTCATCTACAGAAGCCACTCTTATAGAGGAGCAGCAGTAGTTCCCCTATCGAATTGACAATCCTGACAGTTTAGCCGCGAGATTCATACGTCCCGGACGTTAGGCTTTGCATTTGGCCGTCAGTTGGTTTATTCGCTTACCTTTACGTCCATCATGCTGCTTCCCATGGGTACGTTAAAAAAGTCTTTTCTTTTCTTTTCCAGTAAGTTTTAACTTCGTTAAAGTCCAGGACAAATATATTGATAAAAGAATTTCTTTCTTTTTTTCTCTTCACGTTCTATTTCAGTTCCTACCATTTTTTGTTTGTTTGTTTTCCCCTGTCTTCTGAAATTGGTCCTAACATGTGTTTTAATTCTACTTTTTTACTAAAATAGAATTTCACGGTCCAACAGTGAATTCTAGTAGTAGGCCCACCCAAATTCTATTTAAATCCATAAATGACAAAACGGTAGACGACAAAGCTCGCTATGAAACGATATCCATGTGCCCACTAGAAGCCAGGAGTCAAAAACTGGTCAGTATAATTGTCTTTAAGTCTTCATTTAAAATGCGAAAATATTTTACAAAAATGGTATGCTCTCTTGTTTTTTAAATGTAAAGGCAATTCTACTTGGAAAAATTATACATTAATTTAAATAATTCAATCTCTTTTATTTTAAGTATTTGTATGAAACCAGAATATTTATCTATTGAATAAAAAAAGGGTTTGGGTCATAACTTATTATTCTATTTGGTTTCTTTGTTTTAATGGCATATCAGTCTTCGGGGATTATTTAATGCCAAAGCCATCCTTCTAGAAGAGCAGAAATGATGCTATTTAACCCATAGCTGAGAGGATAAAGCGGTTCACACCTTTCCCAAGGGTATTGGAGATTGAAATTGACGAAAAATTCAAGGAAATCACCAAAATAAACACCCTGATAGGCTGACTTAATTGGATTCGAAAGCAACTGAGAAAATATCATTTGGAAAGATAAGAAATGTCATAATATATGAGGACAATATATTTGTGGGAGCGTCTACTAAAGAAGAATTGAAACACAAAACTAAGCAAATTTTGAAAAAAATAGACGAAGCGGATATGTCCAAAAACAAGGACAAATACGAAAGAAACTTCGATAAGATACTATATTTAGGATATCAAATATCACAGGATGGAATATCACCAGATGAGAAACTAACAAAGAAAATAGCCAAAATGTCCACACCAAAAAACCAAAAGGAATTGGAATCCTTTTTGGGTCAAACAAATTTTTTATAGTAACTATCTACCCAGATATAGTGACCGATATAACCGTTCGCAAAGTTATACAAAAGCAACATCAAATTTAACTGGACCCCAAGACAAACTATGACCTTTGAAACAGAAAAAGCCCCCCAACCCCCAAACAAAGAAAAAACAATGATTAAAATCTTTGATCCAAAGAAAAAAGTAACTCATATCTCATATGCGAGTAAACATGACTAAGTAGAAATCATATCACAAAAGGGTGACTCAGTAATTACACTGATCAATAAATTCAACTGCAGCAGAAACAAATTACTCGAAGATGGAAAAGGTTTCTTTGTTTAATGGCATATTAACTCTTTTTAGGTTATTTAATGCCAAATCTATTCTCCTAGAAGAACAGTGATGGTACTATTTAACCCATAGCTGGGAAAATAAGGGGGTTCATACCTTTCCCAAGGGTATTTGCCCGAAAGTGAACGTAATAACGCGACTGGAGTACGAACTCGCGTACTACGATTCCGCAGGCCAACGCTTTAACCATTACACCACGAGGACACCCCCTCGAACGTGTAAAAGGAAACACGAGCAATAGTGTGGAGCATGGAAAGGTTGTGAAATTTCTTATTAGGGTGGAAATTTTTACTAAAGTCGTACCACAAACCGTTAGAATTCATATTTAATCCCAGAAAAGAATTGCCAAGAGTTACATCATGGAGAATTTTTAGATGGACAATTAAATTCGATCTTAACATAATGTACATAAAAAGGAACATTATTCTGCAAGTAGGTGATCTATCCAGACGAGAGTTAGATAATGAAAAAAAAGAAAGAAAAGAAAATCACGAAAATGCAGCAAGAAAAATACTACACCGGATGGAAACGGACGTTTTAACTCTAAATCGACTCAGAATAGAAACAAGAGCAAACCCTGTATTAAGCAAGATACTAGAGAGAATAAAGATATATATATATATATATATATATATATATATATATATATATATATATATATATAGCAAATGCTGAATGGAAGAGATCCTTCAAAGAAATGAGACACAAAATGACCATAGTGAAGGGTGCAATATTCAATGATGGCAAAATTACACCCACAAACACTAAGAAACGACATATTAAGGAGTACGCTTGATAAAGTACATTGAGGCTTAACGGCAACACATATTTAAAGTTGCGAGCCTGATGGCCGGGATATTAGTAAGAAATAAATCCTTTTTATACATATATATTAAATAAGATTTGTTAACATATTTTGTTGATAACGTTTTTAAAGGGGCCTTTGCTTATTCTTTTACATACAGTTAAATGGTTCCAAGTATTGCTAAGCATCACCAACAATTCAGTTTAACATCAGTCGTTTGTTTACACACAATTAAATGATCACACAGTTCTATATCTAACAACTGAATTGAGCATAAGTCATTTGTTTGTATTCTGTTTAAATGTCAAACAGTTTTATTTGACTCATAGATCGGACCCTATCGGTGCTACCACACCGGGCCAGGGTGGAACTGAGATTAGTGGCAATGAAAGGACATTCCGCATTTCTCAAAGATTCAGGATTAATGGAGCCTCACCATCATATTTTTTAATGTCATATCCTGGACATTCATTATGCGGGGTGGGGTCTTAACTCTTTGCAGAGATGCAGTCGATGTATTCACCAGCCCCAACGACTGGGGTGACTGCACCGGATGTCTTGGAGCTTTGGGGAATGGGATTACATTTTTATTGTCATTACTCCCAGATCCACTCTTACTCGGTGTAGTAGTACCTGTTAGAAGCCCGTGTATGGGTCAAATAGAATTGTTCAATCGTTAGCTGGGCGTTATCCCTCTGCAGAGATGCAGTCGGTATATTCGACAGCCCTCCCCTAGCCGACTGGACTGTAAGGAAGGTTTAGTATCGTATATACATTAGAAGGACCCATAAAAACAGGAACCCAATAAGAAGCTGGGTTTACCAAATGGTATAATCCAGTCAATACCTACTAAGCGAGATATACACATCATTAAAAAAAAAGAAAATACCCAGCAACAACAGAGTTTTGTGTTGTTTCTTGACGTCAAAATTTGAAATCACTTGAAAAAGAATTGGTCAAGTTTTAAGATTTCGAAATTATATCAACTTTTCTAAAAGACCCTATATATATATATATATATAGTACTTGTTACAATCTCAATTTTGAGTGTATGTGTATTTTCTGTGTATTTGCTGACTGAATGAATTTGACTCGGATTACAAAACAGTGTATTTAGAAGTTCGAGAAGTAATCATCATCATCATCATCATCATCATGTTGCGCCATCAGCACGGATCTCTCTGACCCTCTCCCGAGATCCGTTATGGCGGCGCGACATGATGATGATGATGATGATGATGATGATTACTTCTCGAACTTCTAAATTCACTGTTTTGTTATACGAGTCAAATTTATTCTGTCAGATCAATACACAGGAAATACACATACATTCAATATTGAGATTGTAACAATTTTTTAATACCATGGACAAGAATTCAACTATTGATCTTAGACTTTTGTTTGGTGAGCATGTAATGATAAGCAAGCAGGTATCTATCAAGTATAGTGTAACAGTCTCGATGAAATAAAAAATAAAAGTAAAGTTGGCGACCTTCGTCGAGGGTGACCCGAAGGATCCCTTTTTGGTAGCTACTACACCGAGGTATAGGGGTGGGCGCTACGCCTTTCCCTCGATTGCTCCACTTTACTCTACACCTAATAATGCTGAGTGTTAAGCAAGGAGGCATCAAGCACTGTTTTTCGAGTCTTTGGTACGACTGGACCTGGGATTGAACCCAGGTCTGCTGGGCTATTGGCGAACACTCTAACCATCGCGCCAATGTCCGGTATTAAAGTTAAAGTTGGCGACCGTAGTCAAGGGCAACCAGAAGGCTCCGCTTTCAATAGTTACAACACCGAGGGGTAGAGGAGGGTAATACACCTTTCCCTCGATTGCTCCAGTTTACCCTTGATCCTTACCTTATAATGCTGAATGTTAAGCAAGGAGGCAGCAAGTACCATTTTTTGAGTCTTTGGTATGACTCGACCTGGTCTCCTGGACCATTGCCAAACACTCTACTCATTAGACCAATGACCCGGTTCGGAGAAATAAGTCTGCTGAATTCTTTTGAGGTTATTTCGAAAAAATGAATGAGTAAAAGTAACGCATCATTCCTGTCGTGTTTCAGTTCATCTTTGTTATAATGGCATACCAACCTTCTTGGGTTATTTGATACCAAAGCGATCCTTGTAGAAGGACAGCAATGGTAGGATTTAACCAATGACCGAGGGGATAAGAAAGTTCACATCTTTCCCAAGCGTATTTGTCCGAAAGCGAATAAAATAGCGCAAATGGAATTTAAACTCGCAGTCCAGGACGTTAACCCCGACACCGCGAAGACCCCCTCTCTACAGTTTAAATTTCGATATCTTTTGAGCTCCACCTTGTTTTTGAAGTGGAAAATATTTCTGCCTGAATTAATGGTTTTATTTCGTTTGGTTTTATGGCATATCAATCATTGTAGGTTTTTGAATACCAAATCCCTTTTTACATATATATTAAATAAATGATTTCTAAACAAATTTTATCGATAACATTTTTAAACGATCTCGAGTTCATTTTTTTAACACAGTTGAATAGTATCACTTATTTCTATCTAATACGAATAATTGTATTTACTATTAATCATTTGTTTGCATACAGTTGGATGTTTTCAAATATTGCTATGTATCACTAACAAGTCAATTAAACATCAATCATTTGTTTACACACATTTAAATGTCAAGCAGTTCTATTTCAAACAATTCAGTTAAGCATAAGTACTCAGTTTGAATGTCAAACAGTTTTATTTGACCCTTAGACAGAGCCCTATCAGGTACTACCATACGTGGAAGTGCCCGTGGTGTAGTGGTTATTGTCACAGGATATGGACACGGTGATACGAGTTCAATTCCTGGACAAGACTGATTGCATTTCACATAGCACTAATACCATTGGGAAATGTATGAATCCAATTATTCTCCCTCCAGCTATGGGTATATAGTATGGCAGACTAGGTTCTTCAGCCTTGGAGAGGCAACTAGTTTAGGAGAAGGAAAACTCTGAATTCAAACCTGCTAAACTCCGCTTAAAAATTGACCTTGTGTCATATCCTGCCAGAGCGGAGGGGTTGGGTAAATAGGATCAGGTACTACCATACCTGCCTTGAGTGGACCTGGAAGCGATAGCAATGAAGGGATTATCTGCATTCCCCCAAGATCTAGCATTACTGAAGCTTATCAGGTACTATCATATCTGCCTTGAGTGGACCTGGAAGCGATAGCAATGAAGGGATTATCCGCATTACCCCAAGATCTAGCATTACTGAAGCTTATCAGGTACTACCATACCTGCCTTGAGTGGACCTGGAAGCGATAGCAATGAAGGGATTATCCGCGTTCCTTCAAGATCTAGCATTACTGAAGCCTCACCATCAGATTGTTTAATGTCATATCCAGGACATTTGTTGGGGGTATCTTACCACTTTGCATAGAAGCAGTCAGTGTATTCTACAGCCCCAGTCGACTGGATCACTGCCGGAATTAAGTGTTGACAGATGCAGAAACATGGGAGTCGCAAGACGTGTAATGGTTAACGAAGAGATAATTTCGAATGAATTCAATTCTTATTGTTTGTCTCTGACTTCTAGCCTCGTACCAAAATTAAACAAAAGTTCAACTGATAAAATGTAATAATTAAAATCAATTTTTAAAAGTCTATTAGAATTCCACTAATATTTGGAATTTAATAATAATATTTGACATGCAGTTAAGGCAAAATATAAGATAATTCTACTTTTAACAAAAGATAATGCTCCTTGAAAGATAAATATATTTCAATTTTACAAAGGCTAAAAGGTTAGTTTTACATTTCTAAAATATAGATTCAATTTCAATACCTTTTGAGTACATGGACGAAGGGATGCATCCTACCCTTCTCTAAAAAGGTAACCTCGGATTAGCCAAGAACAACTGAGTTATAACCCTTTCATCCATAGCAGCCAAGATATACAATGCTCTACTACGCAACTGCATAGAACCCAAAATTAAGAACATACTTTGGAAGAACCAAAATGGCTTCCAGAGGAATAGATCCACGACGTTTCAAATTTTGACTATCCGTGGAATTTTTGAAGGTATACGTGTAAAAAACCTAGTGGCAACAATATCATTTGTCGACTTTACCAGGGCCTTTGACTCCATTCACAGAGGAAAGATGGAGCAAATTCTACTTTTCTACGGCCTACCAAAAGAAACCATCGCAGCAATAATATGCTATATCGAAACACAAAAGTAAAAGTCCGTTCCATGGACTTCGACATGTAGCAGGTGTACTGCAAGGGGGCACATTAGCCCCATACCTCTTTATTGTCTGTCAAGGCTACGTGTTCTACATCTATTGATAAAATCAAAGAAAACGGTTTCAAAGTAACAAAGGAAAGAAGTAGAAGGTACTCTGCACAAACAATTACGGACTCCGACTACGCCGATGACATAGCACTACTGGCAATTACACCCACCCAAGCCGAAGCCTTGCTACATAGTCTGGAACGAGCAGCTGCTGGCATAGGTCTCAATGCACACAAGACGGAATATATGAGCTTTAATCAAACAGGTGACATCTTCACACTAAACGGTTGCTCTCTGAAACAAGTAGACAAGTCCACTTACCTAGGAAGCAGTGTCTCATCAACCGAAAAAGACATCGACACGCAACTGACAAAGGCATGAACAGCTATCGATAGGCTATCGGACAGTTGGAAGTCCGACCTGACCGATAAAATAAAACGTAGTTTCTTCCAAGCAGCGGTCGTATCGATACTGCTATGTGGATGCACTAGATAGACAGAAACTGCACAGGAATGCTGCGAGCAATATTGAAAAAATCCTGGATACAGCACCCAACAAAGCAGCAGTTGTACGGCCACCTACCACCCATCACAAAAACTATCAAAGTTAGACGAACCAGACATGTAGGACACTGCTGGAGAAGCATGAACGAGCTCATAATGGATGCATTCCTGTGAACCCTTTTACATGGACGAGCAAAGACCAGCTAGAACTTACATACAGCAACTCTGTGCCGATACGGGATGTAGCCCTCAGGACTAGCCGGAAGCAATGGGTGATCGAGAAGGGTGGCGAGAGAGGGTCAGAGATATCCATGCTGATGGCGCGACATGATGATGATGATGGTGGTGGTTTCTAAACTGACATTTTATTTCTGGATGAATTAAATATTTACAGATATAGAATTATATGTGCCGAGCGACATGTAATGGTTAACAAGCTAGACTTAGAGATCCTTGCCAGAAAGTATGATTCTGATTGCATGTCTCTGACTTCAGGCCTAGTTCCAAATTAAGCCAAACTACAGTTGGTAAAATGTAATAATTAAAATAGTTTTTCTAAAACCTATAAGAATTGAACTAATTACTGGATTTAATGTAAACTTAATGATTGCGCCTAATTATAAAGAAAATAAGAAAAATAGACAAAGATATATATTAAAATACAGGGTGTCTCAATATAAAAGTGACTCACGCGACTGCAAATAACTCGACCAATAATAATATTGTGTTCTTTTTTGTTTCAGATTTGAAAATAGCGTACTCTAACAACAATTAATCCTCGATCACAATGCCTTGGATAAGAAGAAAAAATATTTTGCGTTACTAATTATTTGGAGACAAAATCATTCAAGATAGATGCAACTCATTAATGATATATTAATGAGAGAGAAATTCTAAAAAAAAAAAAAAATGCCCGTCCTGGAAGCTGATATAATAACAATTATAAAAAAAATTATTTGATGTCTCTATTTCTTGGTTAAAGGATCTATTTTTTGCAGGACGTATTCTAAATAGTCGCCATTGTGCTTGTCTCAGTAATAAATCATTAGTATATTAATCGGATGCATCTATTTTGAGACACCCAGTAAAATAAATATCTTCTCTCCTGTTCTTTAAGAACATCAAGATTATAGGTTCAACTGTCTTGACTTACGTACATCAGCTCTGTGCAGACAGTGGAGGCTGTCAAGAAGATCAGCTAAGAGCGATGTAAGATAGGGATTGATGATAAAAGAGAATCAGAGAAATCTGTGCAAACAGCCCGACCAGAGGATGATGATGGGACTTAAAAAACGAATGACAATTGATATAAAGAATTCTTGCAACCATATAACTGTGAAAAAAGAATTATTATCAAATAAGAATAGTTACTTTAAACTAAAGCAAAATTTACATAAGTTATTCTTATTTGATAGAATACTTGACACAATAGAACTGTGTGTAAATTATTTGTATTAGATAAGAATACACCATAACGTATACGAGGGTCGGCAGAAAATTACTGGGATTAGAAAATTTATATGCTGACATCAAATCAGCCGCTGATGACTTTTAGACCTATGGAGCAATCACTGCAACACCAGTTGAAGAAGCGTGTTGATCTCAAGAGGGACTATATTGGAAAATAAACCTCATTTGGTCACATTTCAGGAGATTATCTCGGTCAGCCAATGAACTTTTCAGCTGATCCTCGTAATTGTGTATGAATTATTAGTATCACAACAGAATACTTGCAACCATATAACTGTGCGCAAACAAATGATTATAGACAAGTAGAATGAGTATAATTGTAAAAATTTGATTGAAAATTGGAAATAAAAAATTTATAATGTATCACATTTCGGCATTAAATAACTCATAAGGAGTTGATATCCCGTTAAATAAGCAGCCAACTTTGATTGTATTTAACCTGCCATTAGTATAAATTAGTATAAAATTAGTATAAAAAGCTTTTCATTTTTGGTGGTATAGAATCTAGTGGATATATTCACACAGGTATAATTTTGACTTTAACCCCTGAGATATATATTTATCGGGCAGGATATGACACAAGGTAAATTTTTAAGCGAAGTTTAACAGGTTTGAATTCAGAGTTTTCCTTCTCCTAGACTAGTTGCCTCACCAAGGCTGAAGAACCTAGTCTGCTCTACTATTTACCCATAGCTGGAGGTAGAATAATTGGATTCATAACTTTCCCAAGGGTATTAGTGCTATATGAAATGCAATTAGTCTCGTTCAGGATTTGAACTGTGTCCATTTTCTACGACGATAACCATTACACCACGGGCACTCCTGAGATACTTCCCATTCCTCGTAGCTCAGGCTGTAGAATACACAGAGGTGTAAGATGCCCCAACGAGTGTGCTGGATATGACATTAAACAATGTGATGACGAGGCTCCAGTCTTGAAGCCTTGAAGAATGGGGAATACCACTTCATTGCCATTGCTCCCAGGTCTACTCTAACCCAGAATGGTAGCACTCAAAAGGGCCCTATTAGTCAAATAGAACAAACTCTGGGCAAACAAAAAATGATGTTAAATTGTGACAGTTATATAGCAATAATTGGAACCATTTAACTGTGTCCAAAAAAGGCTCGATTAAGAATGTTATTTAAAAAAGTGTTTAAATAACCAAAATGGTTGTTATACCATAAAATCCAACCCAACCAAATCTTATGTCTTTAATATATATGCATAATGAGGATTTGGCATTAAATAACCTACAATGGTTGTTATACCATAAAACCAACCAAACCAAATCTTGTATATTTAATATATATGCATAAAGAGGATTTGGACTAAATAACCTACAATGGTTGATATGCCATAAAATCCAACCAAGCCAAATCATATGTATTTGATATATATGTATAAAGAGGATTTGGTATTAAATAACCTTGAATGGTTGATATGCCATAAAACACAATAAAACAAAATAATATGTATTTGATATATACGTATAAAGAGGATTTGGCATTAAATAACCTACAATGGTTAATATGCCATAAAACCAAGCCAAACCATCAAATTTCTGTTGGTTCTACTACTCTGTTCTCAGGATAGGTACCCTTGAAACCATATAACAGTTTGCAAACAAATGATTACACTAGCCTTCGTTAAAAGATTCTAAAGATCAAAAGTTTATCAAGTGATATTTGGTTGCCATTTTATACTGAATTATAAAATATCATTCATTGTGTTTGGTCTAATCTGGCTTTTAAGATGTGCTTGAATACTCCACTTTGTACATCGTAATAATACTTATTCAAAAGACTGTGGACTCTACTTGTCACCGCTGATCGCGGGTGCTTGATGTCTAATATAGCATATGATATTGTAAGTGTACCTAACTACAGTGTACGACCCTACTAGCTAACACCCACATACATAGAGGGGGCGGGATTTATTCCACAACTTAAAATGATTTTAATGTACTGTATCAATTGTCAACAATGAGCTGAGTGCTGATTTATTTTTTCTCTTTTCAGCTTAACATTTGTGTTCCTGTAAGAATGGATCGCAAGACAGGTTCTGTTATATCTGCGGTAATATGGTTCTTCCTTTCTGTCAAGCAAAAATCACTTTGTGAAGAAGGCATATCGCGATTAATTTGGAGTAAAACGAGGGGGTCAGGATAAATCCTTCGCTACCCATGTATGCTGTAAAACATGAGTGGAGAACTTGAGGGATTAGACGACAAAAATCATTGTGATGGGACATTGAAAATACAGTAATCATTTTAATCAAACTTTTACAAATAAATCAAATTTCAACTTTAAATAACCCACAAGGAGTTGGTATGTCATTAATCAAATCGACCAAACCAAATAAATGCATTAAATTTTGACATTCAATGACTCATTAAGTTTTGATATGCCGTTAAACAAATCAAACCAAATAAAAAAAAACAAGTGATACAATCTTGGCATTAAATAACCCACAAGGATTTGATATGCCATTTTAAAAATAAACGAAACCAAAGCAAACAAATGAATCAAATTTTGGCATTAAATATTCCAAGAGAAGTTGATATACCGTTACACAAAACCAACCAAACGAGGGAATCGAATTTCGGCATTAAATAATCCATGAGAAGTTGTCATGCTGTTAAACAAATAAACCAAATCAAGCAAAACAAGTTATCAAATTTTTGCCTTCAATGACTTGTAGTTGATACGCAGTTAAATAAATAAAAAAAAACAAAACAAAACGATGGAATTCGCCGAAGGATTTTTCGTGGCAAAATGGTTATAGTACTGGACTACATCCTCGAAGTAGGTAAGTTCGAGCTCAAGTCGCGCTAATACGTTTACTTTCGAAATTATACTTTAGGGAAATAAATTTATCTCCCTAGCTATAGTATCACTATTATTCTTCTACAAGAATGGTTTTGGCATTAAATAACCCATAAAGGTTGATAAGACATTAAACAAAGAAATTAAACCATTGAATTCAAGTTTTTGTTATGCTGAGGATTCTATCTTTTACGAAATGATTTGGAGAAAAGTTTCAGATGAAGGTTTTGTTGAATTAATATTTTGGTCTCCTCGTACTCAGGCGAACTGATTGCAGTCGTCTGAAATATCAAATTTTCCGTTCAGGTTATGATTTTGTATCTTTTTTTTTTTCAGATTTAACAAAAACAAGGGTCGTGCCATCCCAAAAGCTCGGAACATTTTTCAAAGATTAATTAACACTCCAAGTCAATTCAATGAGACATGACAGTTGCAATCGAATTAGATACAAGCTGATTTGCATAAGTAAAAAATTTAATTAGATAATTGTTTATGCACTTAATTACGTCGCAACGTGTAAGAGAATAGTAATAATAATAATAATAATAATAATAATAATAATAATAATAATAATAAGAAGAAGAAGAAGAAGAAGAAGAGAGCTTGTAAGATGGTTTTGATTGTAGATGTGACAAGATTAAGATATTCAATGGATATGAAAGGGAGAGATATGTGAAAAAAGAGGGAGAGATAAAGAAATAGTGGAACTTAAAATGAGGGAGGGGATAGAGAGCAGAGATGATGAGAGAGAGAGAGAGAGAGAGAGAGAGAGAGAGAGAGAGAGAGAGAGAGAGGATTGCATAAGAAAAGCCTTCCTTTTTTTTAATTACATGTTAAAATGGATATACTGTTCACGGAAAAAGACAGAACAATATATATATATATATATATATATATATATATATATATATATGTGTGTGTGTGTGTGTGTGTGTGTGTTTCATGATTACTGGCTCGTGCTGAGGGCACGGAGTTTCCGAGTCATGTAAATCTTTTTGTGGCTGTATTTTTTCTCATCAATAGACGTCACTCTTATAGATAAGCTTTGTTGATTGTTTTCAGTGCTCCTGTCACCGAAGTGACCTGGTATTCTTTTAAAGAATTCCAGGTCTCCAGCAGGTCACAAAAATTTATACATAAACTTTCACGTTTTAACTTAGTATGAATCCAATTGCGCCTTTTTATCTTAACAGTAATTTCCATTTTAGACTTACATATTTTTCCTTTTTTTAAAAGTTCTACCCAATTTGATCTTTTTCGTGTTTTTTCCTCTCTCCTTGTTATTTTTTGACATATTATTTTTTCATCACTGTTATATATATATATATATATATATATATTGGATTAAGTAATAAATAATTTCCATTTTAGTAAAATATACTTTTACTCAGTCGACTGGGGTTGTAGAATACACTGACTGCACTTCCGCAGAGGGGTAAGACCCCCCCCCCAACCTAACGGGTGATCTGGATATGACACCAAACAATCTGATGGTGAGATTTTGGTGATGCTGGAGATTTGAAGAATGCGGAGTACCCCTTCCTTCCCATCGCTCTTAGGTCCACTTTGGCCCGGAGTGGTAGCACCTGATAGAACCCTGTCAATGGTTTAAATAGAACTAATCTGCGTACTTATGCTAAACTAAATTGCTTGAAATAAAACTGTTTTGACATGTAAACTGTGTATTGATACTAAACTGAATTGTCTGAAATAGAATTGTTTTTGACATTTAAACTGTACTATGGTAAATTGAATAATTCGAAAGAGAACTGTTTTGACATTTAACTGTGTGGAAAAAACTATACTTATACTAAACTGAATTGTGTGAATTAGAACTGTTTGACTAAACTGAATAGCTTGAAACAGAAATGATTTTGACAATTAAACTGAGTACTCGTACTAAACTGAATTGTTTGAAATAGAACTGATTATTTGTGTAAAAGTGGATTTGGCATTAAATAACCTACAAAGGTTGATATGGCGTAAAACCCAAACAACCCACCAGCCAAAAATATTTTTTCTAGAATAATTAAACAATGAATTAATTTTAATCAATAATATATTCGCCCCATAATTTTAAATCAAATATTGTAATTTATAAAGTTGCTCATTGATTCCTCTCAAGGAAAAATCAGTTGGTTCAGAGGTCTAGAAGTTTTCTACAAACGTCTACATCTGACCTTCTGAAAAAAAATTGTCATTCAGAGCATTTTGTTGATAACGAAAAAGATAGAAATCACTTGGTGCAAGATCTGGTGAAAATGGTTGATGGAGTTGAACAGACTTGCCTAAATCCAATTTTTTCTAGCATGTGGCTTTTTGTTATCATTGAGAAGCACAACGTTTCTCTTACTGAAGAGTGCGATTTGTTTTTTTAAAGATTTTCATGCACACATTGCAGCTGTTGAAATTATAAGTCTACATTGAGTGTCTGATTGGTGTTTAAAAATTCTAAATGAATGATACTACGGTTATTCCCACCTTATAAACAACATATCTTTTCTTCCGTGAAGCTTCACCTTAAGGGTAAGCTGCGAGATTCATCTCTATCGATTCAGTTCCTTTTGCATCGAACATTGTCATAAAACCCCAACTGTAATGCTATTAATGAGAAACGGGTAACTTCTCTGCTAGGAACGAAGACTTGTTGCTATAGATATGAGATCTTCTTTATTCTTCTCCCAAAGAGTACGAAGAAACCAAACGCCCACCTGGCTCACTTTTCTCATCTTTTTAAAGTGAAGGTAGAGTGTCGATTGGTATGCATTGAGGTCAATTCTTGAGTACCTTTGCACAGATTGCATTCCACACATTCTTTTAAAACATCTTCATCGAGGTTTGATGAGCATGCATGTCAGGATTTATCTCTAAGTGATGTATCACCAGAACGAAGCTTCTGTTCCGGACTTGTTGGTCAGTCATATCAACTTGATCCTTTCTTTCTCACTTGCTTTCGGTAGCGTTTTTGTGATTTGTAAACACTCACAATAGTACATGTCCAATATGCACTTTCGGTTTGTTTATTTTTGGGGTGTGAGATCAAAAATTAAATAATAATGCGCACTCTGTCACTATTTAAATCAGAAATACCGATGAAAACTCAGGTAATTTTCGATTTTATTCCAAACGTTGGAAGTTTAAAATACGTCATTACAACTTGTCTTTTAAAAAGCAAAAATTATTCATGACTCAACACAATATGACGTAAAACAGAATGCGCTTATTACCTACTAATTACGTGACACATAGTTTAAGAGAAAAGTAAAACAAAGAACGATTTTGAAACTAGTTAGAAATTATAGGTATTGCAGCTATTGAAGCCTTGGGTATCGCCTCAGGGGTCCAATGAAGAATTTCTGTCATCTAGCTCAGTGGAAGTGCTAATATCACATTTGTTTGAATGACATTTTTCCATTTCCCGCTACAGCCAGGGGCAACTTGCATTGGCATCAGATATTGTGGAGCATTTTTGGAAACAATTCGCACTGTTGCTGTCGTTCGAATTAACCAAACTTGGCCTCCAACTCTGACTGCACTGCTGAGGGTCTCGGCACTGGTAGGTGATAACTGCTTTGAAATTTACACTTTACAGTTAGCTTTTTATTTTATATTGATAACTGTGAGGACCCCTCCATATATATATATATATATATATATATAGTCACCCACAGACAGATCTGTTTCGTTCTATCTGAACTCATCAGTGTGGCTAGACAGTATCTTCCCGTAGTTGGGATCGAATCCCGGTTGACTCAAATGCCAAGCCAAAGCTTCTAACCATTCAGCCACGAGGAGATACTAGCTGCGAAGTAAATTTTAAACGGTTATGAATCACAATTACTATTGTTTACATACATCCGTTCAACGGTTGCCGAGACCTCAATTCATCTACGAAGAGGCTTGCAATAGACGCTAATGGCAACACAATTACTTCTTCGCCAGAGAACTCAACCCCACGGGGGTAGGGGAGTATATATATCTCTGTAGTCATCTATCTATATATATATATATTACCTCACGTTCCTTTGCTCATTTGTTGCTATTAGGTTCATGTATTAAAAAAAAAAAACACCAACACACAATCATCAGACAGAAGATTCTGGGAAGTAATAGATTTATTGTTTCCCAATGACGCCCGTCTGATGTTTGCGTTAAAAAAAGACAACAAACTAAAACAAAAAGGTATGAAACTTATTGTAACAGATGAACAAAGGGACGTGAGGTTACAATTATTTTAGAGGGTGTCCTCCTGGCTAAACCACTTGACTGCGGAATCGTAGTAAGCGAGTTCGAACTACAGTCGCGCTATTACGTTCAAATTCGGACAAATACTCCTGGGAAATGTATGAACCCCCTTATCCTCCCAGATATGGGTTAAATAGCATCACTGCCGTTATTCTCAAAGGATGGTTTTGGCATTAAATAACCCACGAAGGTTGATATGCCATTAAACAAAGAAACCAAACCAAACAATTATTTTAGTTGTTATACTACTCTGAAACTAGTCGACAAATTCACCTACCTAGGAAGTAGCGTCTCATCAACCGAAAAAGACATCGACACACGACTGACGAAGGCATGGACAGCTATCGATAGGCTCTCGATCATATGGAAGTCGGACCTAACTGATAAAATGAAACGCAGTTTCTTCCAGGCAGCGGTTGTGTCGATACTGCTATATGGATGCACCACATGGACGCTTACGAAGCGGCTGGAGAGGAGGCTGGACGGAAATTACACAAGAATGTTGAGAGCAGTATTAAACAAGTCCTGGCGACAACACCCCACGAGACTCCAACTATACGGACCCTTGCCCCCCATCACGAAAACTATACAAGTTCGACGAACCAGACACGCAGGTCACTGCTGGAGAAGCAAGGACGAGCTCATAAGCGATGTACTCCTGTGGACCCCCACATATGGATGTGCAAGAGTGGGACGACCAGCACGAACATACACACAGCAACTATGTGAGGACACAGGATGTAACCCTGAAGACCTGCCGGAGGCGATGAATGATAGGGAGAAATGGCGAGAGAGGGTCAAGCATATCCGCGCTGGCGGCGCGACATGATGATGATGATGACTACTCTGCTAGAGTCGTATGAGTTCTTTATTTTATCCAATGGTCTTAAACGATAGTTTTCTGCACATATCCTTATCTTTCTCACGTAATAACACACACACACACACACACACACACACACACACACACAAATAAGAGTGAGTTCAAGTCTCATTGAGTACCCCATTAACAAGGCCTTGTGCCACATATGTTCTCTGACGAAAGCAACAAGCTGGAAACAAATATATACGTGGTTCATTCAATAAGTTTCCAGACTTTTTTTCGTACAGGCATTTAAGATTGTCGTAGACTCTTGATAATTCAGTATGTTATTGCTAGATATATTATGAGATGGCTGACTATTTTTTATGATTTCAGGTTCAAATGAACAGCTACAGCAGCAATTGGAATATACCCTACTAAAGCCTGATTGTCACAGCTGGTGAATTTCAAAAATGCAATCTGGCCGTGGGGACACTTTAAAAGAACGATATTCAATAAAATTCTGTTTTAAACTTGCAAAAAACGCCACAGAAACGTATGGAATGCTTCGGACTGCTTTTGGAGCATCTTGCATAAATCGAGCATCAGTTTTTGAGTGGCCTAAGAGATTCAAGGAAGGCAGGGAGTCTATGATGGATAATGAGAGGTGTGGGAGGAGTAAGGAAGTCAATATACCAGAGTTGATTGGCCAAAGGGTTAGGGTTAGGGTTACTATGTTGAGGTTTTAAGGGAGTTCAGGAAGAGATTCCGTTCGAAGAGGCCAGCAATCTTGAAATCGGGTCAGTGGCATTTCCATCAGGAAAATGCACCAGTCCACAACTCCGTCCTTGTCACTGACTATTTGACCAAGATGGGCATCAAGACAGTTTTTCACCGTCCCTATAGTCGAGACCTTGCTCCCTGTGAGTTTTGTTTATTCGCGAAGCTCAGAGGCTGTCGTTATGAGAGAATTGAGGAGATGAAAGAGGCTGTGATGAAGGTCATTGACACGCTCACACAAGAGGACTTCGATGGGGACTTCCGGAAGTTGTTGGAACGGTACAAGTGCATTGCAGTCGGAGGAGATTACTTCGAAGCGGACTAGAGTTTCATGTTTGAACTATCAATAAAAGTGCCCATACGAAAAAAGTCTGGAAACTTATTTAATGATCCTCGTTACACGTACGTATGTTAGAACAAAATAAATAAATTCAAAAAATACAAATCTTTTAATGGACATTCTTATTTTAAAATATATTCTTATTCTTTCTTTGGACCTATAACAACCATCTTTATATATAAAATTTCATATATGCATAGATTTGTGTGATATGTGTTTCGGACATTCCCGTCCCCTGAAGGCGATTGAATTGTGCGCTGAACATCTATACAATATTATAAAGGTATTCAATACACAGTTTAATCGCCTAAGTAGAATTCTCTGACACACGAGTAGCATGGAATAATTATAAAAAACACCCACATAAATACCAAATTTGAAATATTTTGCAGACATATCTATTTCAAAATATTTACTTTTTTCTGGTCGGATCCACCACAAAATCGCTTTATATATATATATATATATCATCATCATCATCATCATCATGTCGTGCCGCCAGCACGGATATCCTTGACCATCTCTCGCCACTTCTCCCTATCATTCATCGCCTCCGGCAGGTCTTCAGGGTTACATCCTGTGTCCTCACATAGCTGCTGTATGTAAGTTCGGGCTGGTCGTCCTGCTTTTGCTTGGCCATATGTGGGGATCCATATGAGTACATCACTTACGAGCTCGCCCTTGCTTCTCCAGCAGTGTCCTACGTGTCTGGTTCGTCTAACTTGTATAGTTTTCGTGATGGGAGGCAAGTGGCCGTATAGTTGGTGTCTTGTGGGGTGTTGTCGCCAGGACTTGTTCAATATTGCTTTCAACATTTTTGTATAGTTGCCGTCAAGTTTCTTCTCCAGCCGTTTTGTTAGCGTCCATGTAGTGCATCCATATAGCAGTATCGATACAACCACTGCCTGGAAGAAATCTAGGAAGTAGCGTCTCATCAACCGAAAACGACATCGACACACGACTGTCGAAAGCATGGACGGCTATAGATAGGCTCTCGATCATATGGAAATCAGACCTGACCGATAAAATGAAACGCAGTTTCTTCCAAGCATATATATATATATATATATATATATATATATATTACAACAGTGCATGGTTGTCACAATCTCATTTAGGGGTTTGTGCTAAACCAAGTGAGATATTATTTGATAAGTGCTCAATATCTGTGATAGAGCTCTTATATAATTCTAAATGAATACGTATATGTTAGTTTTTTTAATATATATTTTATAGCATGGATGCTTATTAGCGACTACTGGTTTCATACTGTCTTTATACGACAATCATCGAGCAGAGAAAGAAAGATTTTGAATAAAAAAAAAAAGAAAAATACAGGCAAAAGAATGTTTACGTTAGAATTAAATGAATAAAGAGATAAATTGATAAAGCAGACAGTAGTCATCGTATAAAAAGACCGAAGCACTCGTAGTAATTAAAAATGACTTGGGAAGACCGAGGATCGTTTGCGCATGTGCATAGGAAATGGATATGGTTCTGCTCCTGACACGACAGGATGAATTGAGGGGATAGCTTGTGTCCTTTTGGAGAGTCGACGGCAAGACGTGAAAAAGTTAAGACGTCAGTAAAACACCATCCACGAAGATGTAAGGGACGGAAGTTTACGATCCCCGAATTCGAGGGTGTCCCAAAGAGGGTGTCAGACGAAACGAATAAGCATGTTAGAATCAGGAAAAAAATTCAAGATCTGTGCCTGCTCATCTTTTTCTCAATAGGATATGTTGCTTAATTTCATCGAGTTGACGGTCGTCCCGTACTCACATACAACCTTTCTTTCTGCAGGCGGCTACTTGCTGCCTAGTAGTAAATAAAACTTTGGTGAATGTTTAACTGAGTTTCGTATTTGTCAAGTTGTTACCTCAGCGAAGCCACAATTGGAGAGCTAAAGGTTCTTTAGTACAGCTATAGTACAGTTATTTGTGAAGGAATGTACTTTTTTTGGTGATTGAGGTGGTATTGGTATGGCGGGTGGTCGTAGTGGAGATAGGTTATGTGTATTGGTCAAAATGTAAAAGTAGATGTTTGTTCTCATGTCGGCGTTTGGATTAAATATCTGATTTTTTTATTTAGAAGGGTGTTTTATAATGAGTGAGTAATAATTGCGAGTTTCTCATGGAGACAAAAAAGGCATTTTTTGAATTCTTGCTGTAGGCTAGTGCTAGCTTTAGTATTTCTCGGGTAATGGTGGGTGTGATGTTCGTGTCTTTTAGGTGCCAGATGTTTGTGGATAAAGAAGTATTTAAAACAACCACACTCCTTCATGAATATACCCGACGCACCGGAACAACCACCTTCCTCCATTGAGCCTTTATATCCATCTCCATACACCCTCACCACCTGTTGATATAATTTCATTATTGTTAGAAGTACGTCTCACTACAGTATACTTACCATATTCCTTACGTACATACCATCATAGATTACAATAACGTATTCGTATTAGAACATTAACACAACTAATACAAATTATTATAACATACATATTACAATTTTACTTAGAAAATATTCCTACATATGAATTCTAGTATTACATAATACACCATTGTATATAACATACAGCATGTCTCTTTAGATCATGATATTCCTCCCCATCAATTATTCTTACGTTTTAGATTCAGCACCCATTTTCGTTTATTATACTTACACGTCAAGTCAAAAAATTCATTTTCATGAGGGGGTGTCCTCGTGGCGTAATGGTTAAAGCGATGGACTGAGGAATTGTAGTAAGCGAGTTCGTATTCCAGTCGTGCTATTACGATCACTTTCGAGCAAATACCCTTGGGAAAGTTATTAACCCCCTTATCCTCCCAGCTATTGGTTAAATAGTACCACTAGTGTTCTTCTAGGAGAATGGCTTTGGCATTAAATAACCTACAAAGGTTGATATGCCATTAAACAAAGAAACCAAACCATCATTTTCATGAGACAACCTCAAATCTGCCACGCGGCGCATGTATCATCATACACCCATACTAACAATCACATATACAACCACACACAGCCATACGGAAATATAATCCACACACACACTTTTTCACACACACGTAGAGCACACACAAAAGAGTTAACCGCAATTCTAACGTAAACATTCTTTAAACTGTATTGCTCGATTTCTCCAAAATCTTTCTTTCTCCACCTGATGATTGTCGTATAAAGACGGCATGAAACCACTGGTCACAGTAAGCATCGATGCTATTAAACATATGTAAAAACTAAGATAACTTTATATATATATATATATATATATATATATATTATAATGATTTATAGTTAACACTAGTTCACTTTGTGAGTTAATCATCATGTCGTACTGGTAGCACGGATATCCCTGACCCTCTCTCGCCACTCCTCCCTATTATTCATCGCCACCGGCAGGTCTTCAGGACAACATCCCGTATCCTCACATAGCTGCTGAATGTATGTTCGTGCTGGTCGTCCTGCTTTTGCACGGCCATGTGTGGGGGTCCATAACAGTACATCTCTTATGAGTTCGTCCCTGCTTCTCCAGCAGTGTCCCGCATGTCTGGTTCGTCTAACTTGAATAGTTTTCGTGATAGGAGGCAGGTGGCCGTACAGTTGGTGTCTTGTGGTGTGTTGCCGCCAGGACTTGTTCAAGATTGCTCGCAGCATCCTTGTGTAATTGCCGTCTAGCTTCTTCTCCAGTCGTTTTGTTAGAGTCCATGTAGTGGACCCATATAGCAGTATCGATGTGACCGCTGCCTGGAAGAAACTGCGTTTCATTTTATCAGTTAGGTCTGATTTCCATATAATTGATAGCCTATTGATAGCTGTCCATGCTTTGTGGACCAAATTATGTGGTATTATTAAACAGAAGTCAATGTCAATGATAGAGCTATAATACTTATACATAGAGGTATATATATATATGCCAACAGAACCAGAAAAAATCTACTGAGGTTTCACCTAAACGGATCATGAGGACACCTCTGACTAAAGAAGACTTGGACAAAACTACGTTTTATTGATTAAAATACGGTTAGAAGGAATAAAATTTGTATAAAAATTACATACATACATACATACATACAAAAATAAATTAATAATTTGGATTATATATATATATATATATATAATAAGACTAAATTAATACAAAATTGATTTGTAACTTATCTACCAGGTAGCCAACTTTTCTTATGTCTACAAACATTGAGTATTTCCGACCTTTGATTAAGTAATTCATTGGTGTTATAGGAAGTTATTATAGGAAGATTGTCTGATGAATGCGTAAAGCGTGAAACACAGGGTCACAGACACCACCATATATATATATATATATATATATAGAGAGAGAGAGAGAGAGAGAAATTGAAAAACAAAGTAATCCAAAGTAAAAACAATTATCGGGAAGGAAAGTCGTCGTTCAACGTTTCGGTTTTAATGAACCTTTATCAGGACTTTTGAAACATGATACCAAGAGTTGATAAAACAACGATGGATGTGTAATGAGAAAATAACACATCCATCATTGTTCTATCCACATTTGGTATCACCATTCAAGGTCCATTAAAACCAAAACGATGAAAGCCGACTTTCCTTCACGATAAATTCTTCACTGTTGATTAATTTATTTTTCAATCTTTTTCCATACTGTCCGAAACCGTTCTATTATTTACTTTCACACACACACACACACACACACACACACACACACACACACACACACACATATATATATATATATATATATTGAAGCGTGAATATCTTGACTGTACGTTATTATTCAAGCAAGTTTTGTTAAAGACAATGGAACACTATCTGTTTATTATTTTTAATTTCATTTTTCAAGACTCCTTGTTATTTTTCTTGTGTCAGAATCTAGTAAAGGAATTGTTCCGTATTTTCTGCCCAAGCACTTTCGACCATACTTTTGGTTGTCACCAGAGGTAGTGTAGTTTTGAGTTGACCGTTGAGTTTTTACTATTTTGATAATTTGTAGCGTTTTGTTTTGAAGTTGTCGGTTGGAACGTTATCAGTGTTTTGTTTTAAAAACCGTCAACTTCAAAACAATACGCTACAAATTATTTAAAGAGTAAAAATTCAATTCCTTTACTATCTAGATCCTGATACTAGAATAATAACAAGTAGTCTTAAAAAGATAAAATTGTATATATATATATATATATGTAAAAAACCGGGAGAAACTCGAGATATATTCTTGTTTTTTGTTGATTTGATCCAAGTTCTCTGAACAGAAACGCTCTTTGGAAGGCGCCCCAGAAACTTGGCATTCCTGACGAAATGCCTAATGAGATCATTTTTTTCCATTAGGTGATGAAAGATACCGTTCTATTGGATGACGAAACAATGTTGTGTCTTGGCTCCGATTCTATTTGTCCTCTTTTTCTCCGTCAGGCTTCATAGTGCTTTTAGTGATCTTGATGCAGGTGTAATATTCCAATTCAGGAATAGTAGTCGTCTCTTTAATCATCAAAGATTTAATGTTAAAAACCCTCCTCAAAACTAGCATCATTTGTGACCTCATATTCTCAGAAGATGCAACACTCGTTGCTATAGAAATCAAGGATATTGCTGTTTCAACAGACCATAAAATGAAAAGAACTTGACACCTCGAGGATTTTGCTGTTTTACCGGACAATTGAGTAAAAATTAAAGCACTAAAAAACTTAACGAAAACTCGGACTTTGCCAGAAAGCTAAAAAAGTTCTGGAACATGAGGGTGACAGTGACACCAATGGTCGTTGGAGTCTTTAAAATAGTCTGGAACCAGAACGTGGAAAAGAAACCGGGTGAAATGAAAATCAAGGGAATAATGGAGACCATCCAGACCACTGCATTGCTAAAATTGGCTTGGATACTTAGAATAGCTCTAGAGATCTTTGTAAACTTGTTGTCACTTAGTCTCCAGTGAAAAACCACCTGTTAGAATTGGAAAACTCAAAAGTAATAAATAAAAAGATTAAATAAAAAATTGAAAAAAGAGAGTAAAAAAGAAACAAAAACCCGAAAATGTTTTAGTATGATTTAAAGTAATTAATTGATCTTTGATTGTATTTTACAAGCAACTATTTCTATTGTTATTTTGCAACAACACATCGAAATAATTTCTTTTATATTCCACTGTGATTCTATCGATTTCATTTATTCAGTTCAACATAATTGGGAACAGTGTTTAAAATATGAGGCACCTATTAAGTATAGGTTTGGTTTGGTTTGGTTTCTTTGTTTAATGGCATATCAACCTTTGTAGGTTATTTAATTCCAAAGCTATTGTCCAAGTAGAACAGTCGTTGTACTATTTAACTCATAGCTGGGAGGATAAGGGGGTTCATACCTTTCCCAAGGGTATTTGCCCGAAAGTGAACGTAATAGAACGACTGGAGTTCGAACTCGCTTACTACAATTCCGCAGCCCATCGCTTTAACCATTACACCACGAGGACACCCCCTATTAAGAATAGGATAAACTAGCAGTAATCTGCACGTGAAAATCGATCGTCAGAAAAACCAAAAATGTCCTAATTTTATAATGTCGTATTGCGGATACTCTTTTCTCGCATTAAAAAAGACAGCAATTTTTTTTTTCTGATTTCAGGTTAAAAAGAAGAAAAGATATCAAGCTATTAGATACATGTGAAAACTCCTGAGAATAGAGAGATTACAGAATAATTTATGGTATTTAATTTAAAGAAAATGCTCCGAGAGAACTAACCAACTCATACTTTTTTGTATGAACAATCAGAATACATTGAAGGCCAAATCGATGAAAGTAGAAACTCAGTAGAAGATAAACAACCACAAAATGCATGGCAGGCAGTAAAAAAAGAAATGAGCGCAAGGAGGTGTACTTTGAAAATAAAACTAAAAGCTGCCGGCCACGACGAAAAACTATAGAAGTGGAAAGCACATTTCAAGAATCTGCTCGGAAACCTTCCTAAAACACTCCCAAACCTATTCAAATATTATCAATGGTCTACTTGATGTCAAATTAAGACAGTTTTATAGAGAAGAAATGCAGTATTGAAAAAAGTATAACAAACTAAATTTAAAAAAATGTAAACAGAAAAGCTGCAGGCTTTGATGAAATACCCACTGAAGTTTGGAAAATAAGGGAATTTGGCGACATTCTTTTCAGATTTGCAACGAATTCTATACACAAAATATAGTGATTTAGTCGTAGGGGGCAGTATTCACATAGCGTGTCTTGGGCAGACATAATCCCTCTCCAGGTGAACAACTGATTTAAATTCAGAGTTTTCCTTCTCCTAGACCGGTAGCCATACCAAGGTTTAATTGCATAGTCTATCCTACTATTTACCCATCGCCAGAGGATAAATAGTTGGATTCAAACCTTTTCCAAGAATATTAACATGACGTGGATAATGTATCACTTTGGCAAAAATCGCGTAAAAATTTCACACAACTGATGACGTCAGCATACCATCATAAGTAAATCGAAAAAAAATTTTCATCCCAAGTGACAATTTAATCGATTGTCTAAAAGTCTTGTGGTCATAAAAAGCTGTACTTTTTATACTTCTTTCAAAATACATTTAGCTAATTTGGTCAGAATTGGTAAAAAAAAAATGTCTGGTAATTATGACATATATCTCTATACTTCCACTTTGTATATTCCGTGTGTCATAGCTATAAGATAAGAATGCATTTCTTTGGGAAGAATTAGAGTTGACTGAGTTAATAGGCGCTGGTCCCGAATTTCTAATTGCTAGATTTTGAAAGTTAAAAACAGGACCATTTACCGAATGAACTTAAATGGTCGTTCAGTTTTAATTTGGAACGGAGCTGTAATGGTTAAAGCGATGGACTGTGGAATCGTAGTACGCGAGTTCGAACTCCAGTCACGCTATTACGTTCACTTTCGGACAAATACCCTTGAGAAATGTATCCTTTCCACAATGGGTTAAATAGTACCACTGTCGTTCTTCTAGAAGGATGGCTTTGATAGCCCGAGAAGGTTGATATGCCATTAAACAATAAACAAACAAAAAAAAAAACAATTTGGATCTCTTTTCTTGATAACTCTTAATCCGAGGCAATATGAACGAATGATGCATTTGTTCAAATACCTGTGGCCAAAATCTTAATAGAAAGTATTTTCTGTTTTTATTGCCTAATATGATAGAAGCCATATTGGTTTTTGAGCAAGGAGACATCTAAATTAATTTACTGGTTTGATAACTCTCCCAAATGACGATATGGATTCATTTTTTTCGATTTCCTTGAGTAAGATTTTTGCCGGATTGAAAAGGTTGGCCTGCAGAGAAGGATAAAACCTAAATTGAAACTATTATCTCATCTCATGCAAGTTTCAAGACGAAAAGATTCAAGCATTGGAAAAAAAATCGTCACTTGAAACAAACGAGTAAATTGGACGGAGAAAAGAATTAGCAAATTCTATAAATTACTCGCACAAGGCAAAAAAAAAAAAAAAAAAAGAAAATGGGTGCATGGCGTAGGAGCAGAAGTAGGAAATGAAATGTGAAAAATATATTTTATTTGATGTTTGTGTTTTCTATCATTTACTTGATACAAGAAATTTATAGTAATGAAACGATACTACGGAGGTGAGATATTAATTGCTTTTAGTTCATAGATAAGATGTTTTAAAAAATTGATATCATTAGGGATATACAGTGTATTTCAGAAAAAAATGATGTCATTTGGTAATCTAATAAGTTAATCAGTTTTTGTTCAAATAATCTCAAATTTTAACATCATATGTAAAAACAACTCAAAATTCTATTAAATATTTTTGTTGCTTTTTTTGGTATAGAAATGCCATTTACTAAAAAAATGTCCTTTCTACACACACTGTTAAAATTTGAGATCATTTAAACGAGAATTGATCTAATTATTAGTTGACTTTCATTTGGTTTTATGGCATATTAACCATTATAGGTTATTTAATGCTAAATCCTGTTTATATATATATATATATATATATATATATATATATATATTAAATATATGATTTGTAAACATATTTTGTAGATACATACATTTAAAGGATCAAATAGTTCTAATTCTTACAATTCAATTTAGCATAAATCAACAAAGCTAAATTGTTCCACTCACAATTCAATTAAGTATCATTCATTTGTTTACAAACATTTAAATGATCAATTTTTTTTATTTCTAACAATTCAATTTAGCATAAGTCATTTGTTTGCGCTCTGTTTAAATGTCAAACAGTTCTGTTCGACATATAGATAGGACCCTATCAGTTGCTACCACTCCGGGCCATAGTGGACCTGGGAGTAATGGCAATGAAGGGGTACCCAAAGCTCTAGCGTTACTGGAACCTTACAATCAAATGGTTTAATATCATATCCAGAGCACTCGTTGGTGGTGGCCTTACCCCTGTGCAAAGATGCAGTTGGTATATTCCGACCGGGTTATCAAAGTATTAGATTACGAAATTATATCAATTATTCTTTAACATTCTATCTATCTATCTATCTATGTGGGTGTGTGTCTGATAAAATTGATGAGGTCTATAGAAGATTTATTCTTATCATACATATTAACCAACTCAGAGTACAATGTTTTTCTGCGTATAGATCAGCCAATGCCTGAAAATTGAGATCTATGGTGACTCGGTCAATTTTTAAGTGAGTCTTATGTATAGACTTTCTATGGAAGGGCGGAAATAGTGGACTTAAAAGAGGTATTCTCGCCATATTAGCTGGAATTGTACAGAAGAAGAGGTCCACAGTAAAAATGAGAGAGAGAGAGAGAGAGAGAGAGAGAGAGAAGTTGATTTCTTCTACTTCAAGTTCGCTTGCTCTGGGCTGGAAATTGCTGTTTAGCCAAAATTTTTCTCAAACAGGAAGCAGGCGAAATATCGAAAATGATATGGAACTGGTTGTTTGGAGAATTCGTGTTGTATTCGTACATCTCTTATTGAAATTCGGTGTTCATAATATATTAAGGTCTATATAAGCTGTCAAGAATACGAAGCAACCAAGGAATCAATAATATTATTAAGTGGTGTATGTTAGTTTTCCTTCCAACTGCAATAATAAATCTTTCTCCGTGTCACTTTCTGTCCTTCTTCTATATATACAAATAATAAAGTTATCTTATCTCACTACTAGGAGTTTCTTGAGACCGATCGTCAGGAGACCTTTTGCAATACGCTACAATTGAAAAAAAATTCCATGCGACATTGTAGTGAGCGAGTTCGAACTTCAGTTCCACTATTGCTTTCACCTTCGGATTAATGCCTTAGGGAACGTTACAGGTTAAATAGAACCACAAATGTTCTTTTACAAGGGTAACTTCGGGATTGATTAACCCACGAAAGTTGATATGCCATGAAACAAAGACAGCAAACTAAAGGTTACAAACAATAAGTCGCGTAATCTGAATCTAGTAAGTAAAGTTGGTGATAGTAGTCGAGGGTGACCCGAAGGCTCTCTTTTCAACGTGTAGGTGAGGGCGCTACCCATTTTCCTGGATTACTCCACTTTACCCTCGATACGTACCTTATAATGCTGAGTGTTAAGCAAGGAGGTATCAAGTACCATTTTTTTGAGTCTTCGGTATGACTCGACCAGTGATTGGACCCCGGTCTCCTGGGCCATTGGCGAACACTCAACCCACTCTCAAAATGATAAAGTATGTGTTTAATTTCCTGACAGCACTTAAATGACACATATCTATCGATCTATCTATCTATCTATCTAGTAGCGAGTATAAAGATCAGAACGATGTTAAGTAAAAGTCCAAATGCGAAATTACATTTTATTTTAAAGCTTCATAGAATATTTTATCGAGGAAAAATAAGGATATAAAGGTAAATTATACAATTCCGAAATATTAAGCTCAATAAACTTATTTTGATTAAATTAGAAGAATAATTACATAACATTAAAAACAGAACAGACGATCAAAAACATCAGAACGATTAAGAAAATTATACTCTTATAATGAATACATCATATCTAAATGCAAATAGAGTTTATAATTCATTAGTACTTGATGTGTAGACCTTTACTTTCAATAACAGCTTGATATCTTTTGCTGTATGCTAGTAGGATTTGTTCCATACGTTCACCGGATGGAGACGCAAAATATTTCGACATTGTAGCAGGAGTACTACAAGGGGACACGCTAGCCCCATACCTCTTTATCATCTGCCTAGACTACGTGCTTAGAACATCGATCGATAAAATCAGAGAAAACGGCTTCGAGCTGACAAAGAAAAGAAGAAGAAGGTACCCGCAAAAACAATTACCGACGCTGACTACGCCGATGACATAGCGATACTGGCAAATACGCCCAACCAAGCCGAAACACTACTGCATAGTTTGGAACGAGCAGCCGAAGGCATTGACCTCCATATCAATGCACACAAAACTGAATATATGTGCTTTAATCAAACAAGCGGCATTTCCAAACTAGAGGGAACCTCTCTGAAACAGGTAGACAACTTCACCTACCTAGGAAGCAGTGTCTCATCAACCGAAAAAAGACATCGACACGCGGCTAACGAAGGCATGGACGGCTATCGATAAGCTATCGATCATATGGAAATCAGACCTGACCGATAAAGTGAAACGCAGTTTCTTCCAGGCAGCGGTCGTGTCGATACTGCTGCATAGATGCAGCACTTGGACACTTACAAAATGGCTGGAGAAAAAGCTAAACGGCAATTACACAAGAATGTTGAGAGCAATATTGAATAATTCCTGGCGGCAACACCCCACAAAGCACCAACTATCTGGCCTCCCATCACGAAAACTATCTAAGCTAGACGAACCGGACATGCAGGACACTGCTGGAGAAGCAGAGACGAACTCATTAGTGATATACTCCTATGGACCTCCACACATGGCCGAGCAAAAGCAGGACGTCCAGCTAGAACATACATACAGCAGCTCTGTGAGGATACGGGATGTAGCCCTGAAGACCTGTCTGAGGCGATGAACGATAGGGAAAAGTGGCGAGAGAGGGTTAGGGATATCTGTGCTAGTGGCACGACATGATGATGATGATGATCTTTTGCTACACGAGCGAATTAATGTCTTGCATTCATCAACGGATATTTTCTCTCATTCTCCTTTCAAATTATTCCATAGTTCTTCTACGTTTTTTGCATTCTTTTCCTTAGCTCTTTCATTTAGTAACTTTTAAAGATTCTCAATAGGATTCATGCCTGGGCTTTGAGCAGGCCGCTCCATAATAGTAATATCCTCGTCAGAAAGAAATGTCTTAACAGACTTCACCGTGTGACATGGAGCGTTATCTTGCATAAATACAGCTGGTTGATTAATTACAGTTCTCAAATTAGGTACAACATGTTTCTTCAATATCTCTTTGTATACAGTTGCGTTAATCTTACCGTGTAACCTGACAAGAGGTCCTATACTAGCAGCATAAATCATGCCAAACACTATCACACTTCCTCTTCCAAATTTAACGCTGATTTTAGTGCACTGAGGCGAGTATCGTACCTTAAGACTGCGTAGAACGAACCTTCTCCCGTCACAACCGAACAGTTTAAACTTTGACATCGTTGAAATAAACACAATCTCACTGTTCTTCAGTTCATATGACGTGTTCGGTGGCAAATTTCAGTCGACTCATTTTGTTCTTTTTAGAAATGTAAGGCTTCGTAGAAGCTACTCGACTGTTCAAATTTATTTCCTTAAGTCTTCGGGATATAGTGTACCTTGATAATTTAATGCAAAGGTTAGCATTAGCTCTTTTAGAGATAGCAATTGCTGTCGCAAATCGATCCTTTTTTGATTCATTACCAATCCATCTGTCTTCCCTTGCAGTTATTTTCTTAGCCCTGCCAGGTGGTTTCTTGGCTGCACATGACCCAGTTTTCTCAAGTTTTCTTAAAATACTATGAATAACGCTATTAGATTTTCCCCACAATCTGTGAAATATCCCCAATCAAGAGTTTATCTACATTACATAACTTGACTATCAGTTTTCTAATTTCAAGATTTTTTTGCTATGTTTACTATGCATGAACCGATGAAGAGCCGGTGTAATTTAGTAGAATACCCTATTTTATATTCTTACCCTAATTTTTTAAAAAAATAATACGAACTAATTATAAAATCTTTCGGATTTATTAAATCATTCTGATGTTTTTGATCATATATTTTTTTTCGAATGTTATATATTCTTCTAACTTTATCAAAATAAGTTTATTGGGTTTTATATTTTGTAATTATATAAATTACCTTTATACGCTTATTTTTCCTTGATAAAATGTTCTTGAAGCTTTAAAATAAAAAGTTATTTCATATTTGGACTTTTTCTTAACATCATTCTGATCTTTTGCTCGCTACTGTACGTCCTATGCGGAAGACTTAGAATATTCCGACTTAGAATATTCCGACTGAATCCTCTGCAGATGGCCAAGAAAGAGGTGTCTTTAATATTTTTATTCTTCTTCGGGAAGTCTTTGTGTTATGACAATTTATTCAATCATTTGTTTTCCTTCTGCGGTACACTAATGTATACTTTCCCCCACAGAATAAGTACTTATATAAACACAAAAATTCATAGACCAGAGGTATTCGCGAACAATTAACTCCAATGGGACATTTAAAGACACAAAACACTGAAATTAAACAAAATTACAACAACCTATTCAAACAAACTTTACTTTAAAAGCCATTGTTTGAACTTAACGTAGCCATTTGAAATCTCCTGAAGAAAACAAAGTTCGAAACACGTGTACAGCACCAGTCTGAAATAAAAAAAAAAAATCAAAATACCAAATTTAGAACCATTTGCAGAACTATTCATTTCAAAGTTTTCTTTTGGATCAACAACAATCTTTTTTGTTTTGTTTTTGGCTATCAAGTGATTAAAGAAAACATTCTTAATATATATAAATATAGAGATATATGTGTGTGCGTGGAGAAAATTTTGAAAAACAAATTAATCCTTAGTAAAGAATTTCATATGAAAGAAAATCGACGCTATAACATTTTGGTTTCAATAAACCATCATCAAGATTCAGAAACGATATTATGAAGTGTCTGAGCCCTGACGATGGTTTATTGAAACCGAAGCGTTAGTACGTAGATTTTTTTCATATGAAATTCTTCTCTTTAGCTTTCTATATTTTTCAATATTTTTCTCCACATTGTCGGATAATCTTCCAAGTTTACTTCCATTTACTTCCATATATATATATATATATATATATATTGTCACGTGATGGCTCACAGAATTGAGGAGGTGGGAAGGATACTCTCTCCCCGTTGAACTAAAATTATCTAGCAGTCAAAAAGTGACCGTTAGAAATGATTATGGGTCACACAGATGTTTGCACCTAAGTGACCTTGGGTCGCCAGACATCGGAAGGGGAAGGAGAAAATGAAGCCAAATGATTGGTGGGGGGACCCCAAACGGAAGTGGGGTTCCCTTCCCCTCAACGGGAGGAAATACAAAAAAAGACAGTTTTTGGGCAACGCTCGTGGCGGACGGACGATAGCCATTTTCACTCCGGGCTAAAGACAAAAGACTGAGACACGAGGGACTCCAAAGTCTCTCAAGCCAGCATTAAAAGCAATACGAAGTCTATGAGCCCGTGAAAGAAGAGAAATTCTCCAGTGGAACCCCGTCAAAAAAATAAGATAAGTAACTTTGGGACATTTTCCCTTTACACCCAAATTTTTGTTTACCACTCTCTCTCAGTTTGAAAAAGGATAAAAGCCAGGAAAAGACATTTATATTCATGGACTATCCTATTATATATTTTTGACACTTTGAACATATATATGTATATAACCGTAGTAAAGAACTTATGTATTTTCATTTTACCATGTGGTCTATGTTATTATTCCATACTTTCCTTTCAGCTTCTATTCGCCTTACATTATCTTGCTTAGAACTGTCCTCTTAATTCCTAAAGTATCACTCGGGAAACCGGAGTTACCGACTACCACTGTAGCAATATTAATATTATTACAACTAAGACCTATAGGCTCACTTTCTTCCATTATCTCGGGGAAAGAAGAAAGCGACCTGGTGGGTGTGTGATAGTGTGAAATTTGGAACCCCTTGCCAGCGGCGGTCAGTCTGGCCTTAAATTATTCCCTCACGTAATATGCCAGTTCTTATCTGCCTGAGAAAAGAACTCTGAACAGGACTTATTTCTGTAGGGGATCAAGTGCCAACCTGCCCCGTCTTCACACGTGCGAAAAATAAAGTCCCATTTAGGGATTTTAGTTCAATTTGCCGTCACAGACCTAAAATGGGGGCTCGTTTCCGGAATGATTATTATTAATAATATTTATTGCTAGTAGTCGTGTGACAATTCCTGCCGTTTAAGTCTACCCTGGGAGACCGTGAAAGAAAAAAAGGAATATTGTTGAAACAGTCAAATTACTTGTTGATATCACTGTTTGGAAAAATTTTTTAAAAAATGGACAAAATAGAGAACTTTTTAAAAGAACCCTCCATGGAAAAGTTGGAGAAGCTGAGAAAAAGCGAGATAATAAAAATTGGCGAGAAGCTTGAGTTAAATGTTGAAAATTCTATGAGGAAACATGAACTCGTTATAAAAATAGCAAGACACATGGTCGACGAAAATGTTTTCGAGGAAGCAGTATTAGAAGAGCTACCAACGGAAATGATAAGAATGACTCCAGAAGAAATTGAACTGGAGAAAATTAAAATACAAGCACAAATGGAACTACAGAGAAATAAAATGGAACTGGAGAAAATAAAAATTCAGCAAGAAACAAGGCTGCGAGAAGTCGACTTGGCAATAAGAGGACGCAAAGAAAGCCATGACAGTTTCGAAGTAACGAAGCAAGCGAGGCTAGTCCCAAAATTTGAAGAAGCCAACGTGGACGAATACTTCGCACATTTTGAGCGAACTGCGCTAAATCTTGGATGGCCGAAAGAATGCTGGTCGATGCTACTCCAAACTGTGCTGACAGGAAAAGCACAGAGAGCATATGCAACTCTGCCCACAGAAAATTGCGCCGACTATGATTTGGTGAAAGCAGCGGTTCTTAAAAGCTTCGAATTGGTTCCAGAAGCTTATAGACAGAAATTCAGAACACAGAGAAAAACGGAAAACCAGTCTTATGTGGAATTTCTGAGAGAAAAAGAGAATGCACTGGATAAGTGGTGTGACTCTAAGAGGATAGACGGAGACGCTGAGAAACTCCGGCAGCTAATATTAGCTGAAGAATTCTTAAACTGTGTGCCAGAAGAAGTCAGGGTTCACCTAAGTGAAAGGAAAACCGACGTGACTTATGAAATGGCCGCACTAGCAGACGAATACATCCTCACACACCGAAAAACAAAGGAAAAAACCTTCACGGGAAACAGAGTGAAATTCAAAGCTGAGTTAAGCCCTGAAGGAAGACCCAAAGAAGAAAATAGAAGGACCTTCCAAAGTAGCAGCAGAACAGTGGTCTGCTTCAAATGCGGAAAGGCTGGACACATAGCCATAAGGTGTCAGCTTGGAAAAGGTCCTGAAAGAAACCAGACCCAGCCGAGAAAACCTCAAGGAGCTGTAACAACACCAAGAGGGAACCAGTCCTATCGACCCTGGACGAAAAAAGGGATGATAAGAGGCCCACACGGAGGACCAGTGGAAGTCTCAATTTTACGAGATACCGGAGCATCTCAGTCGTTACTTCTACGAAATAAATTACCTAAAAGGGTAATAGAAGCAACACGTGAGACTGTGATGATAGAGGGTATCGGCGGAAAGAGGGTAAAAATACCGCTGTGTAAAATAACCCTAAAGTCCCAGTGGAAAGATGGACCAATTAAAGTTGGTGTGGTAGACAAACTACCTATGAAAGGAATTTCCCTTATACTGGGAAATGAAGTAAAAACTAAAAAGTGTCACCCGAAAAAGATGGCGAAAATAAGCGCCATAAATGAAGATGGAAAGATGGCGAGAATGAACGCCAAACATGGAAGGAAGTTGGCGAAAATGAGCGCCAAAAATAAAGAAAGAAAGATGGCGAGAACGAACGCCAAACATGGAAAAAAGATGGCGAAAATGAGCGCCAAAAATGAAGAAAGAAAGATGGCGAGAACGAACGCCCAGCATGAAGACAAGATGGCGGCTGAGCCACGTGCGAGATATAAACGACACAGTCGCTCGCAAAGTGAGAAGGTGGAAAGAAAAGAAGTGAACCTTCCACCCCTCAATAAACAAGAAGATAAAAGGACCAGTCGTCAGAAAAAGGATGAAGGTCCAACGAATATTAGGAATAAATTCCCTAATACTTATCGAGAGGATAAGAGGAAGATAAGAGGACCCTCACAAGTGACTGAGAAGGAAGAATTCAAAAAGGGCGACGAAGTCCTGCTACTGTCATCAAATAGAGGACCCCTGGACGATATATAGGTCCCTACGTAATATCACAGAGAATAGACAAGAGGACATATAGAATTGATACCAACGAAGGAAAGAAGCAGACACAAGTGTGTCATGCAAACAAATTGAAGAGATATGTCCGTCAAGAAGGCCCACCTCGAAAAATTAAGAACTCGGCAATGCCGAATAAATTCGAGGAAAAATTAAGCCAGTTGTCTGTCTCAGAGAGAGGGGACTTAGAGAAATTAATAAAAAAGTACCCAAGTTTATTTCTCTAACGCCCCACGAAAATGTAGTAGCAGAATATTCTTTCATAGTTGTTGAGAGAAAGAAAGAGAGAGAGAGAGAAACTAAAGGAAATGAGGAATTCTCGTCCCCAATGTTGAAATATGAGATGGACGAGAAAGTGGTTCGTCAACAAGTGACGAATAGGGGAAAGAGAGAAAAGAAAAGGAAGTTTTCTCCCCAAAGCTTGACAATTAAAATTATAAAGTCGTCAAAAGTGACGAAGAAAGAAAGAAGGACTTACCTCCTCAAGGTTTGAAATATGATACGGCCAAAAGCCGAGAGAGAAAAAGAAAGAAAGGAAAACGAGATTAAAGAAAAGGAAAAGAGAGAGAGAAAGAAAGAGAAGAGAAATTGTTTCCCCCTATAGTGAAAATTAGGAAGGACGAAAAAAAAAAGGGAAAGGAAAGAATTCGTCAAAGCGTGAAGAAGAAAGGGGATGAAAGAAAAGTAAAGTGAGAAAAAAAAAAGGTGAAAGAAAAGGAGAAAGAACAGTGAATTGAATTGCCTTTTTTTTTCTCTATGATATTTCTATTCATCTCCCTTTCTTCTCTTAAGCGGGGAGGTGTCACGTGATGGCTCACAGAATTGAGGAGGTGGGAAGGATACTCTCTCCCCGTTGAACTAAAATTATCTAGCAGTCAAAAAGTGACCGTTAGAAATGATTATGGGTCACACAGATGTTTGCACCTAAGTGACCTTGGGTCGCCAGACATCGGAAGGGGAAGGAGAAAATGAAGCCAAATGATTGGTGGGGGGACCCCAAACGGAAGTGGGGTTCCCTTCCCCTCAACGGGAGGAAATACAAAAAAAGACAGTTTTTGGGCAACGCTCGTGGCGGACGGACGATAGCCATTTTCACTCCGGGCTAAAGACAAAAGACTGAGACACGAGGGACTCCAAAGTCTCTCAAGCCAGCATTAAAAGCAATACGAAGTCTATGAGCCCGTGAAAGAAGAGAAATTCTCCAGTGGAACCCCGTCAAAAAAATAAGATAAGTAACTTTGGGACATTTTCCCTTTACACCCAAATTTTTGTTTACCACTCTCTCTCAGTTTGAAAAAGGATAAAAGCCAGGAAAAGACATTTATATTCATGGACTATCCTATTATATATTTTTGACACTTTGAACATATATATGTATATAACCGTAGTAAAGAACTTATGTATTTTCATTTTACCATGTGGTCTATGTTATTATTCCATACTTTCCTTTCAGCTTCTATTCGCCTTACATTATCTTGCTTAGAACTGTCCTCTTAATTCCTAAAGTATCACTCGGGAAACCGGAGTTACCGACTACCACTGTAGCAATATTAATATTATTACAACTAAGACCTATAGGCTCACTTTCTTCCATTATCTCGGGGAAAGAAGAAAGCGACCTGGTGGGTGTGTGATAGTGTGAAATTTGGAACCCCTTGCCAGCGGCGGTCAGTCTGGCCTTAAATTATTCCCTCACGTAATATGCCAGTTCTTATCTGCCTGAGAAAAGAACTCTGAACAGGACTTATTTCTGTAGGGGATCAAGTGCCAACCTGCCCCGTCTTCACACGTGCGAAAAATAAAGTCCCATTTAGGGATTTTAGTTCAATTTGCCGTCACAATATTGTCCTCCACAGACACTGTTTCGGTGTATCAGACACACAGGATGCTTCAAGCTGGGATCGAAACCTATCTAAGTTTACCCTATTTACCCAACCCCTCCGCTCGGGCAGGATATGACACAAGGTCAATTTTTAAGCGGAGTTTAACAGGTTTGAATTCAGAGTTTTCCTTCTCCAAGACTAGTTGCCTAACCAAGGCTGAAGAACCTAGTCTGCCCTATATTTACCCATAGCTGGAGGGAGAATAATTGGATTCATACCTTTCCCAAGGGTATTAGTGCTATGTGAAATGCAATCAGTCTCGTCCAGGATTTGAACTCGTGTCACCGTGTTCATTTCCTACGACGATAACAATTACACCACGGGCACCTCCTATCTAAGTTTATGCTAGACATGGTATCTCACTGCTCAGCCATTTCGGCAACATATGCAGCAGTCTTTCTTTTAACCATGTTTCTTTAAAAACAGAGACAAGTTTTCGTTAAAAGATTTTACATGCTTGTTTTCATGTCTTAAGGAATTTTCTAAATTTGGTTTAATTTTTAATCATTTCCACCCATGTTTTTTTCATCATTTGTCATTTTCAAGAGTCAAATCAAATAATTTATTATGTAATATCCAGTGAAACCTTTTTTTAATTCTAAAATACTTTCCGTGCTGAATTTAGAGGGATTTTGAATATTTTGTTTTTTTTCTATTTGTGAGTTTCACAGTTTTTATTACATCAGTTTCCTTGTTTTTCTATTAGCTTGGAGTTTTTAAATTCTTAAATTTCAGTCCCACCATATCGGTTGGGACTGTAAAATACGCAGACTGCATGTCCTAGATTGGACACTAAACCATTTAATGATGAGGCTCCAGTTCTGGAGCTTTGAGGAATGTGGAATACTCTTTCATTGCCATTCTCCTAGGTCCACTTTGATACGGAGTATTAGTGACTGTCTGGGTCTCAACAATAGGTCAAATAGAAGTACTTACTATGCTTAGAACCTTTTTACTGTGCAAACAAATGCTTTATGAGAATTATTGCTATTAGGTAGCAATAATTGTATTCCTTCAGGAGTTATAAGTATTTGCAATATCACTTTAATTGTATTAAATAGAACACTGGCTCGTTTGAAAATAAAGTTACCTGCAAACTATTTGCTTATAAACAAATATAGGGTATAAAAATGTAAACAAACGGATGCTGCTGTTGCTACATAAATACCTTAACAATTCCCTTAGCCATCGTGGTACGCTTGTTGGCCAAGTTGTCTGAGACTAAGTCTAACGTAAAGTTGGATGGGTTTCGATCCCGACTTCGAGCGTCCTACGTGTCTAGCCATACTGAAGAGTTCTGATAGAACGAAACAAACTGTCTGTGGATGACAATATATATATATATATATATATTTGGGCATTAAATAACCCCCAAGGGTTGATATACTGTAAAACACAATCAAAATAAAACTACTGACTTGGCATTAACAATCGTGTAAAGTTTTTGTGATTAAAGAAAACATTCTTAATATATGCATATATATATATATATAGACTTGGTACATTAGAAATGATTCCTGCAATGCAACTGGCCACTGGCCAGGGAAAAATAAATGTCGTTTTTTTTAAATCAACGAAGGAATGTTCCTTCGCTCTTAAAAGCTCAGAATGCTGTCGATAAAATCAAGATATCATATCAATTTTTGTTCGGCTATTTCTTTTAATGCATTCATAGGTTGGTGACATTGCTACAGATCAGTATAATAATTTTTAAAACAAGAACTGAATATCTTATGCAAATATATGTTAGAAGATTATAATATATAACTTACCATTTTAACTTATTTCCCCTGATAGACTATGTGTATATTGTGAAAAAAGAAAAAGAAAAAACAAAGAGAAACGGCCAGCAAAGTTCGAATTCTTGTTAATCCCCTGTCAGTATTGCATCAATGAAAGATGGATACCCGGGACATGGAACATTTCAATTGAAGCTATACAGGGTGGAACGATAAAATTGTCGCCCGAGAAAAGACGGCATGATTCCATTTCCGTTTAATGAAAACCGGTTTTCTTTTTTTGTTGCTGACCATCTACTAGTTGGCCAGTTGTGTACAAATCCCAAGAGCGATAGGAACCTTCTATCATGTCTGAAAGTGACACAATGTTCAACGAGCAAGATCGGAGATACGCCACTGTACAACTCATGCTCACTACTGATCCAAGTTATGACAACGGGACCATTGCTAGCACCCTCAAAATGCAAATCCGGACAGTTCAACGTGCCCAATGTGATGAAAACAAAATTTCCGGCTACGGTTATGGTCTTTGGTGTGGTTTCAAGTGAGGGCCACATCATGCCACCTCACATCTTCGAAGTCGGCTTGAAAGTCAACACCAAAGTGTACCTGGATGTGCTGAAGAGCGTGGTGATCCCCTGGTGTAATCAGGTAGCCGGTGGCAGACCTTGGGCGTGGCAGCAGGACTCAGCACCGGCCCACAAGTTCAAAGAGACCCAGGCTTGGCTTCAGAAGGAATGCTGCGACTTTGTACCCTTCTCTCACTGGGACACCCTCCTCCCCCGACCTGAACCCGCTGGACTACTTCGTTTGGTCATACGTCAAGAACATCACCAACATGACCTCCCACAACACCAAAGCCAGCCTGATTTCCGCCATCCGTCGAGTATTCGCCGAGCTCCCGGCGGCGCTTGTGGAAAGGGCATGCTCCCAGTTCCGGATCTGTATCGAGGCGGTGATTGAGGCTGAAGGCGGCTAAATTGAATAGATGTCAGCTCTACTACATAATCAAGTTACCTGAATTGATTTTTTTCAATAAAAGTTTTAAAATAAAGCTGTAGTGTTGTTTCCTTTAGGACGACAATTTTATCGTTTCACCCTGTACATATATAAGTTTAGTTAGAGACAATGGGCATTGTTTTTTTTATGTTATGTTTTTTCTAGCCTTTTTGTTAGTTTCTTGGTATTTGAGAACAATTGAGGAAGAAAGTACTTAGGATTCTGCTCCAAAACGCTTTCAATTATATCGATTGATCGTCATCCAGGGTATTGTAAAAAGAGCTTTTATTAACTAAGCTTTCGCACATAGGCCCCAGGTTGCTAAAGTCGTCACCCATTAAAGTATTAAACAGGTTTGTAGCTGCTTAATTTCAGTAATCTAGCGAGAACCAGTACTTTTTGTGTAACTTGACCGTTGCTTTTAATTACAAAGATGTTTTGCTTAGATATCGCGCACACTCGTCAGGTTGCTGACTGTATCTGTTTTTGCTTATTGAACAAAGTCATCGCTGCTTAATGTCGGTGGTCTTACGGGAAAGGGTGATTTCAGCGTGATTTGACAATTGTTTTTTTTTTGTTTAAGTTTAGTTTGGGTGTAATATTTATTTTGATGGAAAGGTTTATAATTAGTGGGGGTGCTTCGGTTAGCATGTTAGTTGTTGAAGATGTTTAGTATATTTGTGTCGGTGTTGAATGCTGTTCTATTTATATTTGGTTGTTAATTATCATACTGAACCTAAGGCAATTTCTCCATCAATTGAACCTTGTGACAAATAAATTAACATGGAGTCAAGAGAAAAACATAAGATCACAAAAAGAGGCAAGTTCTGTAGTCTTTAACCAAACTTGTATGAACAACAAATTTACGTGTGTGAGTGTGTACGGAGAAAGTTATTTTGACGGTCAAAAGATTTTCAAGAAAAACTCTTTGTGTATCTTTGTGAGAAGGTGTGGGATGGGTGAAGTGTTACTTTGACTGTAGGAAGTTATTCAACGAAACTCCTTCCATTTTTTGTGTGCGAGAGAGTCACTTTTATAGTTTGAAGATTATTAAGGAACCCCTCATTTTTTTGGAGAGTTATTTTAACGGTTGTAAGGTATTCTGGGAAATTCCTTCCCCCTTTTTTTTGTTGGGAGAGGTACTTTGACAGTTGGAGGAAAAAAAAGAATCCAACTTTTTGGGTGGGTTTGGCATTGTGTGTAGAGTGGCCTGTGAGACCGGTGTTCTATCCCAGGTCGTCATACTAAAGACTCAAAAAATAGTACCTTCTTGCTTAAAACGTGTCAAAGTGGAGCAATCCTGGGAAATAAGTGGCGCCTTCCCCTACACGTTGGTGTTGTAGCTTACGCCGATTACATCAACGAGTGTCCTGATATGACACTAAACTGTGGCCAATGGTGAGGCTCTGGTGCTGGAGCTTTGGGGAAATATAGAATGTCCCTTCAAATTAATTACAACCAGCTCTACTCTGAGCAAATAGATCTGGGTAAAAGTTATTCATATTCGATAAAAACACGTGCAAAAAACTCAACTATACATATGTAAATATGATCGTACAATAAAAGCGATTCTCTGATCTTATACAATAAGTTGTTGACTTGTAATGCTGTTAAAATCAGTTAATCAAACGGTCCGAACCCCACATGACTATTTCTTGATTGTTTATCTTGAAGACGTAGTTGATATTAAAAAACAACAACAGCACCGCTTCACATTATATCAAAAGAGCTGTTTCAGAGGTGCTTCGATCAAGGGAAAACTCACTGAAATATATGTGATGAATGCTAAAGAGACAGTTTTGAAAAAAAAATCTCGTCCCATTCATTTTTCATTTCAGTCGGGGTGAATTCAGTTTTAGTCTCGATAATTTCTGAACGCATTTCGTACGACTATTCACAAGGGAGTGGTTATAGGTTTTTTCCCCCAAGTTTGAATTCAGAGTTTTCCTTCCATCTCCTGTACTAAAGATCATTCACCACTTTTGTAAATGCTGGTAAAAGATTTTTTTTTATTTCAGAATTTAAATACTTTAAGTAATTATGTACTGACAGTATATGGATCACTGAAAATTAAGAAACTAATTAGTTTCGCATGAAGTACAAAATCCGTGTAAAAAGAAATCAGAGTGATTTAAACTAATCAGATTATTAACTCTGATATTAAATCTGCTGATCTATGAACTCTAATGAACAAATGATCTGTACAGGCTTGCCTCTCAGGAGGCAACATTCACCTAAGTGATGTTGGATTATTGTTATTGTGTTTAAGTGTGTCATGAAAATGGAATATAATATTTTGGTTGATTTCGTTCTATTGTTAAAGGGCATATCAACCTTCGTGAATTATTTAATGCCAAAGCCATCCTTGTGGAAAACAGCAGTGATACTATTTAACCCATTAATGGGAGTATGACGAGATTCACGCTTTTTTCTAAGGTAAGTTAACGAGGTCGAATTCGCTTACTTCGAGGCTGCAATCCCGTACTTAAGTCATCATACCTCGAGGACTACTCCAAGATTTTGGTGTTGTCTAGTTTTTCTTGCTCAACACAGGAAGTAGATTCAGTAACCGGAGTTAAAATTCTGACTGAAGCTGTTTGAGAGTTCGAACCCCAGCCACACTATTACATTCACCTTTGGAAAATCAATTGATATCCATACTGTTACATATTGACCTCCGACCCGGCCAATCTGTCAAAAGAAGAAATGCACCTGTGTAAATCCGGTCGAAGATATCAGGATATCCGGTCGTCGAAGATATCAGGATATCAGAGGTGACCTTGACGGTCGAGGGGTTGAATTGAGTGCGAAATTATAACGCTCTCAGGAAGTAGTTGGACGTCAAATTATGATATAATCCCGGCAACAGGAAGTTCAGGTTAGTTGGAGAGAAGATGCTGGAATGAGAACCATGTCTCAGAAAGGCTGGGCCCCAGGCCCCCGGTTGAGCAGCCCAGGAAAACGGGAAAGAACGGCTGTGATAGCCAGAAGAGTGGAGGTCAATATGTTGCAGTTCTGTTCAGTCTCCGACTCACCTCTCACACAGTAAAACCTTTAGTAACCCTTTCGAACTCTTTCAAATAAAGTGAGAGGTATATTTTTCTAAAGAAGTGTGTCCGCTCTTCTTTATTGCGTCGTTATGTTTCTACGCGTATATGCGTATGTATAGTTGTTCAAATAGATAAATAATAATACTAGTGTGACATTTCCAAATGAATGAATAAGTTTCGTAAGACCTTTTTCGTTCTTTTTGTATTCTACACACTTCTGTAAATACATATATAGTTAGATAAAAACAATAGCTTTGAGAAAATTGTATTATACAAAAAAATTGAAAGCGTTGTTTTCTTTCTTCTTGTGTATTTTTTGTGAACTGCAACTTGAACAATTTCTCTCCAAGCAGCGATTTTACATCGGTGTGGATTCCAGCCAAAACTAGATCGACTCCCGCAGCAGAAATGATCTGAGGTAGCTAAAATACTACCATTCTAATCAAAATACACAATGTGGCAAATGGTAGCAGTTATCTCTGATTAACAAGCACAGCTGAGGGATTGAATGTCGGTGAAAATTCCCGGGCTAAGCTAGACGTATCAGCCAGGGCAGGAGTCACAACGTCAGAATTGGTGCCGTTTAGACCAGGATTTTGACCCTGCAGAACCACACTAAGGAGCAGACAAATATCCGTCAAGAATCAGCAATCTGGATCGATCAAGAACAGTCATCACATAACCCAGGACCCGATCCGTGAGCGATGTCAGAATTAGATTCTTGTGCCACGATTGTGACTCATAGAGTTGTCAAAGACAGAGAGAGAGAGAGAGAGAGAGAGAGAGAGAGAGAGAGAGAGAGAGAGAGAGAGAGAGAAACAAAATTCCTTACCACGAAAAAAGAAAGGAAAGAGGAAAAGTTTGAAAAAATAAAAGGATTAATTTTTGCGCAAAAAATCGACTCGAGAAGCTTTAATTTTTGAATACGTAGTTTTGCATTTCTTAATCACTCAATGAGACGCTTGAGTCTCTGTGAGTTCTCTGTTCAACAGGCAATGAAGTAAAGTTACATATTGACCTTTGACAGTTCTTGTTATCTAGGTGGTTTAAAAAACAGAATGTAACTGAGTCTTAAGTTAAAGAAAAGACAGCGGAAATGCCTCATGAATTGCGTAGGTGAAATGCTGAAAGGAAGAGTGTGTATGCGTCCGAAAAATATATAACGCTGGAAGTTATATACCCAAAGCAGAGTGAGCACAGAGCTGGGAAGACTCTAGACATCACGCCGTCTGGGCGCGAGCCCGGAAATGGGCCAGACGGCTCTGGGTTGAGAGGTAGAGAAAATTCTAAATGTAAACTGGCGACCTTAGTCGAGAGTGATAACAAAGGCTCCCTTTTCAATAGCTACAACACCGAGATGTAAGGAGGTGCCACTTCATACTCTGGATTGCTTCACTTTACCCTTGAGAACCATGTCTCAGAAAGGCTGGGCCCCCAGGCCCCCGGTTGAGCAGCCCAGGAGAACAGGAAAGAAAGGTTGTGATGGCCAGAAGAGTGGGGGTCAATATGTTGCAGTTCTATTCAGTCTCCAACTCACCTCTCACACAGTAAAACTTTTAGCAACCCTTCACTTTTTTCTTATAATGCTGAGTGATAAGCAAGTTGGAATCAAGTACCATTTTTTGAGTCTTTGCTATGACTCGACCTGGGATTGAACCCCGGTCTCCCGGACCATTGGCGAACATTCTATTCATTTGGCCAAAAGAAAGCGACTAAGATCCCAGAACGAAAGAGAAACGAAGATGATTGAATGTTTGAAGTCGGCCCTGTGACAGCCTCGAGGAGACAAGGTGAAGAAGTAAGTCTCTCTGAATATATCGTATCTCAAACTGGCAATTCCTGACTCCCTCTCCCCTCGCTAACCATTGCGACTATTTCGTAATAAAGAAGAGAGATGAATATTTTTATCCAAAAAGTGTTGTCACTTTCTTTTGTGTAGGGTAACCCCGTTAAAAATTTTGAAAGATCAAATCCCAAAATAATTTCATAAATCTTTTTCTTCCAAGATTGTTAGAAATACATATTTTAATCCATTAGAATCATAAATAAAACAATCCATTTTTGTCTAATTTGTAGCCTAACTTAATCTTATAAATAAAGCGATGAAATAGATTAAGCTTTCAGAGTCTTTTCTATTTCTTCACAATTTTGGCCTGTATTTCTCTTGTGTGAAAATCTAACATTCTGTGTTACATACCCAGATATCCGGATATGTGAAATGGACATATTCATACCGGTACACAAAACGTTCATAATGTTCGTATATATATATATATATATATAGAACATAGGAATCTCGAAACACGAAAAACACTTACGACTTCTTTGTTCAGGTACGAAATTTTTTATTACATTTGAGTTTAAAGGTTCTTCGACATAAGGGGAAAGATACACATTCTTTCTATTCTGGCTTTTCACCTGCCCCCCCCCCCATCTCGTGCGGCGCCCGTAGCGCGCAAATTCTTCTGGCCTCTGTGAGCCCCGAAAGTCAACCGTCTTCTTCCGAGCCAGGAACTCAACAAACTAATTGACTTTTTCAAAATCCCCAAATCTTCCGCGCGCTTCCGGTGCGTGACGTCACCTGCACTCTGTAGCCCCGTTTCCCATCTGGGCTATTGTGACATCTCTGAGTGACACGTCCGTTCCGCATGCACGCGTGAACACCTGCGCCAATGCTGCACCCAAGTAACCCATGCTCTAAGCCGAAAGGTTCTCAGCCTAACACTAACCCAAAGGCATAAAACGAAATCCCTCGGCCATTATATTACATCTGTTCTTTTAAGAATGTATTTAAGTTCAACATCGTTTATTTTCCTTCGGCGAAAATATATTTTCTTGTTTAGCCTTTTGTTGATATTTTTGTGCTGGAAATATTTGTACTAATACAGGGTGTCTCAAAATAGATGCAACCCACTAATATGTTTATTATTCATTACTTAGACAAACGCAATGGTGGTCATTTGTAACACATCCTATAAAAATGCATTCTTGAGCAAAATATATCAAATCAATGTTTTTTTAATTGTTATTATATCAGCTTCCAGAACATACCATCTATTTTTAAATTTCTCGTCTCAAAAATGAATTATTTTCATATTAATAGGTTGCATCTATTTTGAGACAATTTTGAATGATTTTGTCTCCAAATAAATATTTTTTCCTCTTTTATCCAAAGTTTTGTGGTTAAGGATTAATAGTTATTCTAATATACTATTTTTAAATCTGAAACAAAAAAGATCACATCATTTTTGTTGCATATTGCCCTCCGACCCGACCGGGCTGTCAAAATAGGAAATGCACCTGCGCAAATAACAGGTGCATCCGGTCGAGGAATATCAGGATATTATAACCTTGACCGTGGACGGGTTGAATGAGTGCGATTGTGACGCTCGCAGGAAGAAGAGTTGGCGTCAAATCATTATATAACCTGTGTGAAGACTGGAAGTCAGTCAGTTGGAGATCAGATGAGTTGGAGATAAGATGCGGTGGAGAAAACCAGCACCCAGAGAGGCCGGGCCCCAAGCCCCCCGGTTGAGCAGCCCAGGAGAACGGGAAAGAAACGGGGTTATGGCCAATAGAGTGGGGGTCAATATGTTGCAGTTCTGTTCGGTCTCACACAACATTTTTATTATTAGAGTTATCGGCAATCAAATGGGTCCCACATATATTGAGACACACAATATAACTAGCAGGCGAATATTTTTATAAAACATTCGCCTGTTGATATTTCATTGTCTTTCCATACAAATTGACAGGGGGTGTCCTCGTGGTGTAATGGTTAAAGCGATGGACTGCGGAATCGTAGTACGCGAGTTCGTACTCCAGTCGCGCTATTACGTTCACTTTCGCACAAATACCCTTGGGAAAGGTATGAACCCCCTTATCCACCCAGCTATGGGTTAAATAGTACCACTACTGTTCTTCTAGGAGAAAGAAAGAAAGAAAGAAATGAATGAATACATTGGAACAGACTAAGATCGATCGATAGATAGATAGATAGATTGATAGGAAGTGAGGAACGAATACATAGGAACAGACTGAGATAGATAGATAGATAGATAGGAATGAATACGTAGAAACAGACTAAAATAGAAAGAAAGAAAGAAAGAAATGAAAAAAAGAGTTGATATGCAATTAAACAATGAAACCAAACCAAACAAATTGACAGAAGTATTATAAACATTAAGTTGAATATCATAGTAGCATACTCATACAAGTATCTTTAACACACGCAAACTAAATTATCTCGATTTTTAACAATGTAAAACGGCTATATTGAATACATGAACTTTTCTTTTTTGTAATGTTAATACTAGTTTATAACTTTTATTTTCCGATAATTACACAAGAATGCTGCGAGCAATCTTGAACAAAGACACCAACTGAACGGCCACCTGCCTCCTATCACGAAAACTATTCAAGTTAGACGAACCAGACATGCAGGACACTGCTGGAGAAGCAGGGACGAACTCATAAGTGATGTACTCTTATGGACCCCCACACATGGCCGTGCAAAAGCAGGACGCCCAGCACGAACATACATTCAGCAACTATGTGAGGATACGGGATGTTGTCCTGAGAACCTGCCTAGGGCGATGAACAATAGGGAGAAGTGGCGAGAGAGGGTCAGGGATATCCGTGCTACCAGCACGACATGATGATGATGATGATGATTTTCCAACAAAATTTTCAGTCAAGTTAAAGAAACGAAATTTATTTAATTTGTATATTCTGTCCTTTATTCAATCATTTATCAACTTTTTCTCAACATACTTTTGGGGAAAGGCATGAAACTCTCAGTTCCCTCGGTTATAAATTAAATAGTATCATTACTGTTTTACAAGAATAGCTTTTGTATTAAATAACCCTCGAAGGCTGATGTTATCGTTATGTCCTCGGTAAAGGACATGAAATAAATACAACAGACACGTGTTAAGGGAGAAGAATAAAGGTTATATCTCAGTAAAAAAAACAAAAAAGTAATACTATGTTGCTAGGGTAGCTATTTACTACCAACTCGCCGAGTGGATTTCAGTCAAATGTTATAGAGTCCATTGTGTAGCGAAATGGGGATGATACCACAAAGGTTTTTAAACAAAGAAACCAAACCAAACTAAACCATTCTGAATTCAACCCAGTTTTAATCCTAGAGAGGGATGGGCGCTCCCACGACCAAAAGCATATTACGAGATTAGAGAAGAATCTTCCGAGCGATTCGACTTGTGACACGTGTGTTTTCTAGAATGCCAACAATCTAATTGTAATATAATTCTAAAGGTACTCTCCTGGGCGTTCGTACCTTTCTTCTTATATGGCTGTATTGGACCTTTGTGTTCTTGGCGTGGTCTGTAGAGTATTGCTTCTCAGAAAGCCACATTCAGCTTAGTGATCTTGGATTATTCCACGTGTATTTGATTGTGTCATGAAAATGAAATAACGATCAATATCTGCATCAAACCCCAAAACATTGCAACAGAAACATTTGACAAGTTAACAAACGATTCCAAAGATCATGACGTATTAGGGAGACATGATTTTACGTAGCATTAGGCATTTTCTGATGGACGAAAAACTGAAAAATGAACTCCGGTCCACTGATTATTTCTAAAATGAGGAAAAAAATGACAAAAGAGAAGTCGTTTATTAGATCTGACAGACGTTTGCCAGTAAGAATGATTGGTGATTGATTAATATTGATCAACTGACTTTAAATCATGGTTGCCAACCTGAAAAAAAAACACCGTCTCATTATATTAAAATATGATAAAAGAGAAGACGCTTATCAGATCTCATGGTCGTTTCACTGTAAAAAAGGATTAGTGATAGATTGATATTGATCGACTACTTTTTAATCAGGGATGCCTGATTCAAAAATTCAATCTCTTTGTATTACAATGCAAAAAAGAGGAGACGCTTAACAGTTCTGATAAAGGTCCGACAGTGAGAGTGATTAGAGATGAATTAACATTTATCGGGTGATTTTTAATCAAGCTCACCAACCTGAATATAATGCAATCTCATTACATTATTGACCAAAAAATCGTTTTCATTAACTTCTAGAAACGTATCTCTGTGAACTAGGTTTGGGTCAAAACGAATATCTTTATGATACAGCAATCCTCTAATTTTCCTATTGTAACATATTGACCCTCGACCGAGCCGTCAATCAAGAGATGCACCTGTGTAAATAAGCAGAAGAACGGCGAGGCAAATGAATCCGGTCGAGGATTTCGGAATATCACCTTGACCTGTGGACGTGGTTGAATTCGGTGCAGATGCGTACGCCCACAAGAAGCAGGTGGAGGTCAAACAATAATATAACCAGGTGCCACAGACGGCTTGAGTCAGGTTAGTCAGTTCGAGTCAGTTCCAGCTCAGTTCCAGTCTCAGTTGGAGATAGGATTCCCGCGGAGTGAGAACCAGCCCCAGACAGAGGGCTTGGGTCCTCAGCGACCCACGGTTGAGCAGCCCAGCCAAGATGAGGAAAAAGTGCTGCTATGGTCGCGAGAAGAACTTTGGGTCAATAAGTAGCAGTCCGTCTCCGTCTCCAACTCACCTCTCACACCTAACCAACATCAACCCTTTCACAACCCTTTTGCAACCCTTTCGCAACCCTTTCGAGAATAAAGTGTGAGAGGTATATTTCTTTATAAAGAAGTGTGTTCGTTCGTTCATAGAAGTTCGTATATTATGTTGACTATGTTTCCGCATATAGTAGTATATGTATACGTATAGTTGTATGTGGCTATACAACACTATTCTGAGCTGAGTGTATTCTCTGTAAATGGTCACAGTTCTCTCCCTAAAAAGCCGTGTCCTTGGTTGATACTAAACAGCATCTGATATTGAAGCTCTAGTCCCGGAGATCTTGGGGTTGGTGGAGTACACCTTCATTGCGTACACTCCCATGTCCACTCTGACCCAGAGTGGTACAACTTGTCAGGGTCCCCTCTATGAGTCAAATGGATCAGTCAAAATTATTCGTATCCGATAGGAACGAATAAAAAAAACAACTTATAAGAACGTACAATGAACACGATTCCTTTTAAGCATAAAATCACCCTAAACAGGTTGATATACCGTCAAAATAAATTGATCCGTCAGCTCGGATTTCTATTGGCTGTTTTTGCTTCCCAAAAATCAAGACCCAACCCTGTGGTCGTCATTTGGAGACTGAGAATATGTAAAGCACCCACTAAAGGCAGTGTCAGTTGAAGACATTCAGCTATGCTTCGTTTGGTGTGTAGCTTCCAATGGGAAGGAAATAAAGTCGATTTGAAATACTAAGTTGTTAATAAAAGTTCTTACATAGGCAGTCTCATTACTTAATAGACTGACTTTGTATTTTCGCTGGCGACAAGATAGTTATATAAAGCTTTGAAATGAGCGATATATCTTAAGCTTTAAAAGAGAACCAACGGGAAACGAGACATGTTAGTTTCATTTGCTCATGTTCATCTGTCTCTTCACAACTGTGTTACAGCGTGCATTTAAATAGCCTGATTATTTATACTTGTCAGCAATTCTGAAATCAAGTATTAACATGAAATGAGGGTTTAAGTGAATCTGAATGCTTGTATTTGTTGGTGTCTGGACAGCATGACCATGGCTAGAGATTTAATCGATTTGAAGATAAAGCCGTATATTCCTTTAAAGATTCAATATATAAGCAATTTGGCACAGCTCAAAAGAACATAGATTTGGTTCGGTTTCTTTATTTAATGGTATATCAACCTTTCAGGGATATTTAATGCCAAAGTCACCTTTTTAAAGGAAAAGTAATGGCACTATTTAACCCGTTGCTGGGAGATAAAGAAGTTCATACTTTTCTTAAGGGCATTAGCCCAAAAGTGAATGTAATAGCGTGGTTGGAGCTCGAACTCGCTTACTTTGATGTTGCAATTGAACACATTAGCTACTATGTCACGGGGCTTCCTCCCTAGAAAATATTAAACTACGTATGCATGTATGTTGCATCTATCTATCTATCTATCTATCTATTTCAGTCTGTTCCAATGTATTCATTCTTCACTTCCTATCTATCTATCTATCTATCTATCTTAGTCTGTTCCAATATATTCATTTCTTTCTTTCTTTCTTTCTTTCTTTCTTTCTATTTTAGTCTGTTTCTACGTATTCATTCTTATCTATCTATCTATCTATCTATCTATCTATTTCACTCTGTTCCTATATATCCATTCCTCTCTTCCTATCTATCTATCTATCTATCTATCTATCTATCTTAGTCTGTTCCAATATATTCATTTCTTTCTTTCTTTCTTTCTTTCTGTCTATTTTAGTCTGTTTCTACGTATCCATTCCTTTCTATCTATCTATCTATCTTACCAACTGCATCTACCATAGATAAGTACACGCTACCAATATTTTAAAAGAAGGAAGGGTTAATTTTCTTCTAAACCAAATATACCAAAGGGAAAGTCACATTGGTGTAGATACTAATGTGTTAGTCTGCGACATCGTAGAAGGCAATTTCGAACCCCAGCCGTTCTATTACGTTTCCTTTAGGACAAGGACGCTTGGAAAAGGTTTGAACCCTCATATCCCCCCCCTCCACGACGGATTAAACAGTACCACTAATGTTCTTCTACGAGGATGGTTTTAGCTTTGAATGACCCACGAAGGTTGATATGCCATTAAATGCCTCTACACACGGTTCTATGTAGGAAGGATTGAAAAGTGAAAAAATAAAAAAACCTGACCACCCACCAACGATTGGTTTCGAACACGCTTACTACGATGTCACTATCTAGCCTGTATCTAGCACTACGCCATAGAGGACTACACGTGTATTGATCACTTATAAATAGGCTCTGGCTACTATGCTTAAACCATTAAAATGTCGAAAATATAACTTAGTGTTAGATAATAATACTTGAAACCATTTGTGTTCAAATAGAACTATTAGTTAGACAGCAATTCTTAAAACCAATTGTTGGTTGGTTTGTTGGGTTTTATGGCATATCAACCTTTGTAGGTTATCTAACGCCAAATCCATTTTATGTAAATAATCTGTTCTATTTAAAACAATTCAGTTTAGCATAAGTACACAGTTTAATTGTCAAAAACATTTCCATTTCAAACTATTCAAGCAGTTATATGTAATAATTCAGTTAAGTGTAAATACAGATTTAATGTCGAAAAACAGTTCTATTTGAAATAATTCAGTTAAGCATAAGCACACAGATTAAGTGTAAGTACGGTAAATAGTCAAAAACGTTTCTATTTCAAGCTATTCAGTTTACTCAATTCATTTTAGCATAAGTATGCTGTTAGTTCTATTTAACCCATATATAGGCCCTATCAGGTGCTACCACTCCGGGCCAGAGTGGACCTGGGAGCGATGGCAATGAAGGGGTACTCCGCATTCCCCAAAGCTCCAGCACTGCTGGAACCTCACCATCAGATTGTTTAGTGTCATATCCAGGACACTCGTTGTGGGGGGGGTCTTACCCCTCTGCAGAGGTGCAGTCAGTGTATTCTACAGCCCCAGCTGACTGGGCAATAAAACCAATTGTGTGCAAACAATAATAAACACATAATTCGATACAGGTCGACTCGGAGTGGCAGCACCTAATAGGGTCCTATATATGAGTCAAGCAGAACTGTTTGACACATAAACTGGGTGCAAAAAATGACTTATGCTAAAATGAATTGTTAGAAATAGAAATGTTTGATCATTTAACTGTGTGTAAACAAAAGACTGATGTTTAATTGAAATATTAGAGATAGATAATAATATTTGGAACCATTTAGCTTGGTTGACATGCTAAATTGAAATGTTAGAAATAGTACTGTTTTATCATTTAAATGTTTGTATCTAAAAAATGTGTTTCGAAATCATATATGTAGCATGTGTGTAAAAACAAGATTTGGCATTAAATAACCAACAATGGTTGATATGCCATAAAACCAAAGCAAAGCAAAGCAAAGCAAATCAATATTTAGTTCCTTGTAATTTCATATAAATTCAATATCAATAATTCAATGTCCAATCTGTACATAGGGGGTGTCCTCGTCGTGTAATGGTTAAAGCGATGGACTGCGGAATCGTAGTAAGCGAGTTCAAACTCCAGTCGCGCTATTACGTTCACTTTCGGGCTAATACCCTTGGGAAAGGTATGAACCCCCTTATTCTCCCAGCTATGAGTTAAATAGTACCACTACTGTTCTTCTAGGAGAATAGCTTTGGCATTAAATAACCAACAAAGGTTGATATGCCATTAAACAAAGAAACCAAACCAAACCAATCTGTATAATTAAGTCTATATAAGTTCTGTATCAATAATAATTAGCACTGTACAGATATTATTCTATAAACAGAGTGACTGAAAGTTAACTCCTTATATCTTTTCATATTTCTTTCTTTCAAAAGTTATAATTAAGAAATAAATAATAAGAACTTTAAAATAGAAATTTACTTTTCAATAACTCTGAAGTTAATTCAATATAAATTCTATGTAAAAAAAATTCATATCAATTCTATATCAATAATTAACACCTTCCCATTCAATATAATTCTATCATAGGAAATCAACTAATTTCCATCATGAAAAAAAGTGTTGATTTTTGTTCAAAGCCTCGAGAAGCAATAATTTTTCTACCTGTATTTTTGCATTTATTAACGAATCAGCGCTTTCGTGCTAGTTTTAAAATTTCAAGATACTTCCAGACGATAATATTTGACTTACCGCTAAAAATTTGAAGGATCAAAACGCAAAATAATTTAAGAAATCCTTTCCCTCCCAGATTGTTTAAAATACATTTTTAACCAATTAAAATCATTGATAAATAATCAACTTTTAAAAATCCAATTTGAACCCATTTTATAAAGTGTGAAAAATTTGAAGGATTAGAACCCAAAATAAGAAACAAATCTTTTCTTTCCCAGATTGTTTAAAATACTTTTTTAACCAATTAAAATCATAGATAAATAATCAACTTTTTAAATCCAATTTCGAGCCTACCTCGATTTTATTAATACGCGATGAAAACGATATACCGGCAACAGGTTTTACGGATTTATTCTGTATCGAACAAAAAATTCAGTCTGTTTTGTTTGAGAGAAAATCTAACATTCTGTTCCTTCAAGTTGTATTTAATTTCAACATTGCTTGATTTATATGAATAAACATATTTGTTCAATTTATTGAACAAATACGTTTGTTCACATAAATACTCGTACTACTATTCAATGTATTTCCCCTCTTAAATAGTGACATACTATTCAATCTTTCCGATACAGATGAAAATTTCAACTGTAACCGCATATATGTAAACACATAAATGTATTTCCCCTATTAAATAGTGACATACTATTCAATCTTTCCCCTACAGATGAAAATTTCAACTGTAACCGCATATATGTAAACACATAAATGTATTTCCCTCTTAAATAGTGACATACTATTCAATCTTTCCCCTACAGATGAAAATTTCAACTGTAACCGCATATATGTAAACACATAAATGTATTTCCCTCTTAAATAGTGACATACTATTCAATCTTTCCCCTACAGATGAAAATTTCAACTGTAACCGCATATATGTTAACACATAACAGTATTTCCCCTCTTAAATAGTGACATACTATTCAATCTTTCCCCTACAGATGAAAATTTCAACTGTAACCGCATATATGTAAACACATAAATGTATTTCCCCTATTAAATAGTGACATACTATTCAATCTTTCCCCTAATGATGAAAATTTCATCTGTAACCGCATATATGTTAACACAAATGCATTTTCCATCTTAAATAATGACATACTATTCAATCTTTCCCCTACTGATGAAAATTTCATCTGTAACCGCATATATGTTAACACAAATGCATTTTCCATCTTAAATAATGACATACTATTCAATCTTTCCCCTACTGATGAAAATTTCATCTGTAACCGCATATATGTTAACACAAATGCATTTTCCATCTTAAATAAAGACATACTATTCAATCTTTCCCCTACTGATGAAAATTTCATCTGTAACCGCATATATGTTAACACAAATGCATTTTCCATCTTAAATAATGACATACTATTCAATCTTTCCCCTACTGATGAAAATTTCAAATGTAACCGCATATATGCTAACACATAAATGTATTTCCCCTCTTAAATAGTGACCAACTATTCAATCTTTCCCCTACTGAAGAAAATTTCATCTGTAACCGCATATATGTTAACACATAAATATATTTTCCCTCTTAAATAGTGACATACTATTCCATCTTTCCCCTACAGATGAAAATTTCAACTCTAACCGCATATACGTAAACATATAAATGTATTTTCCCTCTTAAATAGTGACATAATATTCAATCTTTCGCCTACTGATGAAAATTTCAACTGTAACCGCATATATGTTAAAACATAAAGGTTATTTCCCCTCTAAAATAGTGACATACTATTCAATCTTTCCCCTACAGATGAAAATTTCAACTGTAACCGCATATATGTAAACACATAAATGTATTTCCCTCTTAAATAGTGACATACTATTCAATCTTTCCCCTACAGATGAAAATTTCAACTGTAACCGCATATATGTTAACACATAACAGTATTTCCCCTCTTAAATAGTGACATACTATTCAATCTTTCCCCTACAGATGAAAATTTCAACTGTAACCGCATATATGTAAACACATAAATGTATTTCCCCTATTAAATAGTGACATACTATTCAATCTTTCCCCTAATGATGAAAATTTCATCTGTAACCGCATATATGTTAACACAAATGCATTTTCCATCTTAAATAAAGACATACTATTCAATCTTTCCCCTACTGATGAAAATTTCATCTGTAACCGCATATATGTTAACACAAATGCATTTTCCATCTTAAATAATGACATACTATTCAATCTTTCCCCTACTGATGAAAATTTCAAATGTAACCGCATATATGCTAACACATAAATGTATTTCCCCTCTTAAATAGTGACCAACTATTCAATCTTTCCCCTACTGAAGAAAATTTCATCTGTAACCGCATATATGTTAACACATAAATATATTTTCCCTCTTAAATAGTGACATACTATTCCATCTTTCCCCTACAGATGAAAATTTCAACTCTAACCGCATATACGTAAACATATAAATGTATTTTCCCTCTTAAATAGTGACATAATATTCAATCTTTCGCCTACTGATGAAAATTTCAACTGTAACCGCATATATGTTAAAACATAAAGGTTATTTCCCCTCTAAAATAGTGACATACTATTCAATCTTTCCCCTACAGATGAAAATTTCAACTGTAACCGCATATATGTAAACACAAATGCATTTTCCATCTTAAATAAAGACATACTATTCAATCTTTCCCCTATTGATGAAAATTTCATCTGTAACCGCCTATATGTTAACACATAAATATATTTCCCCTCTGAAATAGTGACATACTATTTAATCCTTCCCCTACTGATGAAAATTTCAACTGTAACCGCATATATGTTAACACATAAATGTATTTTCCCTCTTAAATAGTGACATACTATTTAATCTTTCCCCTACTGATGAAAATTCCAATGTAACCGCATATATGTTTATACATAAATGTATTTTCCCTCTTAAATAGTGACATACTATTCAATCTTTCCCCTACAGATGAAAATTTCAACTGTAACCGCATATATGTTAACACATAAATGTATTTTCCCTCTTAAATAGTGACATACTACTATTCAATCTTTCCCCTACTGATGAAAATTTCAACTGTAACCGCATATATGTTAACACATAAATGTATTTTCCCTCTTAAATAGTGACATACTATTCAATCTTTTCCCTACAGAAGAAAATTTCATCTTAAACGCATATTTGTTAACACATAAATGTATTTCCCCTCTGAAATAGTGACATACTATTTAATCCTTCCCCTACTGATGAAAATTTCAACTGTAACCGCATATATGTTAACACATAAATGTATTTTCCCTCTTAAATAGTGACATACTATTTAATCTTTCCCCTACTGATGAAAATTCCAATGTAACCGCATATATGTTTATACATAAATGTATTTTCCCTCTTAAATAGTGACATACTATTCAATCTTTCCCCTACAGATGAAAATTTCAACTGTAACCGCATATATGTTAACACATAAATATATTTTCCCTCTTAAATAGTGACATACTATTCAATCTTTCCCCTACAGATGAAAATTTCAATTGTAACCGCATATATGTTAACACATAAAGGTATTTCCCCTTTTAAATAGTGACTTACGTACCCAAAGATTTTTATACTCACAAAATATATGCATTAGATTAAGACTAAAGAAAACTGCTACATTTCATGTATAAATCTACGTTCTCTCTTAAAATATTTACGTTCTGACTAATGCTGTCTTTTCTGACAATTTCTTTTTTCGGCAAAGTTTATACTCACTTTAAAGAAGTTTATTAATGTGTAAATTGATGTTTTATTCAACCATTCACACCTTTATCCGCTAAGCTTATTTTTAAAAAATAGTCCTTTAAAAACAGGGATTCATGCTTTTCTTAAAGGTATTAGCGCGAATTGAAACGAAAATTTGAACACGGCGCATCGAGTTTATTTCTGGAGATAATAGCCTTTACGTCACACGTCTCCATTTATTCACCCAGGCTCTCGGTGACGTACAGGATGTCACACAAAATTTGTTGTTTTTTAAACGAACTTAAAGATGGTTCAAATTCAGAGATATTCAAGAGCAGTTGCCGTGACAAGGCTAAAGAGCCTAATCAACCCAACTATTTGCTCATAGCTTTGGGGGAGAAGAGACGAATCCATGTATTTCCTAAAGGTGTTAACGCGAAGGGATATTTAAACAGTTGCAGCCAGGATTTGAACTCGGGTCATTGCATTCATTTCCTTTGATAATGAAGGTTTGATTAAAGGAACATTTTCTGGTCTTCCTTTTCTTCGGTAAACATGTGTACAGTTTGAAAAGAACAGTCCGTCTACTGAACATCTGTTCTTTATTTGTTCTCAATTACATGGCGCACAATGTAATCGGCGAAAACTTTACACACATTAACCCATCAAAATATTTACATATGCATATCCTTACACAGTCTGTAGGTATTGCCGAACTGTTATGACGCAACATTAAAAAAACAATGCGCATGCGCATTTTATCGAGCCTTTCAGCGTTGGATTAAAAAAAACGACGCCATTGAATTCGATTTGGTTTTACATTTCGGTGAAATTTCATTATCAAGATTTGTAGAGTTTTTAATTTGGAATGTCGTTGCCCTCCAAATCTCATCTCCATATAAAGAAAAGAGATTTTTCTTTCAGTGTGCGTCAGTATTCGATACGGTAAAAACAGGCAGAGACCAGGTTATTTAAAAGAATCTATTGCAGTCTCTACGAATCTATCTCAGTTTATACATATGTTTATTGAACTATATATTACTCTTTTTTCCTTTTTTAAAATATTTATTAATCAATTTCAGCTTGTTTCTATCGATGTAACTAACAAATATCCCACAAACAAATCAGGTTGATATATCAGTAAACCAAGAAACCAAACCATATGTCTAAGAAATATCTATCTATCTTAGCTGGTTTCTATCTATCTATCGATCTATCTGTCTAAGCTCATTTTCTATCTATCTATCTATCTATCTATCTATCTATCACGCATGTGGTGTAACGGTTATCTTCGTAGGAAATGGACACGGTAACCAAAGTTCAAATCATAGATGAGTTTGTGTGTCATTTCGCATTGCGGTAATAACCTTGGGAAAGGTATAAATCCAAGTATTCCTCGTTCAGCTATTGGTAAATAATAGGACAGACTAGGCTCTTAAGCCTTGGTATGGCAACTGGACTACGAGAAGGGGAACTGTGAATTCAAACCTGCAAAGCTCCCTTTAAAAATTGACCTTGTGTCGTATCCTACGGGTGAGGAGAGGTTGGATTAATACATATCTAACAAATGATTTATCTACCAATCTATCTATCTGCATATTTCTGTAAGACGTTTTTGGTTTGGTTTGGTTTGGTTTATTTGTTTAATGGCATATCAACCTTTGTACGTTATTTAATGCCAAAGCCATTCTCCTAGAAGAACAGTAGTGGTACTATTTAACCCATAGCTGGGAGGATAAGGGGGTTCATACCTTTCCCAAGGGTATTTGCCCGAAAGTGAACGTAATAGCGCGACTGGAGTTTGAACTCGCTTACTACGATTCAGCAGTCCATCGCTTTAACCATTACACCACGAGGACCCCCCACCTCTGTAAGACGAGAAGAACAAATCTATTCAAAAACTGTTAAAACGAACCTTTTTAATAGCATATGCTTAGGATAAGATTACTTTTCAAATAAACCACACACCCTCTTGTGTGTGAGTGGAAAGAGAAATGTGCATAAGAGGGAGATAGATAGATAGATAGATAGAGTGATGTTCCTAATGTTCCTAATGTTAACTTTTGTAATTTGTTTATGATAAGTGATTGAATATATATATATATATATATATATATATATATATATATAAAAGTTAGGATAGACAGAAAGTCAAAGATTGGTAGTTGTCATTTTGTCGTCTATGCTATCATCAGACCAAATAGCTCCCACGTGTTGGTTATAATTTTGAAGATTGTTGCATAACGTATGATGGTCTGATGATCATATACGTTAGAAACTGATATTCGTCAAACACCATTGACAGTGATTTTGCTCTCATAACATAGACATATCCACCACCGATAAAAAATAGTGTAAACTATATTACGAAGGTGGACTGAAAAGTTCATAGGCTAAAATGTGAGTAAGTTGAAAAAATTCATTGGGTGAAAAGTTCATCGGGTGAAAAAGTTAATTGCATGAAAAGTTCATATGATGACGTGATATCTGCTATTGATAACTTATTTTACCACTTGGATACAAGCATAGCAACACCGATGCAAGAAACGTGTGAATCGCAAGGAGTGCTATGTTTTTCAATAAACCTCATTTGGTCAAATTTCACTGAGTATTTCGGTCTATAAATTTTCAACTAACCTTCGTATTAAGATATATATATATATATAGATATGGATTGACTTACATATATATATATATATATATATGCATATATATATATGTAAGTCCATATATATGTACAAAGATATATGTATGGATAGTTGATTGGTTGGTATAATGGCATATCAACCCTTGTAGGTTATTTAATGCCAAATCCTGTTTATACAGAGATTAGATATATATAATTTGTAAACATAATTTTTACATAATATATTTAAATGAACCTGAGCTTATTTGTTTGGTTTCAAGTATTGTTATGTAACACTAACAATTATAATTCAATGGGTCATTTGCTTGCACACGGTTATAAATATGATTTGTAAGTAAATAGTTTGTAGGTTATTTCATTTAAAAAAAAAAATTAAAGATAATTTGCCCACAATTAAGTATTGCTATTCTTATTGGTCTAATGAGTAGAGTGTTCGCCAATGGTCTGTGAGACCGGGGTTCAGTCCCAGGTAAAGTTATACCAAAGACATAAAAATGGTGCTTGATGCCGCCTTGCTTAGCACTCAGCATTATAAGGTAAGGATCAAGGGTAAAGGGGATCAATCATGGGAATGGAGTTGCATCCTCCCCTACACCTCGCTGTAATATCTATTGAAAAGGGAACCTTCGGGTCACCCTCGACAAAGGTCGCCAATTTTGATTACTTGCTTATTATTTGCACACAGTTAAATGGTCTTAAATATTGCTATATAACATTAATAATTCGAATCAACACTGTATTCATTTGCACATTGTCAAATGGTTACAAGTATTGCCATGTAATAGCAATAATTCAATTTTTGTTTGCGGTTAAACGGTTTCAGGTATTGCTATACAACAGTAACCAATCTATTCAACATTACTCATTCGTTTATATATGGACACACAGACATATATATATATATATACATATATAAACACGTTTTTTGTTTAAATTACATTATTGGGAAATATAATTAATAGATTTTTTTTGTAATATGTGTGAAAAACAACAAAGTTCAATTGATCATCATTTTCCCGCACACAAAAATTTTCTTTAAGTTTGAATCATTAATATTTTTCTCAAATAGAAATCCTACTGAGCTTTACTCGTTACTCGACATCATCCGTAGTGATTTTAATCTCCAATGCTCAATAATCTTCAATAAATGAATAAATAAAATAAAAAATTGAAAATGAATAAGTCTATCTAAATTTTTCCGTGGCCTTCTCTCTCTCTCTCTCTCTATATATATATATATACATATATATAAAAGTACGTTTGCTGACCGTATTCGAACGCAACCCTAAAGGTCCTTTTACTACACCGAAGTGTAGGGGAGGGCGCTACCCTTTTCCCTGGATTGCTTCACTTACCCTAGATCCGTACCTAGTAATGCTGAGTGTTAAGCAAGGAGGTATCAAGTACAATTTTTGATGACGACCTTGGATTGAACCTCTGTCTCCCGAGAAATTGATGAACACTCTAAACATCATATATATATGTATATATAGTCATCCACAGACTGTTTCGTTCTATCAGAACTCTTCAGTGTGGCTAGACATGTAGGACGCTCGAAACCGGGATCGAAGCCCGTCCAACTTTACGTTAGACTTAGTCTCAGACCGCTCGTCCAACAAGCGTACCACGTTGGTTAGGCAGCGGTTGTGTCGATACTGCTATATGGATGCACTACATGGAGGCTAACTAAACGGCTGGAGTAGAAACTAGACGGAAATTACACAAGAATGTTGAGAGCAGTATTGATCATGTCCTGGCGACAACACCCCACAAGACACCAACTATACTGACACTTGCCCCCCCATCACGAAAACTATACAAGTTAGACGAATCAGACACGCGGGACACTGCTGGAGAAGCAAGGACGAGCTCATAAGTGATGTACTCCTATGGACCCCCAGGACGACCAGCTCGAACTTACATACAGCAACTATGTGAGGACATAGGATGTAACCCTGAAGACCTGCCGGAGGCGATGAATGATAGGGAGAAGTAGCGAGAGAGGGTCAGGGATATCTGTGCTAGCGGCACGACATGATGATGATGATGTAGCAACAGCAGCAGTCGTTTGTTTACATTTTTTTATACCCTATCGGCTATCAGAGTGCTCAATTCTTTCGAACAGCTTTGCATGATGCGGGCGGTGGCCAAACATTCCTTCGCCAGAGTGCTCAACCCCCATGGGGGAGCGTATATATCATAATCATTATATCGTGCCTCTAGCACGGATTTTTCGGACACTCCCTCGCCACTTGTCTCTATCGTTCATTGCTGACGGCAAGTCTTTCAGGCTACATCTCGTGTTAGCACTGATCTGTTGTAGATAAGTTCTACCTAGTTGTCCAACACTTGCTCGCCCGTGAGAAGGGGCCAGAGAAGCATGTCACTTCTTACTTCTCAAGCAGTGTCCAGCATGTCTTATTCGTCGGACTTGGATGGTTTTACAAATAGGAGGGAGGTGGCCGTATAGCTACTATTTTATGGGGTATTGCTTCCAGGGTTTGTTCATTACAGCTCGCAGCATTCTTGTGCAATCGCCGTTAAGCTTTTTCTCTATACGCTTTTTCAGCGTGCATGAGGTGCATCCATAGAGTAGTATGGACGCGACTGCTGCCTCGGAAGCAGTGTCTTATCTACCGAAAACGACATCAATACTCGACTAGCGAACACATGGACAGCTATATATATATATATATATATATAATTCACGGTTTTTTAAGTCCATGAGCGATACAGTTTTTGCGCATGATATATCAGACATGCCCATTTTTTCGTGTGTTGTTCTCTAATGTATCTTCAGGCTCTGTTTGGTTTGCCGTATTTTTCAAGTTTCATTTAATCATCGTTTTGATTTGATCAGTGCGTTCGTCTTGACGGATTATTTTTTTCCCTCCAGAATGAGAGGCCTATTTTTCCCGTAAAGTCAGTTCCGTGGTCGGGAAAACCAGATGTTTATATAGCATTCTACTTGTGCTTGAAAGAACAATAACTAAAATATTTTTGCCAGTACCCCCATTTATGTTTGTATGGTTGATTGGTTGCGTTTTATGGCATATAAACTCTTCTAGGTTATCAAATGCCAAGTCCTACTTATACAGGGATTAAATATTTGATTTGTAAAGGAATAGTTCGTAGATATCATTTTTAAACGATCCAGAGCTCATTTGTTTGCACACAGTTAAATGGTTTCGAGTCGTGCTCTGTAGTGCTAATTTTTTAAAAATATCAGTCATTTATTTTTACACAATTAAATGGTTATACAAATATGATTTGTTGAGGGATAGTTTATAGGTAATTTTATTTTTAAATGAAACAGAGCTATTTTCTTTACATACTGCTTTTGTTTGAACACAGTTAAATAGTTTCCCGTATTGCTATATAACACTAACAATCCTTTTTAATACTAAACATTTATTTGCATATACTGAAGTGATTCCAAGTATTGCACTAACAAATAGTTTTATTTGATTACAGTTAAATGTTTGCAAGTATTGCAACGTAATGCAAACAATTCGATTTAACGCCAGTCATTTGTTTGCATATAAACGCTCAAACAGTTCTATTTGACACATTGATTTACCCGAATCAGGTCCGACCACTCCGGCCAGAGTGGCTCTGAACTTAATAGCTATGAAGGAGTACTCTACATTCCCTTAAGCTCAAGGACTGGAGCCTCACCATCAGATACAGTTTAATGTCATATATCCAGGACATTCGTTGTAGCGGGTTCTTACTCCTCTGCAGAGATGCTGTCGGTGTATTCTACAGCCCCAGTCGACTGGGCTGTTATGTGTATTTGGGAGCGTGCGTGTGTGTTATGAAATAGCCGAGGGATTTCGGTTCATGCCTTTGAGTTTAGTTAGGCTGAGAACCTTTCGGCTCAGCACATGGGTTAGTTAGAGGCAATTGAGGCAGGTGTTAACGCGGGTGCGCGCGGGCGGATGGAGGTGTCACTCAGATGTCATAACAGTCCGAGACGATACTGGGTGACAAGGTGCGGGTGACTTCACGCACCGGAAGCGCGCGGAAGTTTGTGTGAGAATTTGAAGAAAATAAGAGTCGGGACCTAGACGCCAAACGAGAAGGATCGATTTTTGGAGCACGGAGGCGCGAGGCGAACGTTCGCCCTATGGGGGGCCGCTCGAGTTGGGGGCCAAATGAATAAGACAGCATAGAAGATTGTGTCTCTCCTCCTTACGTCGAAACCTTTAACTCAAAGTTAATAAAAAGGTTTCGTACCTGAACAAGAAGTCGTTAAGTGTTTTCGAATTCCGAGATTCCTATGTTCTTTATATGTTCTATAGTAATGAACATTACATGTCCATTTCACACATAGTGTTAATTGTGAATATGGTACATGTGTACGTTGTGTGTACATGAGATGTAAATTTATTCAAAAACAAATGTACATTAGACCTAATGTGTATATTTTTTGTACACAACATGAAATTTCATATACATTTATGTACACATGCATGTGTCTGTGTATGTTTTGTGTAAATGTGCGCTTGCACGTGTCTGTGTCTGTTGTGTGTATACGAGATTTAATGTTGTGTGTACCCGATATCTACAGACATTCTACGTCATATCTACACGAGAAATAATGTTGTATATACTGCGTGTACATGAGAAATAATGTTGTATATGCTGCGTGTACATGAGAAATAATGTTGTATATGCTGCGTGTACATGAGAAATGATATTGTATATACTGCGTGTACATGAGAAATGATATTGTATATACTGCGTGTACATGAGAAATAATGTTGTATATGCTGCGTGTACATGAGAAATGATATTGTATATACTGCGTGTACATGAGAAATAATATTGTATATACTGCGTGTACATGAGATCTAATCCAAGTATGAAGTAAAAAATTCTAAACTATCTCTGTTCTAAACAACACTTTTCAATTTTTTTTCTCATGATTTCGTAAGTTATTCTCTATTATTTCTTTCTACTAATAGATAGTTTGATAGATAATATCACCCCTCATAGTCCTGTTGATGGTTCAGGCTTGGTTTGGTTTCTTTGTTTAATGGCATATCAACTCTTTTTAGGTTATTTAATACCAAAGCCATTCCCCTAGAAGAACAGTAGTGGTACTATTTAACCCATAGCTGGGAGGATAAGGGGGTTCATACCTTTCCCAAGGGTATTTGCCCGAAAGTGAACGTAAATGCGCGACTGGAGTACGAACTCGCGTACTACGATTTCGCAGTCCATCGCTTTAACCATTACACCCTGTTGATGGTTCAGTAGAACCGAAACGCTGTCGTGTGGACTTCTTAATAAATCTCTCCTTACGCTTGGATTACCTTGTTATCAAGGCTCCCTTTTCAATATCTACTTCACCGAGGTGTAGAGAAGGACACTAATCATTTCTTGGATTGCTCCATTTAACCCTTGATTCGAACCTTATAATACTGAAGATTAAGTAAGGCGGCATCAAGTTCCAATTTTTGAGTCTTTGGTATGACTTGACCTGGGATTGAACCCCGGTCTACCGGTTCATGAGCGAACACTCTAGCCACTAGACTAATTGGTTGGTTAAGACGAGTTATCCATACATTAAAATCGATTCATGTACCGAAGCCCTAGAAGAATCTTATGTGTGCAAGTGTGGGTATTTGTGTAAGTGTAAGTGTGTATGTGCGTGTATGTGTGTGTGCGGGCGCACATGTACGTTCACGTTCATGTGAGTGTGTGTGTGTGTGTTTGCGCGCGCTATACGCCAGTGTTTCCGTCTGTATTTATGTTCTCTCTCTCTCTCTCTCTCTCTCTCTATCTATCTATCTCTCTCCCTCTCTCTGTTTAGCCGGTTTGAATTTAGGGGAGGTGCCCGTGGTGTAATGGTTATCGTCGTAGGAATTGGACACGGCGACACGAGTTCAAATCCTAAACCAGGCTGATTGCAATTCACATAGCACTAATACCCTTGGGAAAGGTATGAATCCAATTATTCTCCCTCCAGCTATGGATAAATAGTAGGGCAGACTAGGTTCTTCAGCCCTGGTGAGGCAACTAGTCTAGGAGAAGGAGAACTCTGAATTCAAACCTGTTAAACCCCGCTTAAAATTGACCTCGTGTCATATCCTGCCCGAGAGGAGGGGTTGGATAAATATGGCCGGTTTGAATTTAGAGTTTTTCTTCTTCTAGATTGATTGCTGTTGTATACAACACGTATTCATATGAAAACCACACAATACACAAGCGGGACTCCGTTGTTTAGATACGAACGCATTTATTAACTTCTGACTTCGGTTCTTCGACACAAGGGGAGAGACAATTCTTAAAAGTCTTTCGTATCTATGCTAACTACATCTTACAGTGGCCGAAATCCAACACTATGCCTAATGGCAGGAACTCAACTATCGTCTTCCATGGTCCAACCTCAAAATCCCAACTGCCTGGTCGGACTTCAACTTCTCAACACCATGGTCGAACCCTAACTTCTCTACACCATGGTCGGAACTAAGCTATCGTCTTCCATGGTCCATCCTCAAAATCCCAACTGCCTGGTCGGACTTCAACTTCTCAACACCATTGTAGGACCCCAACTTCTCCACACCATGGTCGGAACTCAACTGTCTCTTTTTCAAAATCTTCCAAATTCTCAGCCCATCTCTTCTGGGCATGACATCATCCACACTCCAGCTCCATTTCTGTCTGGGGTTTATTATGACAACGGTGATTATCATATCCTTTGCGCGTGAGCGTAAACTGCACCAATTGATTACACACCAGAACTCTTAACCCGAATAGGTCAAAGCCCAAATAAACTGAATGATAAAATATAATTTATGAAAAATGATTAAAATAAAAAAAAAAATTATTCCTTAATTATATAACATTGCCGTATCAATGTTAGAAGGGCCCAGTCGTCTCTTCTATTTCCTCCTGGCCGAAAAGAAAAGATGGATTCATGCCTTTCCAAAGAATATTCGAGCGAAATAAAACGCAAACAGCTTTGATTCGGTTTTTCAATGATGGTAACTTCTTTAAGCGTGCCTCCGTAACTCTCTCTCTCTCTCTATCTGTCTCTCTATATGCGTTTTTGTAAGTTTGCCTTTAAGTCTATGAACGATTTTTCTCGATTTGACCCTAACGACCACATTTACGTCATCATGTTGATTCTATTTTAGGATTGTGAGATATAACCAAGTTATGTCAACCCATTCATCTTAGCCGAACAAACAAAACAGCCGAGCTTTTCGACTGCGTAATCTTTCTTATGATCAAAACGATGTCACGTTAGAACACAGCTCGCAAGAAGAAAAAAAAGGCAATCTATGTACATTCTCTCAGAATATATATATATATATATATATATATATATATATATATATATATAAATAAAAAGGAATTGATTGTACAAAGAACTAATGCTTTTTTCTTTTTTCGTTTTTAAAGAAAACGAAAATATAGATTTTTATTCATTATATAATTGTTTTCTATAATCTTTTCTTAATTCCTTTTCATTGACAATCAAATCAATATATAAAGGTTTGGTTTCTTTGTTTAATGGCATATCAACTCTTTTTAGGTTATTTAATGCCAAAGCCATTCTCCTAGAAGAACAGTAGTGGTACTATTTAACCCATAGCTGGGAGGATAAGGGGGTTCATACCTTTCCCAAGGGTATTTGCCCGAAAGTGAACATAATAGCGCGACTGGAGTACGAACTAGCTTTGTACGATTCCGCAGTCCATCGCTTTAACCATTACACCACGAGGACACCCCCAATATATAAAGGGTGAATCCCCCTGGTGTAGTGACTAACGTACAGAACTGCAACATTTTAGTTAGCGAGTTCGAGCTCCAATCAAGCTATTTACGTTCCCTTTTGAAGTAACACCCTTGTGAAAAATATGAATTCCGTTATTTCCCTCAGCTATTGCTTAAATATTACATCTTCTATTCTTCTACAAGGATGGCAGATGACAAAGGGAAGTAGAAAAGAAGTGAAAAATTGATGGTTTGGTTTGGTTTATTAGGTTTTATGGCATATCAACCTATGTAGGTTATTTAACGCCAAATCCATTTTTATGCAAATAATTTGTTCTACTTAAAATAATTCAGTTTATTATAAGTACAAAACATTTCTATTTTAAACTATTCAAGCAGTTATATGTAACAATTCAGTTAAGTGTAAATATAGTTTTAATGTCGAAAAACAGTTCTATTTCAAATAATTCAGTTAAGCATAAGCACGCAGTTTATATGTAAGTACGGTTTAATTGTCAAAAACATTTCTATTTCAAGCTATTCAGTTTACTCAAACAATTCAGTTTAGCATAAATATGCTGTTAGTTCTATTTAACCCATAGATAGGGCCCTAATCAGGTGCTACCACTCCAGGCCAGAATGGACCTGGGAGCGATGGCAATGAATGGGTACTCCGCATTCCCCAAAGCTCCAGCATTGCTGGAACCTCACCATCAGATTGTTTAGTGTCATATCCAGGACACTCGTTGTGGGGGGGGTCTTACCCCTCTGCAGAGAAGCAGTCGGTGTATTCTACAGCCCCAGCCGACTGGGCAAGTGAAAAGTTGAATAAGTATTACCAAATGTACACATCATCATTGGCAAGCTCTAATTTTCACTGAGTGCTCCATACTTCTGGCCTTTGTTTAAACAAATACAGAAAATGAAACTGTATTTACCAAGACAGAAATGAATAAGGAACAATTTTTTCTCTCCAAATAGTTTCCTTGGAATTCAACACCCTTATTCCAGCGATTTTCTGAAATTCTTTTAATATAGCATGAACCTGTGCTGCCTTATTCATTTTCTTCATTGCATTAATTTATGAATCCTCAGCGGAGCCAGGTAATATAATCTCTGTAGAGAGTTCTATATATACCATAAGGCTTCCAGTTATTTTCTTTCGTGAGTTATTTACGCTAGTTTTGCTGGGTTTGTTCTCATTTTAAGATATTATGTTCGGTTATGTCACGATCTTTGGAACCAGTTAATGACATCTGGCTGGGTATAACTGTATGTTGTCATATTTGATGATATTTTTCCCGTTTCATGCTGGATACTCCCGCTGCTCCTTTTTTAGACTGTATCCTGTTTCCTTTTCTATCTTTTAATGCTTTCGAATAATTTTATGGTTTAGTGTGGTTTGGTTTTATTGCCTATCAACCGTTGTTGTTTATTTAATGCCAAATCCTCTTTTTAGATATATATTACATATATATGATTTGTAAACACATTTTGTTTACAATGTTTTTAATCGAGCCTAAGCTCATTCTTTTGCACACATTTAAATGATTCCAAGTACTGCGATATATAACAATTCATAATATCATAAAATCAGTCATTTGTTTGCACACTGTTAAATGGTCAAACAGTTCTATTTCTAAGAATTCAATTTTGCATAAGTCAACAAAGTTAAATGGTTCCAAGTATTGCTGTGTATCTCTAATAATTCAATTAAAAATCAATCATTTGCTTACACACAGTTTAATGGTCAAACAACTTGATTTAGCATTAGTCATTTGTTTGCACACAGTTTAAATGTCAAACAGTTCTATTTAACCCATAGATATGACCTTATTAGATGCTACCACTCCGGGTCAGAGTGGACCTGGGAGCAATGGCAATGAATGGGAGCTTCGCATTTCCCAAAGTTCTAAGACTGGAGCCTCGCCATCAGATTATTTAGAGTCACACATGACACTCGTTTGGAGAGTTTTACCCCTTTGCAGAGATGCAGTCACATCATTCTACACCTCCTGATGATTGGGTTAGAATAATTCTATGATTTTGTTTATTTTTCTGAAAACGACGTAAGAAAAGAATAAAGGTTTTATACTGCAGTTCCGCTGAAGAGAAGCTAATACCACATAATTATTGGCCGACATGAATGGAGTGTTGGCTTTAAGTAAATTTCCCGGAAGTAATTGGAGAAAGAGGTTGGGGCGAAGAAAAAAGGCGAGAAAAAAAGCAAAAATAAATGAAAAAAAAAAAAAATCAACGTAAAAAGATAAAATTGTTTTAATAGCCAGAGACGGAGAAAGTGAAGCTAGACAATCAATGTTGTTAATGGAAATATTAGTTATGGCTGAAAGACACGTATATTGTCCTCGTATGAGCAACAATACCGTGAATTGTAGAAATTACGAACAATAGACAAACCTGCGTTTTTAGGCACATGTGCCGAACTTCGCTTTGCATTCGGTAACTGAGGGAGCAATTGTCTGCCATATTGATCGAGAATGGTATCTGTTGATATTTGGTCTGTAACAAACTTTGGTTTACTTCTATAACAATTGAAACAAATAAAAACATCTGATTTTTTATTTACTGTAATTCTCATTATATATATTTATATATTATTAAACAATAGCTTAATCGTAAAATACTTTTAAAATGGTCTCGATTTCGTTGGTAAATTTTCCCAATATTATTGTAAATAGGCTTCATATAATAATACTCACTACAAGGTTTTAAAGGTGATAAATTATTCATGGAACGTTTCATATATAAGTTGCAGTAAGAATAGAACATATTTTTTTTGTGTTAAACACTCACAGGTTTCGGAGCTACAAGGCTTAATTGGAAATTATTTTTTTGGGGGGGGCGCCATGTTCAGAAATGAGGGATGTGGAATATTAGAAATAACAGGTATTATATCGCAGCTGATTGTTTGTTTGGTTGGTTGGTTGGTTTTACGGCATTCACAGCATATTTTGGGATGATTTACTGCCGAAATCATCCTTTTTCTCAAGCTGTTATATTGATTTTAATGCACTAATGGTACTCATTTGTAAATATGCCCAGTCGGTTAAGTGACTGTCAAATACGCCAACTGTATCTTTTCAGAGGGATAAAAACTCCAACGAGTGTCCAAGATATGACATTAAACCATCTAGTGATGAGACTCCAGTTTTGGAGCTTTGGAGAATGTCGAGTACTCTTTCATTGTCATTGGTAGTACCTGATAGGGCCCTATCTATGGATCAAATAGAAATATGTTATCTAAACTTAAAATCATTTAACAATGTGCAAACAAATTACTGATGTTAAATTGAATTATTACATTGTAAGCCAAGGAACCACTTAAGTGTGTGCAAATAAAACTATCAGTATTAGATAACAATACTTGAAATCATTTAACTGTGTGCAAACAAATGAACTCTGGTTCGTTTGAAAATAATGTTACCTACAAACTTTTCATTTACAAATAATGTATATTTGATATGTATGTATCAACAGGATTTGGTATTGGATAACCTACAAAGATTGATATGCCATAAAACACACCCAACAACCCAACCTTTGTAAACAATTACAAGTTGAAGAATTCCGATCCACATAATTTTCTACAAGTGTTCTAATGCTTTCCCGATTTGATAGTTCTATTTTTTCCTTTGCTTCTCTTTTTACCTTTTTCATTATCAGTAAGGAACATTTTTCAATGTCACATTCCGTTCTCATATCCTGACTGAATATTCTTAAAGTTTGTATCAAGATTTCTAGTTCTTTTTCATTTTGGGAAAATGTCTTACTATCATCCACATGCAAAAGGTAGTTTGTCTTTTCCTATGACTTTGTAAATTTGAAGTCCCAGGTGCAAATTGAGTGGCATCATTAATATAACAAATAGTTGTAGCGAGAGTGAGTCTCAGTGGAAGATGCTTCTTTGGATTTTCACCTTTACTTTTTGTTAGTTATTCAATTGGTAATTTTAATCGTGTCACTTTTAGTATCAATTTTAATAGAGCTGCGAGGAAGATGTAATTTACTAAGCATTTTACTTAGATGTGGCACAAGGCCATATGAAGAGCTGCGAGGAAGATAGTTTTAATTTTTCCTCCAATCTCTAATCTCGAAACCACTTTCTTTTCCAGGTTCTCGGTTATACGGTTTCAAGCACTTATATCAATCATTTGGTTTCAAGTAAGAAATAATAATTATTTTTAGATAATTATAACTTCATGGAGCTATTCTTTATTATATTTTGCGTACTGCTGTATCGTTTCAAGAATTCTAACCTAACACAATTTGTTCACAATTATATAAGTATTTCAATCAATCAGTCAGATGATTTCAATTAATCGTTTAAAATAATTACAGCTTCATGGAGCTATTTTGAATAATAATCATTTGCACAGTTATGTAATTTCAAGTATTTTTATCTAAAACAATAGGTTTACATATTATATGATTTTAAGTATTTCAGTCAATCACTTAGATGGTTTCAAATCACTAATCCCGTATTGACAATTTTCGCTATCAGAAGCTATTCTTAACATTAATAATTCAAACACAGTTATAAAGTTTCAAGTATTCTAATATAACATAATTTGAACACAATTGTATAATTTTAAGTTGTCATTTCTATTTGATGATAAAAATAATTTCTTTCACATTCATATGCTTTCAAACTTTCTTATCTAATACTGATAATTTACACGCAATTATATAGTTTCAAGTATTTCAAAAACTTACATGTTTGCAAACAACTAATTATAATAATACTTTGTAGAAAATTATAGCTTCAAGGAACTGTTTTTAATACTTATAATTTGTATATAGTATATGGTTTCAGGTATCGTTTTCTAATACTAATGATTTTGGAACTGTTGTATGGTGGCTCGAACTACGTGACTTCCGGTATCGCGGGAGTATAAAAGACGCCGTGATTCTTAAGCACGTGGAAGCAGTAACAGAAAGAGAAGTAGAGAGATAGCTCTGAAGGACGTCGGTCAGTAGTAAGACCAACTTTGGACGTAGCACCAACAGCGCGAGACTGGAGGTGCCCGTGGTGTAATGGTTATCGTCGTAGGAATTGGACACGGCGACACGAGTTCAAATCCTGGACGAGACTGATTGCATTTCACATAGCACTAATACCCTTGGGAAAGGTATGAATCCAATTATTCTCCCTCCAGCTATGGGTAAATAGTAGGACAGACTAGGTTCTTCAGCCTTGGTGAGGCAACTAGTGTAGGAGAAGGAAAACTCTGAATTCAAACCTGTCAAACTCCGCTTAAAATTGACCTTGTGTCATATCATGCTCGAGCGGAGGGGTTGGGTAAATAGGACCAACAGCGCGAGACTTATAATACCAGTCAGACTGTACCACTTGAATTGATAAATAATTAACCCCGTTTCACTGTGTATCTTTTCCTTACCACCATACAACAGAAACATATCTATTTCACACTAAGATGTGACTTGGTCAGTAAGTACCACACCCGGCCAGAGTTGTTTAACGGAAGGGTAACTCCGCATTCTTCAGAGCTGAATCTCCCCATAGAATATAGTTCAGTACCTTATCAAGAACATTCATTTTTTAAGCGGGGAGGGGCTTATCCCTTTGTAAGGCATCTCAATTGTTGAATGGTAACCGATCAAAATGTTCAGTTAAAAAGTATATGAGAGTTTATGAACGAACTCAGTTTAAATTTTGATATAAATTAAATATATGTAAACGTAGAAGGAAACGGAAATATGCAGTACCTTCAATAGTTGCAAAAGGTGCTTTTTAATCAATGAAATGTGTATTTGGAAAGATTAGGTTTTTCCTTTTTGGGATTTCGGAGTGAGTGATTAATTTAGTTGAAAACTGTTTCGGTTAGAACGAGTTACATCTGGAAGCTTACTATTAACAAGTGTCATCATCATTAATAGGTGCTTACATCATAAAGTTCCCTTGTTGTATATCAAGTGAAAAAGTGACAACTCTTATTGTATAAAAATATGAACTCTCTTTTTATTTACGTACGGAAATTGGTTGCGTGTGTGTGTGTGTGTTTGTGTTAGAGAGAGAGAGAGAGAGAGAGAGAGAGAGAGAGAGAGAGAGAGAGAGAGAGTCAACAGCTAGGACTTACACCACGTTGAAATAGATATATTCAGAGCCTTCCTTCAACCGATAAGAGGCAGCCTTACAACCTGGGAGCCGCCAGCCTCCTCCTTGGCTAGCACTAAAAACGGTTTGACTCTGCTGACTGCTGACTGACTGCTCTCTCTGCTGACTGACCGCTGAATCCTAGGGTTGAAAACTTTCGTTGTTATATGTCTTTTGGACGCCTACGTATTCTTCCACCACAATTCACGTGGCATTTCCGCTGTCCTTGTTCACCTTAAGACATAGCTGCATATCCTGTTTTGAATCCACAAGCTAACTGGCCTGTCAAAGGTCAATGTGTTACACTTTGACTCTATCTTGCCATCTGTTCCTATCGTCCATAACTCCCGGCTGGTCATCTATACTGCATCTAGTGTCCGTACAGAGTCTTAGCTGGCTGGCTAACACAAGTGTGTCTCTTTATAGCAGTCCATAATAGAACGTTGCTTATGAGTTAGTTTTTACATCCCTAGCAGTACTCTGCATGTCGTTCGTCTTGGATAGTTTGTTTGATAGGAGGTAAAAGGCCTTACAACTGGTGTAAATCGAAAAATAATCTTCCACAGAGCAAACCCGCGAACAATGAAGAAAATCAAAAAACAGCAATCAGCCTGTCACGTTAGATAGCAAGAAACATGTTGGAAACCTAATAAAGATGAAAACATTTCACAATTTGAAATGTAAAATTTATCCACTATGACAAAATGGCCACTCAGGGTTTTGAGGCCCAAGAAAAATATTATTAAAAGAATCAAACACTTGGATTTCGTCACTTGGCCAAAAATGGTTTGAAATGGTTTTTATTACTACAGGTCTCTGGTTGTCGTTAGCAAAAAAACAAAAAAAAAAACAACAAAAAACAAAAAAAACATGATAAAGATTTAATGTCCACAGATCTGGGTTTCGTCTTGGTCAAAAATGGCTCGAGAGATTCATTATGTCTGACAAGGGTTAATATGCCATAAAACACACCCAACAACCCAACCTTTGTAAACAATTACAAGTTCAAGAATCCCGATCCCACATAATTTTCTACAAGTGTTCTAATGCTTTCCCGATTTGATATTTCTATTTTTTCCTTTGATTCTCTTTTTACCTTTTTCATTATCAGTATTATCGTGTTTGACCAGAAAACGGTTTTCTGGTTGATACTGAGACAACAACAGCGATGCAGTCGCAACCACAAGTGAAGTGTAGAAAGTCAAGTGGTATAACACACGAAAAACATAACACTTCAAAACAGTAGGTTATCCTTAGTAAGGAAATACAAACAACTTTCGAAAAGCAAGGGGTTAAAGACTACCTAAGGATAATCATTAAAAGGGGTGGTGAAGAAAAACAAACTCACGCATACATTTTGATATTTAACCAATCAATAATTAACAAGGAAACAAAGATTGGATATTACCTTCAAAAAGGAGAAAAATTAATCTCTGCATTTTAAAGTGCTTCAAATGTCAAAAATATGGTTGGCCAGTCAGCTGGGGCTGCGAAATAAACCGATTGCAACTCTGTAGAGGGCTAATGCCCCATCCACAATGAGTGTCCTGGATATGATACTAAGCAACCTGATGGTGAGGCTCTATTCCTGGATTGTTAAATCTGCTGGTGATGTAAAATACACCAACTACATCTCTGCAAAGGGGTAAGACTTTCCCAACGAGTGTTCTAGATATGACATTAAACAATCTGATGGTGAGGCTCCAGTAATGCTGGAGCTTTGGGAAATGCGGAAGACCCCTTCATTGCCATCGCCTCCAGGTTCCTTCTGGCCCGGAGTGGTAGAACCTGATTGGGTCCTATCAAGGGGTTAAATAGCACTAAATAATGTACTTATGCTAAACTGGATCGTTTGAAATAGAACTGTTTCTGACATTGAAACTCTGTACTTAAGCTAAACTGAATTGTTAAAAATAGAACTGTTTATATGTTTAAAAATGGGTTTGGCATTAAATAAACTACAATGATTAATATGTCATAAAACCAAACCAAACCAAAACCAACTAAAACAAAAATATTCACACAATATGGAGAACTGCAAAGGACGTCCGACTTATGAAAGTTGTGATCAAAAAGACCCTGACCACGTGGAGGAAAATTGTTCCAACGAAACCAAAAGCTCAAACAATTAAGTGAACTAGCCTGCATTTTAAAAACTTACAATATATATAAAAGTGAGAGGGAAATCATGGAGGTAAAACAGAAAAAATAACATTTCTAAAAGTAAGAAAAATAGTAAAACCCTATATAAAAGATAAAACCAACGCCATTGTAGCACAAAAAGCGAGTCCAATTAGCAACAAAAAAATAGTGTAACTATGACTAAACGACAGGCCAAAAAATCCAAGAACAGCAAAAAATAATTCTCTTTGTTGAAATCAGACAAAAAGAACCCACAACAAAAATACCCATATTACTGCACACAAAATATCCACAAAAAATCCAAATCTTCAACTAAAATAAATACCGTGAGAGAAAAAATAACAGAGATCAGTGATCCGCCCACTACTTCACAAAATAAATCCAGAACACGCACACAAAAAAAGGGAAACTCATTCTAATAACCCCAACGAAACGCGAAATTTTCTCCCAATCCTAAATTGGCTCCGTAGACTGGGGCTGCAGAATACACCGACTGCAACCCTGCAGAGGGGTAAAACTTCCCCAATAAGTGTCCTGTGGCTCAGTCGGCTGGGACTGCAGAATACACCGACAGCAACCCTGTAGATGTGTAAGACTTCCCCAGCGAGTGTCCTGGATATATGACACTAAACAATCCGTTAGTGAGGTTCCTTAATGCTGGAGCTTTGGGGAATGTGGTGTATGCCTTTATTGCCATCGCTTCCAGATACACTTTGATCCGAAGTGGTAGCACCTGATAGGGTCCTATCTATGGGTCAAATAGAACTAAACAGTGTACTTATGTTAAAATGAATTGTTTGACATAGAACAGTTTTTACATTTAACTGTGTGTAAACAAAAAACCAAATTTATGCAAAATTGAATTGTTAGAAATAGAACTGTTTATATTTATGAAAAATTGATTTGGCATTAAATAACTTATAATGGTTGATATGCCATAAAACCAAACCAAACCAGGTGGGTATCCTCGTGGTGTAATGGTCAAAGCGATGGACTGCGGAATCATAGTAAGCGAGTTCGTACTCCAGTCGCGCTAATACGTTCACTTTCGGGCAAATACCCTTTGGAAATGTATGAACCTACTTATCCTCCCAGCTATGGGTTAAATAGTACAACTACTGTTCTTCTAGGAGAATGGCTTTGGCATTAAATAACCTAAAAAGAGTTGATATGCCATTAAACAAAGAAACCAAACCAAACCAAACCAAACCAAGCCAAAATGACTTAATTCGGCGTTAAATGACCCGAAAAAGGTTGATATGCCGTTAAACAAAAAACAAAAAAACAAAAACAAACCAAACAAACAAACAACCAACCCAATTCCAAATAAGTCATCCCCAACCAACAATTGAATAGAAACGACTGAAAATGTCAAGCCTCTCATTGTCTTAATCCATGGACTCTTCAGCACGACGAATAAAATTACCAATAAAAAATTATTGAGGAATCAAAACCACAAACAAAATTATACGAGCAAGAAAGGACAGTGTAATTCCCAAGGGAGAATACCTAATAAAACCAAAGGCCTGAATAAATCCAGGAGAGTAGAAAGGATGGATATTGAAGCTGATATCTTAATTGCAAACTCCAAAACGTTAAATTTGTAAAAATAAAAAAAAAAAAGATAGAGATATAAAACATCATATAACAGTGAAGCAAAATTGTCTACTAACTTTTGTTTCGCAATCGAAAACTTCGAATGGAAATAAAAATATTTAACGACCAGCTATTCGTTGACAAATCATATATATATGAAATAATTTGGCATCAAATAACAGAGAAGGGTTGATATGCTATTAAACAAAGCCATCCAACCTAATCTAAGGCAATCCGAGGGTTTGTTAATAAAGGATATTTAAACGGGACATGATTGAAAACCTCAGATTAGTATATATATATATATATATACGCTCCCCCATGGGGGTTGAGCACTCTGGCGAAGGAATTGTCAGCCGCCGCTAGCGTAATGCAAAGCTCTTCGAAAGAATTGAGCACTCTGGTAGCCGATAGGGTATTAAAAAAATGTAAACAAAGGCTGCTGCTGCTGCTGTTGTTAAAATAAATACCTTAAAATTCCATTAGCCAACGTGGTCCGCTTGGTGCCCGAGAGGTCTGAAACTTAGTCTAACTTAAAGTTGGACGGGTTTCGATCCCGGCTTCGAGCGTCCTGCGTGTCTAGCTACACTGAGGAGTTCTGATAGAACGAAACAGTCTGTCTGTGGATGACAATATAAATATATATATATACTAATCTGTTTAAATATCCTTTCTTAACAAACACTTGGATTGCATTAGATTAGGTTGGATTGCTTTGTCAGGTTCTCTAGATAACATCTAGTGTTCGCCTAGAGCTGATATATATATATATATATAGGGTAGAACGATAAAATTGTCGTCCTAAAGAAAACAACTCTACAGCTTTATTTTAAAACTTTTATTAAAAAAAATCAATTCAGGTAATTTGATTATATAGTAGAACTGACATCTATTCAATGTAGCCGCCTTCAGCCTCAACCACCGCCTTGATACGGATCCAGAACTGGGAGCATGCTTTTTCCACAAGCGCCGGCGATCAGGCTGGCTTTGGTGTTGTGGGAGGTCATGTTGGTGATGTTCTCGACGTATGACCAAACGAAGTAGTCCAGCGGGTTCAGGTCGGGGGAGAGGGGGGCAGTGAGAGAAGGGTAAAAAGTCGTAGCACTCCTTCCGAAGCCAAGCCTGGGTCTCTTTGGACTTGTGGGCCGGCGCCGAGTCCTGCTGTCACACCCAGGGTCTGCCACCGGCCACCTGATTGCACCAGGGGATCACCACACTCTTCAGCACATCCAGGTACACTTTGGTGTTGACTTTCAAGCCGACTTCGAAGATGTGAGGTGGCCCTCACTTGAAACCACACCAAAGACCATAACTGTAGCCGGAAACTTTGTTTTCATCACCCTGCACACGTCCCTGTTATTCGTGGCTATCCAGATTTGCATTTTGAGGGTGCTGGCAATGGTCCTGTTATCATAACTTGGATCGGTAGAGTGCATGAGTTGTACAGCGGCGCATCTCCGATCTCGCTCGTTGAACATTGTGTCACTTTCAGACATGATAGAAGGCTCCTATCGCTCTTGGGATTTGTACACAACTGGCCAACTAGTAGATAGTCTGCAACAAAAAAAGAAAACCGGTTTTCATTAAACGGAAATGGAATCATGTCGTCTTTTCTAGGGCGACGATTTTATCGTTCCACCCTATATATATATATATATATAGTTGGGTCGCAGATTTTTATTTAAGCATGTTTGATTAAATAATAAAGACACATTTTATCCATAAAATTTATTAAGATCCTTTCAAGTTCCCTGATAAGTGTCTTGGTTATCGGTTGAAATTGTTAGATCAATTTACCAAAGTGCTCGGGATAATTTTGGCAAATTCATCAACCAATTTTAACCTAAAACTAAAACACTTATAGGGAAACTAGAAAGGATCTTAATAAAAGTATATAGACAAAATGTATCTTTATCATATATATATATATATATATATATATATATATATATATATATATATATGTGTGTGTGTGTGTGTGTGTAGTATAAAGAAAGCGGAAAGAAAAATACATATAAATGAATAAGAAGAAATGTTTACAAAAATATTAATTAGTTCTACCAATGCATTTCAACATGGATTATCTAAGATATGAAATTACGAAATTTCTGGTTTAAAGTGTTTTTATCAACTTCCAGGTGGAAATTATGAATTTAAAATTAAAAATTTCTTTATACAACATATCGGTTAAATTTCATACCATGTATATATATATATATATATATATAAGATACCTCTACGAAACTGGCATCTGCACTCCTGAAGAAAAATTGTCTAACTTTTATCATAAGATTTTACAATTTAATACCAAAAATTATTAATCTACTAACGATTCGTTTACATAAAAGATTTGGCATCAAATAAACCACACTGGTTGATATGCCATTGAATAATAACCAAACCAAACGATCTTCCTCTTTTTATCCATTTTCTTATTTTCACTTTGTCTTCATCTAATTTCTCTTTCTTCAGTTTTCATCATCATCTTCATGATCATCATCGTCTTGAAGTTAGCTCAAACTCCTTGACTCCCTCTTTTCCTCTTTTCCACTTTTTCTCCCGTCCCTATAATCCATCGCATTTGGCAGGTTCTTTAGATTGCATCCAGTGTCCGCCTAAAGCTGATATATATAAGTCCTTGATGGTACTGGCGCATCCATGTGTAGGAGTCAATTAGAGAATTTCGCTAATGATCTTATCTTTACTTCTAAAACTGTGCTTTGCCCGTCTAATTCGTCTTAGTTGTAGGATTTGTGAGATGGAAGGTGAATGGCCTCACAGATTTTGTTAGGTGTTCATTCGAGCTTGTGTTCAAATCATCGTCGCATACTTGTGTAGTTTCCATCCAGCTTTTTTTCCATGGTTTACGTTAGCGTACATGTGGTGCATCCATATAGTAGTACTTACATAGTCACAGCTTGAAAGAAATCCTGTCTTATTTTATTAGAGAGATCAGGTTTCCCTATTATCAATAACTTTCCAAGAGTAGTCCACGCTTTCTTTATGCGTGTATTGACATCGCTTTCAGTAGACTAGATTGTAAACTGGTCTTCTAATTTTAGAGGATGCCATTTGAAAAAATTAAAAACGCACCTTCTGTTTTATTCTTTTTCAAATGTTTATTTTCCTTTACGCTTTTTGCTATTCCTTTATTTTTTTTATTTATTTATCCCTTTTCATATATTCTTTCTATCTATATATCTCGTGGTGTAAAGGTTACCGTTGTAGGAAATGGATAGGGTGACACGAGTTCAAGCTTGGCCAAGTTTGTTTGCATCTCACAGAGCGCTTATGGTCTAAGAAAAGGTATTAATCTAACTGTTCTCCCTTTAGCTATAAGTAATTAGTCTGGCAGACTGAGCTCTTTAACCTTGTTATGCAAACAGTCTTGGAGAAGGAAACCTCTGAATTTAAGCCTTTAAAACTTGAAATTGACCTTATCTTGTATCTTACTCGTTTGGAGGTGTTGCATAAATACATATGTCTTCTTTTTCGGTTAGATTTTATTTTAGAAAGCCGAAACCACATACATAGATGATTTTGCAAACACTACTCTTTGGAACATTACAAAGTCTGCTTAAAGGACTGGAACTCATATGTTCAAGAAAATTCAAAGCTTGCAATTCTTGAATTACCGTTATTACCTTTTTTTTGTAAAGCTCGACTTTTCCTTGGAATCTCATCGAGGGATTTTGTTTAATCATTTTTTCGTTTTTCATTAAATGTTTTACTAGTCTAAGGTGTAAATCCACTCTAAAATGAGACAGAAATCTTATGGAAGCTTTGAACGCAGTTTATTTAGCTAGACTATTGCAATATAAAGTTTATAAGATTTTGTTCACTTGTTTAAGGACATATCGACACTGCTGTAGGTTGTTTAATGTTATAATTTCTTTTTTTTTGTTTAATTCTATGACATAGCAACCATTATAGGTTATTTAATGCCAAGTCCTTTATATATATATATATATATATATATATATATATATATCGAATATATGATTTTTAGACATATTTTGTAGATAACATTTTTAAATGAGCTAAGTTTTTTGCTCACAGTTAAACGGGTTCACTTGTTTTTATCTAATACGAATAATTCTAGTGATTATCAATTATTTGTTTGCACACAGTTAAATTTTTTCAAGTATAGCTATGTATCACTAAATAATTGAATTAAATATTAATCATTTGCATGTCAACAAAGTTAAATTGTTCCAAGTTTTGCTATGTATCATAACAATTCAATGAAACAGTCATTAATTTACACACAGTTAAATGAATAAACAGATCTATTTCTAACAATTCAATTTAGCGTAAGTCAACAAAATTAAATGGTTTTGCTATTCATCACTAATAATTCAATCAAGCTGTCATTTATTTACACTCAGTTAAATTTTAAAAGAATTCTATATCCACCAATTCAGTTTAGCATAAGTCATTTATTTGCACACAATTTAAATAGGGTCTTATCTATGGGTGAAATAGAACTATTTGAGGTGGTAGCACCTGATAGGGTCTTATCTATGGGTGAAATAGAACTATTTGAGGTGGTAGCACCTGATAGGGTCTTATCTATGGGTGAAATAGAACTATTTGACATCAGGTGCTACCACCTCAGGCTAAAGTGGATCCGGGAGCGATAGTAATGAATGGTTACTCTACATTACTAGAGCCTGACAATCAGATTGCTTAGCGTCATAACGTGGACTCTCGTTGGGGGAGTCTAACTCCTCTGAAAAGATGTAGTTGGTCTATTCTACAGCGCCAGCCAACTTGGCCCGCCGCAATTTCGCTCGATTGATTGAAATATTTGATGAAATAATAATAATAACTATATTTTCGTTTCATTACATTTTTTAAATTGCACTTTTAAAAAATGTATCGACTCATTTGTTTTTATTCAGTGATATGATAGCAAATATTGAAATAAGTATGTATCAGTTATATCCTTCGCTGGCTGGGAGGCTTGGAAAATATATATCATTGGAGACGTTGTTTTTAATGACACAATTTTGGAACGTAATTGAACGGCTCATAGAAAATTGAAATTGAATCAATAAATAAATAAATAAATAAAGCAGACAGTCTCCGAACAACTCGGCCAAATCACTCGTGGTGATTAAAAATGATTAGAAAAAAAGCTGTTAGTCGAAAACTTCTGCGCAGGTGTGAAACAACCGGAAACGGATATGTTTCTGCCCTCGACAGGCGGAATGGAGGAAAGGACTCATTTTGTTTTGAGGAGTTGGCGGCGAGACGTGATGAGGTAAAGAGGTACAGTTGAACACCTGCAACGAAGCTGTTAGGTGACGAAAGTTTTCGAGATCCAATTTTGGGTGGGCGCTCCGAAAGGGGCTTTAAACTAGAAGCAATCCAACGAACAAGTATGTTAGAAATACACCAAAAAACCAGGAGAAAAATTCAAGGTCAGTGTCTGTTCTCTTTTTCTCACGTGAGTATGTTGTTTTTTGTCTAGCTAACGCGGTTGTCTCAGTTTCCATACTCTCCTTCTTTCTCTTGGAAACTACCTACAAGTGATAGTTGTAAATAAACCTTTGAATAGTTAAATAGAGTTTCTTGCATTCGTCAACTTTTACCCCGGTGGAGTCTAAATTCTCTTTGGTACTACAGCAGTACAACGTTCTCTTTGATATCTTAACGTGGTGTGGTTAGTTCGATCTTTGGGTCATATAAATACAAAGGGGAAAACAGAAAAAGAAAGAAAAGAAAAATGACGGAGGAAAAACCGGCGGCAAACAAAGAAAATAAAAAGGAGAGGAAAACTGACAGAAAAGAAAGAAAAAAAAAAAACAGAAAAAGGAAGACGGAGTAAAAAGATAAAAGAAAAAGAGGAGAAAGAAAACACAAGAAAGAAAGAAAGAAAGAAAGAAAGAAAGAAAGAAAGAAAGAAAAGACAGGGAGAAATTACAAAAAAAGAAGAGAAAAACACTAGACGAAGAAAAGGAGACAAGAAAAATGAGAAATATTTAGACCGTCGGACGACTAAGAAATATAATGCAAACTACCCGTCGTTTCGTGGGAGAGATGAAGGTAGAGAACTGAAGGGGTGACTGCGTCAAAGGAAAAAGAGGAAAAGACGAGGAAGTGACATGAAAGGGGAAAATAGAAGAAGAAAGATAGGAGACCACGTGTTGAAGTAAAGATAAAAAAACAGTAGCAGTATAATATAATAGCCGAGGGATTTCGGTTCATGCCTTTGGGTTTAGTTAGGCTGAGAACCTTTCGGCTCAGCACATGGGTTAGTTAGGTGCAACCTTGATGCGGGTAGTAACGCGTGAGCGCGCACAGAGCGGACATGTCACTCAGATATCACAAAAGTCCGAGACGAAACGGGGTGACAGGGTGCGGGTGACGTCACGCACCGGAAGCGCGCGGAGGTTTGTGTGACTATCTAAGGAAAGTCAGAGAGTTGAATACTAGACGCCAAACGAGAAGGACCGACTTTTGGAGCTCGCAGACGCGAGGCGAACTTGCGCCCTATGGGGGCCGCTCGAGTTGGGGTCCAGAGAAGTTGCTGATAAGATGTGGTAGAGAAAGCCCGGCGGAGGGGGCTCTTGGGGCCCCTGATGAGTTGGAGATCAGATGTGATAGAGACGAGATGTGGTAGGGAAAGCCACACCCGGCCGAAGGGTCCCTCGGGACCCCCGATGGAGTTTGGGGACCAGACCAGTTGGTGATAATATGCAGTAGAGAAAGCCAGCAGAGTGGGCCCCTGGCCCTCCGGTTGAGTCTCAGGAGAATGAGAAAGACATAACGCTGATGTCCATAAGAGTGGGGTCAATATATTGCAGTCTTTGTTCGGTCTCCAACTCCCTCTCACACACAAACGTTACAATAAAATGAGAGGTACATATTTTTTTAAAGAAGTCTTTGCTCGTCCTTTATCATTGTGTCGTTGTGATCCATTCTGCATGTATATGCAAGTGTATATGTAGATGTATATGCATGTGAGTATATAACAGCAGAACCGAAAGAAAAAGAAATACAAGACTGCGAGTTGAAGGAAAGATAGAAGAAAAAATGTAGAAGAACCGAAGGAAAATAAAGATACAAAACCACGTGTTGAAGAAAAGATAAGGAAAAAAACAAAACCAAAAAGAAACAGTAGAAGAATTGAAAGAAAAGAAAAAAGTACAAGACGATGTGTTGAAGAAAAGAAAAAAAATAGAAGAACCGAAAAAAAATACAAGATCACGTGTTGAAGTAAGGATAAAAAACAGTAGCAAAATCAAAAGAAAAGAAAGAAATACAGGGCCACATGTTGAAAAGAAGATGAAAAGCAAACAAACAGTAGAACCGAGGTAAAAGAAATAAATACAAAACCACATGTTGGAACCTGGTCCCACAAAAAAAAAAAAAAAAAAAAAAACCCAAAAACAAAACAAGGCCGAAGAATAGAATGAAAAGAAGGAAATCCAAGACCATGTGTTTAAGAATGATAGCTCCCAACCGAAAAAAAAAAAAGAGAGAGGAAAAAAAAAAGAAAGAAATAGCAAAGACACCATTAATTAGCTTTAGGTAAAGTACGATCACCAGATGGAGACACAGAATACTTCGACATAGTAGCAGGAGTACTACAAGGAGACACGCTGGCTCCGTATCTCTTTATCATTTGTCTAGACTACGTACTTAGAACATCGATTGACAAAATCAAAGAGAATGGCTTCGAACTGACGAAGAAAAGAAGCAGAAGATACCCCGCAACAACAATTACCGACGCCGACTACGCCGATGACATAGCGATACTGGCAAATACACCTGACCAAGCCGAAACACTTCTGCATAGTTTGGAACGAACAGCAGCAAGCATAGGCCTCCATGTTAATGCACATAAAACGGAATATATGTGCTATAACCAAACGGGGGACATCTCCACTCTAGAAGGAACCCCTCTTAAACTAGTAGACAAATTCACGTACCTAGGAAGCAGCGTCGAATCAACCGAAAAGGACATCGAAACGAGGTTAACGAAAGCATGGACAGCTATCAATAGGCTATCGACTATATGGAAATCAGACCTAACCGATAAAATGAAACGCAGTTTCTTCCAGGCAGCGGTCACATCGATACTGCTATATGGATGCACTACATGGACGCTAACAAAACGGCTGGAGAAGAAACTAGATGGCAATTACACAAGAATGCTGCGTGCAATCCTCAACAAGTCCTGGCGGCAACACCCAACAAGACACCAACTGTATGGCCACCTGCCCCCTATCACGAAAACTATTCAAGTTAGACGAACCAGACATGCAGGACATTGCTGGAGAAGCAGAGATGAACTCATAAGAGATGTACTCTTATGGATCCCCACACACGGCCGCGCAAAAGCAGGACGACCAGCACGAACGTACATTCAGCAGCTATGTGAGGATACAGGTTGTTGTCCTGAAGACCTACCTAGGGCGATGAACGATAGGGAGGAGTGGCGAAAGAGGGTCAGGGATATCCGTGCTGCCAGCACGATATGATGATGATGAAGTGCTCCCTATAGTTTTTTCTTTTTTCTTTGGTTAATTGAAGCTCTGAAGTCCGTGCCTGTGATTTAAAATAAGAAAAGAAAACGAAAGAAAAGCTAAACGAAGGAAGAAGGAGGATGGAAAATTATAGATGACAGAGGAAAGAGTAGGAAATGTAATGTCTTTTTTTTAATGAGTTGGTCACCTTGCTGTTTATTTCGTTCAGTCTAGTCTGGTTTCGAGCCTGACTGTCCGAGATTTCATCCACGTTGTGTTGATGATTGTTTGGGATATACGGTAATGAAGTGGTTTTATAGAGAGGTCCAATGTTTCATGAATGAAATCCCCGGTTTGGAAAGTGTAACATAGAAATTGGGCAAGACGATGGTTTTAGTAAGGCTATGGAGCCTGCATTTTCCGAGTTCCAACGAAGTAACGTGATGAATGACGCCTGTTCCACTTAAAAAGACAGTGAAGCCTGTTCCGCATGTTTCACGGTAGTGAGTATTTTTGTGTGTGTGTGTGTGTGGGGGGTTCAACTTGTGGGTGATTTCTGTGGGTTTTTGGTCCGAGGTGATGTCTTGGATTTGTGCGTTGACAATGAGTTGAATAAATGAACTTAGGAAAGAAGAGACGTCAATACTGACAGGAAAAGGTCCCTCCAAAAATATCTCATTGATTGTTGAGCAGACAGAGGAGTTTTAAAAGACAGACAAAAAGAAAAAAGACCATTTTAGAAAGAAAACTCCTTGTGCAGGTTGGCCGGAATTTGTGTTAATACGGATAACTGTTAGAGAGTAATACAAACTTACAGGACGAATGTGTGGGCTTGAAGGAAAGGAGGAGAAAAGAGGAGACGGAAAGTTGTCCCCTCTTTCCTCCTCTGTGATCGAAAAAGAAAGAAAAAGTAAGAGGAAATGATTTAGTTTGGTTTGGTTTGGGTTGGTGGGTTTTATGGCATATCAACTCTTGTAGGTTATTTAACGCCAAATCCATTTTTTTCCTCACCATCAAACTGTTTAGTGTCATATCCAGGACACTCGTTGGGTGGAGGTGTTACCCCTCTGCAGAGAAGCAGTCGGTGTATTCTACAGCCCCAGCCGACTGGGCAAGGAAATGATTTATGAACACAAAAGAAAAAGAGAGAAATGAATAACACTTAGTGAAGTAAGAAATGCATTGATTAAAAAAAGAAAAGAAAAGAAAACTGTATTGACTTTAGCAGAAGAGAAAAAAGGAAAATGAAAATGAAACAAAGACATTAAGAACAAACATTAATGAACTATAAACTATTTAACGTGTTGCACGTTCCTTTGTTCATTTTTACTCTTTTGAATTGCATTGTATTTTATATCTATTGTTTTTTGTTGTTGCATTGTTTTCAGTATATTCTTATGGTCGTCGTGGAGAAATGACGGAAGTATCTGTTAGCTTGGATTGCTGAGACGAACCCAAATTAACAACAAATGATAAATGGTCAAATAATCACGTATATCGGTGAGCCAACAATGCTAGAAACAGAGCTTTGAAAATTTTTACAGCTAAAATTTTTAGAATTGTTGCGAGGAAGTTTTGTAACGTAACAGAATGGCTCATAGAAAATTGAAATTGTATAGATAAATACATAGATGAAGCAGTCTCCGAATAGCCAGGCCAAAGCACTTGTGGTAATTAAAAATAACTGGGGGTTCGAAATCTTTTGACACGACAGGCGGACGGGAGGGGATGACGAGTTTGTTTTGGGCTGTTGGTGACGTGATGAGGTAAAGAGGTACAGATGAACACCAGCCACAAAGATGTTAGGAGGGAAAAGTTTACGAACCCCAATTTTGAGGGTGTGCACCAAAGAGGGCCTCAAAAAACCAGGAACAAAATTCAAGGTCTGTGTCTGTTATCTTTTTTTCACGTGGATATGTTGCTTTTTGTCTAACAAATGCGGTCGTCTCATTTTCCATACTCTCTTTCTATCTCCCGGCGACTACTTACAAGTGATAGTTGCATATAAACCTTTGGATAGTTAAACAGAGTTTCTTCATTCGTCAACTTTCATCACGGCAGGGTCACAACAGGTTTGTAGAGGTACGAATGTCAATTCTGTAGCGTTGTCACGATTTTTTGTAAAAGGAACACGGACAGACAGATAAAGAAAAAAGAAGAAAGACACTGTTTATCCGTAATTGTTATATATATATATATATATATATATATATATATATATATAATGTCGTGCCGCTAGCACAGATTTCCCTGACTCTCTCCCGTCATTCGTCTCTATCGTCCATCGCTTCCAGCAGGTTTTCCAGACTACGTCCTGTGTCCCTTAAGAGCTGTTGTAGATAAATTCCAGTTGGTCGTCCATCACCTTCTAGTCCATGTAAAGGGGTCCCCAGGAAAACGTCGTTTATGAGTTCATCCTTACTAATCCAGCAGTGTCCAGCATATCTTGTTCATCTAATTTGGATGGCTTTAGAGATAAGTGGTAGGTGGCCATTCAGTTGCCGTTTTGTGGGATACTGCTTCCATGACTTGTTCAATATAGCTTGTAGCATTTTCGTGCAATTGCCGTCAAGCTTTTTCTCTATGCGCTTAGTCAGCGTCCACGTGGTGTATCCACACACACACACACACACACACATATATATATATATATATATATATATACTACCGACTAAAAGTTTAGGACCACTCTGAATTGTTTCTCTAAATTCATAATTATGGTTGATTTTGCAATTGATTGTAAAGTTGCAAGTGATGTGCCAAAGAATAGACAAGAATTATTTCACATCAACACACAGCTTGGTAATAAGTTCCAAGCACATACATTTATACGTTACTAGAAAGGATGCCAAGAATTTGCTCTGCAGTTGTAATTATTAGTGGTAGATTCTTTGATGGAAAAAATATATAAATTTTCTTTAATTAAATTATAATTAGGTTTCATTTATTTAGATTCAAATTATTGAACAATTGCATGTAAACAGAGAAAAATACATTTATTTCTTTAAAGACATGAAAGCACATTCATTTTTAAGTTTAGAGAAAAAAAAATCAGTTTCGTCCTAAATTTTTGATCGGTAGTGTATATATCAATATTGCTCGCAACATTCTTGTGTAATTGCCGTCTAGCTCCTTCTCCAGCCTTTTTGTTAGCGTCCAAGTGTTGCATCCATACAGCAGTAGTGACTCCACTGCTGCCTGGAAGAAACTGGGTTTCATTTTATCGGTCAGGTTTGATTTCCATATGATCGATAGCTTATCGATAGCTGTCCATGCCGCCTGGAGAAGTAGCTAGACAGCAATGACACAAGAATGTTGCAAGCAATATTGAACAAGTCCTGGCAGCAACACCCAACAAGGCACCAACTATACGGCCACCTGCCTCCCATCACGAAAACTATCCAAGTTAGACGAACCAGACACGCAGGACACTGACGGAGAAGCAGAGACGAGCTCATAAGTGATGTACTCCTATGGACCCCTACATATGTCCGAGCAAAAGCAGGACGACCAGCTCGAACATACATACAGCAGCTATATGAGAATACGGGATGTAGCCTTAAAGACCTGCCAGAGGCGATGAACGATAGGGAGAAGTGGCGAGAGAGGGTCAAGGATATCCCTGCGGCACGATATGATGATGATGAGTGTATATATATAAAAAAAAAGTAAAGTTGGCGACCATAGTCGAGGGTGATCCAAAGGCTCCCTTTTCAATATCTACTACACCGAAGTGTAGGGGAGGACACTACTCTATTCCCTGGATTGCTCCACTTATTCTTACCTTATAATGCTGTATTAAGCAAGGTGGCATCAAGTACCAATTTTGAGTCTTTGGTATGACTCGACCTGGGATTGAACCCAGGTCTCCCGAGTCATTGGCGAACACTCTAACTTGTATAGTTTTCGTGATGGGAGGCAAGTGGCCGTATAGTTGGTGTCTTGTGGGGTGTTGTCGCCAGGACTTGTTCAATATTGCTCTCAACATTCTTGTGTAATTGCCGTCTAGTTTCTTCTCCAGCCGTTTAGTTGGCGTCCATGTAGTGCATCCATATAGCAGTATCAATACAACCGCTGCCTGGAAAAAACTGCGTTTCATTTTATCGGTCAGGTCTGATTTCCATATGATCTAGAGCCTATTGATAGCTGTTCATGCCTTTCCTTAGTCGAGTGTTGATGTCTTTTTCGGTTGATGAGACGCTACTTCCTAGGTAGGTGAATTTGTCTACTAGTTTCAGAGAGGCTCCGTCTAGTGTGGCAATGTTGCCTGTTTGGTTGTAACACATACATTCAGTTTTGTGTGCATTGACATGGAGGCCAATGTCTGCTGCGGCTCGTTCCAAACTATGCAGTAGTGTCTCTGCTTGATTAGGCGTATTCGCCAGTAACGCTATGTCATCAGCGTAGTCGGCGTCGGTGATTGTTTTTGCGGGGTTAGGCAACCGATTCAAAGAATAGGAACATCAACTTAGTGCGGCTTCCCTGAGAAACTATTTTAAAAGAGATAAAATTGATAATACTTTTTCCCACAGAACTAATCTCATTACTTAATATTCGGATTGGTAAAATTCTAAATAGGGCTATCGGTCGTGGTATGGTGGTCATGGAGTTAGTCACACTGATCAATTACTTGTAGTGAGTTGGATTCTCATCAGGTGCCCCATACTTGCTGCCAAGTATGAATACTCATTTAAAAAAAATTGTTGGGTTTTATGGCATATCAAACTTTACTGGTTATTTCATGCCAAATCCATTTTTATACAAATAATCAGTTCTATTTCAAACAATTCACTTTAGCATAAGTACACACTTTAATCATCAAACACATGTCTATTTTATGCTATTCATTTTAGTCAAACAATTATAATTCCATCAAATCTGTTTAGTATAAGTATAGTTTTTGTTTACACACAGTTAAATGTCAAAACTTTTCTATTTCGAACAATTCTGTTTAGCGTAACTACAGTTTCAATGTCAAAAACAGTTCTATTTCAAACAATTTAGTTTAGCATAAGTACGTAGTTTACATGACAAAACAGTTCTATTTCAAGCAATTCAATTTAGCATAAGTACGCAGTTTAAACATCAAAACTCTTCTATTTCGAGTAATTCAGTTTAGGATTTGTATGCATTTTAGTTCTATTTGATCCATACATAGGACCCTATTAGGTGCTAGCACTAGAGTGAATCTGGGAGCGATGGCAATGAAAGGGTACTCTGCATTCCCCAAAACTCCAGTATTACTGGAACCTCACCATCAGATTGTTTAGTGTCATATCCAGGACACTCATTTTGCGGGGTGGTGGTCTTACCCCTTTGCAAAGAAGCAGTCGGTGTATTCTACAGCCCCAGTTTACGGGGCAATTTAAGTATTTCTGATACTAATTTTTTTTCAAACAAATCTATTCAATCCATAGGCGGCACCCTCGAAAGGACTACAATATCGTGTCAGAGAGCCTTGGTGTAACAATAACTAAAGGGTGCTATCACACAGGAACTGCTATCAGGACTGGTGTAATATTACGGACGGGCGCTGTCGTCAATCAGTGAAGGTGTCACAAGACTAGTGCGTGCAGGCGGAATGACCGGCAAAGTTAGAAGTGATTTTAAAATAATCACAGATGTAATATCATGTATTTCACTAGTGACATCGAACATTCGCGGATCTTCGATTTGTTCTCCAAAATCTCTTTATTAGAAAACAAGTAATGAGATTTTGGCAGAGTTGAAGACATTTGTCAAAACAGGTGCGTTAAAGGTTCCGGAGGCCCCGACCCGTACTACCCCAGTCTGCCACGACCGATCTGCTGTGACAGGCGTGTGTCAAACAGCCAGCTCTCACCCACACCACGTCACCACCGAGAGGAAGGGAGGAGAAGGACGCAACAAAAACGAACTTTTCGAGTTGCAGTGATCATATCTGAATAAAAACGACTGCTATATTTTCCACCCTTACCTTCGAGTGTGAGTATTTCTTTTTCTTCAAACTTCTTTCTTTACAGCACAAAACGTTGGTCCTATGGTACACTGGCACCCCATAACCGAACGCAGTTTAATGTCATAACCAAGACACCTGGTTATTCAGATAAAGGCAATATGACAAAGAAAAAATTATAATATAGCTTGCTTTTGTTTTACATGGGTAAGTCCCCGTTGGTTAATGGTTAACGTGCTAAATTGCAACCACGAAGTAAACGAGTTCGAACTCCAGTTACGCTATGACGTTCTCTTTCAGACTAATACTCTCGAGAGAGGTATGAACCCTTTATTTCCCTCAGCTATGGATCAAATAGCACCACTGTTGTACTTCTACAAGAATCGCTTTGGCATTGAATAAACCGCGAAAATTAATATACCATTAAACAAAGAAACTAAACCTTTTGTTATACGCAGAAAAGAGGCAGTTTAGGATCCAATAGTCCGTACGTGAACTTATGGCTCCTTATGTTGAAATATAAGCTATTAAAGCCAATATTTGTTGTTGATAGATGTCTTTTGGGTCTTCATCTTGGCTACGAGTCATTGGAAATCCGGCTAACGTGTTGTGCAGGCTGTTTAAATTAGCTATTTCAGTTATTGATTTGTACGGATTCCGCTCAGGTTAGACGTTACAAGCTTGATGATAGGATACAGCGTTTCTCAAAAGCGTGTTTGGTTAAAAATTAGGAAGGGTCGTGGATAGGGTTTCGACAGTTCGGTATATTTGGTATCTGTAACGGTATTTGCCTGCTTGTGTATTTATAACAATGTACATGATTATCCAGCACCTTCACCATGAACAAGATGCGACACAAGGTCAATTCTTATGCAAAATACAGTTGGTTTGAATTCATTGATTGTTTTAGTAAGATTATCATATTTACCCAACCCCTCCGCTCGGACAGTATATGACACAAGGTCAATTTTTTAAGCGGAGTTTAACAGGTTTGAATTCAGAGTTTTCCTTCTCCTGGACTAGTTGCCCCACCAAGGCTGAAGAACCTAGTCTGCCCCACTATTTACCCATAGCTGGAGGGAGAATAATTGGATTCATACCTTTCCCAAGGGTATTAGTGCTATGTGAAATGCAATCAGTCCAGGATTTGAACTCGTGTCGCCGTGTCCAATTCCTGCGACGATAACCATTACACCATCTTTAGTAAGATTATAGAGCCTAGACTATCTTGCTATTTATCTGTAGTTGGAGAGTAAACATGGTTTCATGCCTTTGTCAAGGATTTATACTTTTGTTAGGATGTGAAAGGCAAACTCGGCTAGGTTTTGAACTCGGTTTCCCGATGTAATTTCTTACGACGTTAATCCATCAGAAAATGGGCCTACTTTATATAAGAATACACTCCCCCCATTTATATATATATTTATATATATATACGTACAGGTGATAGGAGGTGCCCGTGGTGTTGTGGTTACCGCCCTAGGAAATGGACACGGCGACACGAGTTCAAATCCTGGACGAGACTAATTGCATTTCACATAGCACTAATACCCTTGGGAAAGGTATGAATCCAATTATTCTCCCTCCAGCTATGGGTAAATAGTAGGGCAGACTAGGCTCTTCAGCTTTGGTGAGGCAACTAGTCTAGAAGAAGGAAAACTCTGAATTCAAACCTGTTAAACTTCGCTTTAAAATTGACCTTGTGTCACATCCTGCCCGAGCGGAGGGGTTGGTAAATATGATATATACGTACAGGTGAATGTTTTATGTCTATATATATATATATATATATACATGTATCTATCTATCTATCTATGGTACAATAAATAAATTGTCGCCATTTTGAATTATCTATTTCGTGCATGTGGTTTACTTGTTTCAGATTTCTTTTTTACTCAACAGCAAACTAGAATTAGTTAATCACTGTCTGTAAGGAAAGCGAAACTATGACGCAATTCATAACTGCAGAAATTTGTAAATTGCATGCTGTACTATTTGACATTCAATCCGGAAGCTCCAAAACGATGATTCCACAGTGTTTTGGTTTCAATTTAAAGACACTTCAGAGGATTCGAAAAGATTTGGATAAGTTGAATGGCGATTACGAAGGTACGTAGGCACGGAAACATCACACGGATCGTTTTGATAAGAAATACCTCCATTCATCTTCCCACATGGCCTCAAACTCAACACGGATTCCTACATAAAGTGCCAGTAAGAGATAATACAGTAGCCATAATGATATCAATAACAACAGTAATACAAATACATATACAAATACAGACGGACTCTTTCGTTTCGGATACGAACAGGTTTAATAATTTCTGGCTTCGGTCCATGGCGACACGAGGAAAGAGACACAATTCTTAAAAGCCTATGATTTCCATACTATGCTGAGCCCACCCCAAAGCACGGCGCATCTTGTGATGTTTTAGATCTCAGTTCATCTCTGCCGGTCGAGATCCGAAAAACCCAACTGCACGCCTCAACGATAGAAAACTCAACTGTCGTCTTAAACGGTCGAATACCCAACTGCAGTCTTTTCAGAATCCTCAAATTCTCAGGACCATCTCTTCTGGGCATGACGTCATTCACACTCCAGCCCCATTTCCTGTCTTGGGGGTTTATCATGACAAATAGTGATTGTCATATCCTTTGTGCGTGGCGTAAGACTGCACCATCTGACTATGCACCTGGACTAAGAAACCTGACTGGTTCAAAGCTTTATCAACTAAATGATAAAATATAATTAACGAAAAATGATTAATATAAAAAAAATCATTCCTTAATTATATAATAGATCTTGTGTGTGGGTAATGGAAGACCCTAAGTCTGAAAACAGGATTCTGCGCTATGTCACACAAGCAAGAGGGTCTAGTGTTGGTTTGTGAGAAAGTTTCTGTGACTAAATCACTTGGCCGCTAAGCTCCCCAGACTTAAATCCCTTTGATCATTATGTGTAGGGTGCGGTTGAGCGAGTAACCAAGAAAACTTCATGCAACACCACAGATAAACTGAAGGCAAAGATGACGGCAGCATTTACCAACTTAGCCAAGGCCTGGAAAAGAGTTAAAAGTTCGTTTGGAGACAGTGGTTGAAGCTAATGGTGATTTCTTTGAATAAATTTAATCTTTTGTATTTAAAAATATTTTCATGCAATTTTGTCGAATTTGATAAAGTTAGTGTGTGTATGAGTGTGTGTATTTGTATATGTCTGGTGTACAAACACCATGCCACTGGACGAAATTCTCATATCTTAGATAATGGTTGACTTGCCAATTTCTCTCTTCTTCCCGTCTGATGATTGTGTGCGCTACATGCAACTATGGGTAATGGACTCTTGGAGAACATCATTTCGATATTTTAGGTTAAAGACTCGATCTGTGATAATAGAATTGAGAGATTTTTATGTAACCTTTCTTACTTGCAGTCTATCTATCTATTAATTTTTCAGCAATGAAACCAAAATAAAAAGGTGAGATACGAGGTGCATACGATAAGTTTTCAGATTTTTTTCGTATGGGCACATTTATGGATAGTACACACATGAAACTCTAGTCCCCTTCGAAGTAATCTCCCCCGACTGCAATTTACTTGTTGTACCGTTCCAACAACTTCTGGAAGGCCCCATGGAAGTCCTCTTGAGTGAGCGTGTCAATGACCTTCGTCGCAGCCTCTTTCATCTCCTCAATTGTCTCATAACAACAGCCTCTGAGCTTAGGGAATAAGCAAAAGTCACAGGGAGCAAGGTCTGGACTGTAGGGAGGCTGAGGAACTGTGTTGATGCCCATATTGGTCAAATAGTCTGTGACAAGGATGGAGTAGTGGACTGGTGTATTGTCCTGATGGAAACGCCACTGACCCGAGTGTTGGCCTCTTCCGACGGAATCTCTTCCTGAACTCCCTTAAAACCTCAACATAGTAACCCTAACCCTAACCCTTTGGCCTATCAACTCTGGTGTATTGACTTCCGTACTCCTGCCACACCTCTCATCATCCCTCACAGACTCCCTGCCTTCCTTGAATCTCTTATGCCACTCAAAAACTCATGCTCGATTCATGCAAGATGCTCCAAAAGCAGTCTGAAGCATTCCATACGTTTCTGTGGCATTTTTCCAACTTTAAAACACAATTTTATTGTATATCATTCTTCTAAAGTGTCTGATTGCATTTTTGAAATTCACTAGCTGTGACAATCAGGCTTTAGTAGGGTACATTCCAATTCCTGATCTAGCTGTTCATTTGAACCTGAAATCACAAAAATTGGTCAGTCATCTCATAAGATCTATAGCAATGACATACTGAATTTTCAAGATTTTAAATACCCCTACGAAAAAAGTCTGGAAACTTATCATATGCACCTCGTATAAGTTTCTTATATATTTTATCATATTCTTCAGGCTTTTTGATTTACGAAATACGTTTTTATTATACATACATACATATATATATATATATATAGCTGATATGACATTAAACAAAAGAAATAAAACCAAACCAAACACACACACGCACACACAAATATATGTATATGCACACACACACATATATACACTGGGAGGGTGAGATTGGTAATTTATAGTCATTTTAAATTTGTATTTTAGCGTACACAATTTATTTGTTTCTTGTTTTGTCTACTGTGCGGCAAATTTGAGTCAGTTGGTCGCTGTCTGCGATAAAGCGGAACCATGATGCAATTCTCTCCAGCAGAAATTTGGAAACGGCATACTGTACTTCTTGGTGTTCACACGAAGATTTCATAGTGTCTGTGTATCCGATAACAAATTAATTCATATTGATGAAAACAAAACACACATTGTGGTGTTTGGGGTGGTCAATTGCAATGGTTGTGTTCCATAGCCAGATACGGCTATGTGTGAAATTGACATATAATGTTCATATATATATAACATAGAACATAGGAATCTCGAAACACGAAAAACACTTACGACTTCTTAGTTCAGGTACGAAACTTTTTATTACCTTTGAGTTTAAAGGTTTTTCGTCATAAGGAGAGAGATGCACATTCTTTCTATTCTGGCTTTTTCATCTGCCCCCCCCCCATCTCGCGCGACACCTGCCCAAGTCCTCGGCGAGCAAGCGAAAGCCAACTGTCTTCTCCCGAGGCAGGACTCAACTCCGTTAACTGACGTTTTCAAAAAATCCCCAAATCCTCCGCGCACTTCCGGTGCGTGACGTCATTCGCACTTGCTAGCCCCGTTTCCCATCTGGACTATTGTGACATCTCTGAGTGATACGTCCGCTCCACATCCGCGTGCGTGAACACCTGTGTTAATGTTGCACCTAAGTAACCCATGCACTGAGCCGAAAGGTTCTCAGCCTAACTAAACCCAAAGGCATAAAACGAAATCCCTCAGAAATTATATTACACTTGCGTTATGCCTCCATTTATCTTCCAGCATTGCTTCGTACTTAAAATGGAGACCCACATCAAGTGCCTGTAAGAAATAGTCCTGCCAAGTACTAAAATGGTGGCTGCTGGAAGAATCAACATTGGGTAACAGGATTCTGTACCATGCTACACAAGCAGTGTTGACTGTGGGATCGAGAGGGTGGTTACTTGAAGACCCTACGCCAGGTAACAGAACTCTTTGTCATGTCTCCCAAACAGGAGAACCCACTGTTGTCTATAAGAAAATTTTCGCGACTTCATCACCTCTAGCATCTGACACCCTAACTCCCCAGATTGCAATGCCCTTGTGGTGTGCGGTGAAGTTGCGCTAAAGGCAAATAAAATTCCGTACAACACCAAAGATGAACCGAAAGCGAGGATAACCAAATTAAATGGCATATCAACCTTTGTAGGTTATTTAATGCCAGAGCAATTCTCGTAGAAGAACAGTAGTGGTACTATTTAACCCATAGCTGGGAGAATAAGGGGGTTCATACCTTTGCCAAGGGTATTTGCCCGAAAGTGAACGTAATAGCGCGACTGGAGTACGAACTCGCTTACTACGATTCTGCAGTCCATTGCTAGAAGTGTGGAGACCGTGGTTGAAGCCAAAGGTGATTTATTGAATGAATTTAATCTATATCAGTTAAAGATATTTTCATGTAATTTTGGTAAATATATCTGATAAATTGGGACGTTAGTTTTATTTTCATTTTCGCGTAATTTAGACGACAGTTTACCCATCGCACAGTATATATATATATATATATATGTATATATATTGTTGTATCCTTAAAAGGGATAAAATCAAACAAGCTGTTATCTGAGTGGAAGGGAACAGTCAACACGTTCGTCGAATAAAGACAGGGTTTTATTGCAAGAGAGATACAATAAGGTAGACAAGGAATAGTGGGGCACGCTATTAATCCTCGAAGCAAGGACAGGTATAATGCTGTGGCCACTGTACATAAAGTCACTCCACATGACTGAGACGAGGTGTGGGATATTCCATGACAACACACACACACACACACACACACATATATATATAAAGGGCCTTTCAGAAAAATTGATGTCATTTAATCGAATAATTGACTCATTCCTGTTCAATAGACAATTTTAATAGCATGTGTAGAAACAACATAAAGCTCTATGTGTAATTTTTAAACATTTTTCTTTGTAGGCTCAAAATGAAATTTTCTGGAAAGGAAAAGGCGTTTAAATATTAAACTTAGAATTCTGTGTTGTTTCTACTCATGCTGTAAAATCTGAGATCATTTCAACGAGAATTGGTCAAGTTGTTAGCTTGTAAAATGAGATAAGTTTTTAAAACACCCTATACGTCTCAAATGATATCAATTTTTTAAAAACACTCTGTATATATTAAATATGTGAACTTCCCGTTTGCATGTGTGTTCGAGATCACTTCCACGCTAAAACGAGGCCTATTGTCGTAAATGGCATGAAAACTCCCAAAACAACTAATTATTGCACGACATGATGATAATGATATATATATATATATATATATATACATGTGTGTGTGTGCGTGTGTGTACAAATAATTGAGCCTTACACACACACACACACACACACACACACACACACACACACACACACACACACATATATATATATATATATATAACTTATGCTACAAGTGATTGTCTTGGGAGTTTTCATAACAATAGGCCTCGTTTTATACGTATATATATATAGGTGAATAAGCTAATCGTTTAAAAACACGACATAGAATGTCATTTGGTGTCATCAGAAGGAAAGAACAAGTATAGCACTTTCTGCACCTTCCAAACAAATGATTTCTACGTAAAAAATTTTTTTCTTAAGATATATTACAAAAAAATTAAATTATAAACAAGTTTTCGGTGTTTCTTTTAATAGCATTTCGTATTTTTGACAAACGTACGTACTCACATCTATCATTTAAGTATCTATAACGCACTTTTCTAGTTTTTTCAACTCACGAACAAAAAGATCTCTCCAAACTCGTATGAAATATAATCTTATCTTAAAATTCCATGGAAGGAAAATAATTACTGAGTATTTCTTCCATTGCTCAGTTGATGAGTTCATAGGATAGCGTTGAGTTCAGGTCCTCTATAACTGCTTTATTTCCATTTCCAGAGAGAAGCTATTCCTGATCAGGATACACTACAGGAGTAATGCATCCATGACGAAACCAGGCAACTGCCTATATCAACTGTAGATGAATTAAAAAGAAAAGTTAAACTGTGTGCCATCCTCTGCTAGACATCAAACGTGGCCTGGCAACTCTGTCGATAGGACCTAGAACTCTGAATGCACCCACCTGCAGAGCAGTAAGGTCCCTTCCTTTCAAAAGATATCCAGATTATGATACTAAACTTTATCCAGTGGTGAGGCTCCAGTTTTAAAGCTTTGGATTGTGTGGAGTCACTTCTTCATAGCCATTACTCCCAGGGCCACGTTAATCGAATAGGGAGCGCTTGTTAGGGTTCCATCTGTGAGTCAAATATGAAATAACCCAACGAGAATTGACATGCTGCAAAAACTAACCAACCACCAACCATTCGAAATATTCATTTAAATTATGAAATTTAAAATTTAGATAATTTAAAGCTTCAATCGATAGATTTTTTTTTATCGCTCTTCATATACGACAAAAATTCTAATTATTTTTCAAGATATACAAGTGTGATTCAATTAATAAGGTGATTTTTGCTAAATGAGTTGGCACTTTGAAGCACTCTATAAAGTCACACCTATTTCAAAGAAACCAATAGTGATGAACCCTTTCATGTCCTAAAAGACTGTCAGCAGGATCCTCTTTATTGACTGCTGTACCCAGAACTTTTTCTATACCGGAGAGTTTGTGTTTTCACTCCATGGTCTATCTTTTCGATTTTTGGATTGTTGTGGAAAACCTATGTTTAGTCCATTTGTAAAGATTCTTTTTATTAAGACATAGTTCTTCGTACACATCGCACTTTCTTCGGTAAATTTCACATAGTTTACCCTTCTCAACTACCAAAGATTTGATGACAGACCTCTGTTCAAGCCTGGAGCTCGCATTACCCACATTTTCTTTACCAAACATTTATATCTAAAAATCAGATCTTCAACTTGCTTCAATAAATCCCACTTACTACATTAGATATTTATTTATTTTTTATTTTTTAATCGCCACTAAGAAGATGGCGATTTATTGTTGATTGTCAGTATGTGATCTTAGGAACTATTCAGTAAAAGAATGGAAGAAATAACCGAAACATACTTTTATACCGATGGTGAAAGTAAATATTGCATTCCTATATAATTTGTTCATTACCACAAACACTTCCTCAACGGGATATTTTAGACGAGTACAGAAAAAACATAAATTCCTACATTCTAATTCCCTTTGTATTTTATTGATTCTATTACCAGTTTTCTAATAGAAATAAAGGATATGAAATGCTCTAAAACTTTGAGCGTCAAGACTTTTGCGTTAAAAGCTTCGTTTACATGCTTCTTTTGAGGTAAATACCAAGATGCAAGTAATCTCAAGTTTCTTTTACAACTTGTAACTGGTCCTTTCATAATATAATGGAGATGTGAGAAATTGGTGTTCCTCAGGGTAGCATCCTATCTGTAATCCTATTCATGATTATTGCCTAGTCGGCTGGGGCTGTAGAATACAACGAGTATCCTGGATATGACAGTAAACAATCTGATGGTGAGGTTCTAGTGATGCTGGAACTTTGAGGAATGCGGAATACCCCTTTATTGCTATCGCTCTCAGGTCCACTCTGGCCTGGGGTGGTTGCACTTGATAAGGGTCCTATCTATGGATTAAATAGAACTAACCCGTGCTTCCTTCATTATACTGATTTTTTGTATTTAAACTGCATATTTATGCTAAACTGAATTGTTTAGAAATGAATTGTTTTGACATTTAAACTGCGTACAAATGCTAAACTGAATTGCTCGAAATAGAATTGTTTTGACGTCTAAAATGTATACTTATGCTAAACTGAATTAGCTGAAATAAAACTGTTTGACATTTAACTCTGTGTACTGCCCAGAATACACTGCCTGTAGAATACACAGATTGCATCTCTGGATATGGCACTAAACAGTCTGATGGTGAGGTCCCAGTAAGGCTGGTGCTTTGGCGAATACGGAGCACCTCTTCATTGTCATTGCTCTGTTGTGGGAGCCTTACTCATCTCATCATAATGGACTCTTCTCACCGTTACTAGTACTGAGAGATTTCGCAGCCAGAGAGGCAGATCAATATCAGTATTATCCGAACAGTACGAGACTTCTTACCTTTTCTATGTAACTCTATCTATTTTGTGTAATATAATCTGTTATCTAATATCCGTGTTTCCGTTTTCATTAGTGATCCTTTCCGGAACCACAACATACTGGCGACGAGGAAATCGAACGAAAAAACGGACTATCCAACAAGCAAAAGGGGTTAATCGCACAACATATTGGCGAAGATACATCTCAACAAAAAAGAGATACCCAACTACAAGTTGTTAAAGAATCTACAACAAAGTTCCAGCATACAACGAACCGAACAATATTTTTGTTAAACAACTACAAGGTATCAAATTGTACAAACGACGGAGTGTGTCGGATAGCGAATATTTTTTTTTTTAAATCTGTAAGATTTTCACGTAATCAAAAAGTGATTTTCATATTTTTCTTTCTTCGCCCACTTCAGAGAGAAAAATTTAATTCGGCGCTTTCAGTTTTGTGTTGTACAAAAACACACCCACAGTAATTATTCTTGATTTCTAGGGATATTTACTGAAGTAAAAAAGCAAAAAAAAAAAAAACCTAACAAAAAACAAACTTCCCTCCCCTCCGGAAAAAAAAAGATTTTTTTGAATATAAATTTTTTTAAAGTCTAAAAAAAAAGGAAGAGCTTAAAGAAAGGTTTGCACAAATAATGAAGTTCCAAATGGAGTCTTAACAAAAAAAAATGAGGATAAAAAGAAAACGAAGAAAGAATCTTAAAAAATGAGGAAAAAACATCAATGGTTCTTCCTTGAATTGCAAAAACAACACGAAGCACTTTTTAAAAGTCCAAGTTATAACAAGCCTACAGATAGTACTACTATTTTCACTCAAAATGCAGTGTGGAACGCGCTCGAAACAGTTTCCTATGCACCAGATGAGGATAAGACCCTTGAGGCATATTACAGAAGATATGAAGATATCTATATTACCGACTGTGCCGATTGGACTGATGCAAAAAAAGTTCGGTTGCTTCTACGAAAGCTAGGAACTGTGGAACATAAAAAGTTCGTAGATTATATCTTACCAAAAAAAAAAAAACAACAACAACAACAAACAAACCAAAAAAAAAAAAAAAAAAAAAAAAAAACCCAAACAAACTTGCAAACTTGGCTTTTTAGAAACAGTTAAATTACTGTTAGAATTATTCAGCTCCAAAACGTCTCTATTCCACAAAAGATGGAAATGTCTCAACTTAACAAAAATGGACAGTGATGATTATTTAGGGTTTGCCTCGGTCGTCAATAAAAACTGCGACGATTTTAAACTAGGCGAATTGTCAGCGGATAACTTAAAATGTCTGATATTCGCACAAGGCCTAGTGTCGGTAAAAGACGCGGAAATCAGACGCAGAGTTTTGTCGAAATTAGAGAACGAACCCGATATCACACTTCAAAAACTAGCTAAAGACTGTCAGAGGATAGTGAGTGTCAGAAAAGACTAAAAAATATCGAGGAGTCTGGTGTTGCTTATGTAAGGAAAGTCAAGCATAGATCCCAATCATACTCTCCGGTGAAAAAGAGAAAAAATATGATTACCAAAAATTTCAATACAGGCAGACTAGTGACAACCCAAAAAACCTACCCAGCCGTTGCCACCGCTGTGGAAAAGTACATTGGGCCATGCACTGTCCCTATCGTACAAGAAAATGTCAAAACTGCGATAAATTCGGACATAAGGTCTCAGTGTAGAAACAGAAAAATAATTAAAAACAGAGTCAGACATACAAAAAGCGAGGATGAGCCAGACAAAGTCGTTCGTAAATATATAACAAAGTACTAAGTAAGTCGGTAAGATTCCAGTTAGACACTGGCTCTGTTCTATCTATAAAAAACTTACAAACTTGGAGAAAATTAAATAGGCCAATAATAAAGATAACAAGCAAGAGGGCGCGAACGGTAACAGGAGACAAAATAAAATTTGAAGGCGAAATAATTATCCCAGTATCACTAAATGGTACAACCAAAAGATTAAAAGTCTTCGTACTGAAGAACACAGAAAATTTGTTTGGGTTGGACTGGTTTCAGAAATTTAATCTCTGGGATCAACCAATTAATACGTTTTGCCAAAAAGTAGAATGCATTACGGCCGAAGCTGAAAAAATTAAGATGGAACTAAAAGCTAGTTTCCCTGGGGTATTTTTAGTTGGTCTTAGCAAATGTACTAAAATTAAGGTAAAATTTAAAGTGAAGGAAAATACACGCCCCATTTTTCGAAAGAAGCGAAACGTACCGTTCGCTGCGACCAAAGAAATAAATAAAAAGCTAGACCGATTAGTGAATATGGGCATATTATCGAAAGTGGAATTCAGTGAATGGGCTGCTCCAATGGTATATATAAGAAAAAATCCAAGGAAATCCGGGTATGCGCAGATTTTTCAATAGGATTGAACGCTGCACTCAAGGATTACCACTATCCACTACCTAGCCCAGAAAAGGTTTTTAATAAATTAAATACTTGCATAGCAGATTCTTTACTCTACAAACAGACCACAAGCCCCTAATAACCATTTTCGGATCAAAAAAGGGTCTACCAATTTATACTGCCAATAGGCTACTAAGATGGGGAACGATTTTACTGAACTACAATTTTAAAATCGAATACCTCCCGTCAAAACAGATTAGCCACGCAAATGGACTATCAAGATTGGTACCGAAGTATAGTGAACCCTTCGAGGACACAATAATAGCAGTCTTACGAACAGACTGTGAAATTAAAAACATGATAGCCAACACCATCAAAGAACTGCCTGTGACGTTACTCGAGATAAAAAGCGAAGCAATGAACGACGACTTTATTACCAATATTAAACAGAAAATCACAGCAAAAAACGAAAAAGTACCAGAAGCATTTTCACTGTGACAACGTCCTCCAATATAGTGAAAGGGTCGCAATACCAAAGAAATTGCAAAACAGAATTTTAAGAGATTTTCACCCGGGACACCCGGGATTAAATAGAATGAAGAGTCTCATGAGAAGCTATGTTTATTGGCCGAAGATGGATAAAGACATTACAGATATGATCGAAAAATGTAAAGGCTGTTCCTTAGCGGCAAAAGCACCCCACTACTTTCAAACCTTGGCCAAAAACAGAACAACCTTGGTCGAGGATACATGTTGATTTTGTGGGTCCCCTGGAAGATTTCTATCACCTAATTGTTGTGGATAGTTGCTCTAAATGGCCTGAGGTTCTCCGATGCAGAAGACCTACTACGGGGACAACTATTGGGTTTCGTCACGAACTGTTTGCGCGGTTCGGTGTAGTAGATTGTGTGGTCAGTGACAATGGAAGCCAATTCACATCAGTCGAATTCACGGAGTTCTGCGAAATCTTCCAAATAAAGCACATAAGCACATCGCAATATCACCCAAGATCAAACGGCCAGGTCGAACGTTTTCTAGACACGTTAAAGCGAGCACTCAAAAAAGCATTAGGTACCCCGACAGACAAGGCACTACTGCAATTTCTGCAGGTATACAGAATCACATCCAATCCCAATACACGACTGGCAGTCTCACCAGCCGAGACGATGTTTGCCAGAAAGATAAGATCATGTCTTCGATAAGCTACTCCCGAAACAAAATAAGCTATGAAAGACCACCTTAGCACCAGCTAAGGCCAGCGAAGTATAAACAGGGAATGATAGTTGGTTGCGCTGCAATTTTCCAAAACCAAGAATTGCTAAAATTTCAACCTAAAGGGATTATCAATCTATTGTGAAGAATTGATAGTCCTTGTCCTAACCATGAACATTATAGCTAACCACAAATCCTCAAAATTTATTATCTACTCAGACTCCAAACCAGTCTTCCAAGCACTACAGAACAAAAATATATCAAGTCCTCTCATTAAAAAAAACTCCTGAACAAGATGAACACCCTTTCCAAAAATAATATCATCCTTTTCACCAGGATACCAAGCCAAATTTGGAATTTGTGGAAATGAAAGGGCAGATAAGCTGTAAAAAAGCACTCCCAACCGACATATCCAATACAAAAATCACATACACTGATCAAAAACCAACCATTAACGAATTCATACATGAAAAATGGCAAAAATCCAGGAACACAACAAGCTCGAACATATACAAGATATAATTGGTGAGTGGTTGGCAGATTACAGAAGAGAAAAGAAGTAATACTTTCCAAACTCCGTATTGGCCATAACCACATTACCCACTCACAACCCCTAAAAAGATAAGACACCCAAAGTATCCTTCACAGTCAAATACATTCTCTTAAACTGTAAATGTTTAAAAAAAGTTCACCCTAAATATTATCCAACAAGCAACCTAAAGAACATTTTCAAAAGCACCAACCCAGCGGGTATCTTATATTGTTTTTTAAATAACCTTTTCGTCAAAATCTGATCAAATATAATAAATATACTAAGTAAAGTTGGCGACCGTAGTCGGGGGTGACCAGAAAACTCCCTTTTCGATAGTCACTATACCAAGGTATAGGCGAGGGCGCCATTCCTTTCCCTTGATTGCCCCACTTTACCCTTGATCCTTACCTTATAATGCTGAGTGTTAAGAAAGGTAGCATCAAGTACCATTTTTTGAGTCTTTGGTATGACTCGACCTGGGATTGAAACCAGGTCTTCTGGGTCATTGGCGAACACTAACCATTATACCAATGTCCGCATGAAACCGCTTCCCTAAACGCAGAAGAAAAAATCAATCAAACCCTTTCTGGCATTAAATGAAGTTGATATGACATTAAATAGAATTCAAAATTCAAACTTTGTTTGATTTGCAACCATTTTGAATAGTCTCAAAACAAATATCTTTGCAAGATTGAAATAATTTTTGCCTTAAACCAGTTCCAAACAAGGGAGATTTTACCTTTATTGAAAAAAAATTCTAAAACAAAATGTATTTTGCTCTTTATAGAAGAAAATTTCCTCATCTATTGAATGACCAACGGACCTGTAATATGAAGTCTCGATGTAACATTAATTAGGAGTATGATATAATGGAAATGAGCCTGATGTTGTCGGGTGCAACTGAGGAAGGGCACTTGACATCGAAGACATCTGGAGAGAGATTGTAGTGTAAACAAAGGGTTTCCAACTGGAAAACGATCTGCTATAGCTATAAACCTCATATTCTGGAGAATGAAACACCCTTATAAATCGACAGAGAAGGTAACGAGATTCGTTCCTGCCGAAAGAGAAAAAGCAATTCAAAGTCAACAGAGGAAAATGAATGAAGCTCTCCTCGTGGTTGGAATTAACCGATAACAGAAATGTCGCTGCGTCCCGCCAATCTGCTTAAAGCCAAACGATCCATACTCACAAACGTCTTCTGAAAATAATAAAAAGATTCTACCATGATTATGGTGAGTGATGTTTAAACTGTGGTTTGGGGACCACAGGGAGATGGCAATGTGAACGATAGGAGTCTGCACATGCTGGAAGGTTGTCTTGAAAATTTATATTATCCGATTAACACAAATTCCTATTTCTAGTTTCTAATACACACCTATGAAAATTCAGTTTAAGCAGCAATCACTCCCCAAATTTTAGCTTAGCATGGCTTCTGTGTATCCGATGTTGTCTCAAAATCCAGCTCAAATCCTGCTACCTTTAGCAACAACATATGAGGGTCGGTCGAAAAGTTCTGAATCTAACCCAGAAAGATGAGCCTAACTGAACACACGACTTCTTATAAAACTAGAAAAATAAACTACTTCAGATTTTTCTAGATTAATAAGTGGAAGTGTGTTACCATGACAAAAATGTTCAGCTATAGTTCCTCTTTATGGGTGTGACTTACAACTTCTTGAACGACCCTTGTATTTATACGAAAGAACATTTTTTACCACTTACCAGTGCGATGCCTAAATACACATCTCGACTTATTGTGCAAACTAAATTGTGTGTATCTTTGTCAAGATTATTACCAGAAAGAGACAATCTGTGCCAAGAAAGCCAAGCACATCTCTCTTACTGACATTACTCAGGGTAAATATTGAATGTGATTTTCATTGAATACTTTTAATGAATTTCCTTTTTATTTATATTGAGGTCCAAAAGATTTCATCTTTATAAATCTGGTAGTCCACGTGATAGACTTGAAATAGAAGTTTTGAAAACCACTGGTTCTTAACAACAATAATTTATGACAGAAGACGAATGACTGGCAACGTTTATCTATGTAAAACAGCACATTATAGCGAGGTTTTCATTAGAGAAATATTTCCCAAGAATATTAGTCCGAAAGTGAATGCAATAACGCGGCCGGAATTCGAACTCGCTAACGACGATGCCGCAATCCAGCACGTTAGGTAATACTCCGCGGAGACACTCCGGTAAATAGTTGGGCAAACTGGACTCTTTAGCCAAGGTAAGGCAACCAAACAAATAGAAGGAAAACTCTCGATTAAAACCAGTTTTACTCTGCTAAAAATGAACTTGTGTCACATGCTGTATCCTGCAAATACGCACAAGCACATTTAAAAATGAAAAGGACGCCAACAATTTTGTCATTTTTAACGGTATATCAGTTGTTCTCATATATACCTATATATAATATATTATGGTTAATATATATATATATATATATATATTTTGTATAATATTCATATCCAAAGCAGTTCTTTGTTTAACTGGTTGTTTTGGGGTAGGCGGTCTTAATCAGACTTGGTTCTGGTTTTTAGAGTTATCAGTCGGTCGAAATTGCTTGACGCGACTATGAGGAAAGCCCAGCAGTCGCATCACGCCCACGAGACTGACTCATTCCTTGAGCATCTGGGGACCATCCCCCAGGCTCTAACCCACCTAGTTAGGGCTAGGTTTGTCGCGGAAATGCTGACATGGTCGGAGGTATTTTTGTGTTCACCAGTCGTATCAGTCGCACCTGGACCAACATAAAAACGGCCTTGTGCCATAATCGCGTGTTTGTGGGGCGCCCGATAAATATCTATATATATATTGTTTGCTATATTTATAAATGACCTTAGTCGAGGTTAACCCGAAAGCTCCCTTTTTAATAGCTACCAAACCAAGGTGTGGGGGAAGGCGCTACTTCTTTCCCTGGATTGCTCCACTTTACCCTCCATCTATACATTATAATGCTGAGTGTTAAGCAAGTAGGCATCAAGTACTATTTTTTGAGTCTTTAGTATGACTCGACCATGGATTGAACCCCGGTCTCCTTGGCCATTGGGGAACACTAACCGCTAGGCCAATGGACCGGTTATATTTATAAATAAATAGCGTTTAATATCAGTGATAGTCCAATATATCTATGTTAGGATAGTGTAGATATAGAGACAACAGCACTTGCTAACTTACATATATATATATATATATATGTAAGACAGCAGAAGGATGGTGTTGGTAAATTTAGATGATTTGTTTATTTATCCTTTATATATAAGCTTATGTGTTTCGACTTCGTATGTTTGAGAGCACAAATTTTGTTCAGAAGTCATTTTGACTCAATATCGCAAAGACTGGGCTTTTATAAAATATCACCATCCTTGGGGAAAATAATTTTTAAAGATTTTGAAATTAATTAAAAAAAAATTAAATCATTTCTTTTACATGACGTCCACCATCAATCTGTTCCCTGCGCCTCAAGATACATTGCTTAATATAAAAAACGATTATTTCATCATTTCTTTTACGTGATATCTTTTCTTCTAAACATTTAAACAATTAAAATACGTTACTTGACAGAAAAATATTCTATCACATGACGTAACAATTACAAATAGGCGCTACAAACAATCACAGGCTACAAAAATATTGCAAAACTTTTGACTCATCTTAGAATTTACCCAACCTCTTCACCATGATACGGATGTGGCACAAGTCAATTTTAAAAAGAGTACTACTGGTTTGAATTCAGAGATTTTTTTCTCCAAGTTTTAAAACGCAGTTTCTTCCAGCCTGCGGTCGTGTCGATACTGCTGTATGGATGCACTACGGCTGGAGAGGAAGCTAGACGGAAATTACACAAGAATGTTGCGAGCAATATTGAACAAGTCCTGGTGGCAACACCCCACAAGGCACCAACTATACGGCCACCTGCCTCCCATCACAAAAACTATACAAGTTAGACGAACCAGACACTGCTGGAGAAGCAAGGACGAAGGAAATGAAATCGACGACTCGAGTTCAAGTTCTGGGGGAGCTTGCTTGCATTTCATTTCAAGCTAATGCCCTTGGGAAAAGCATAAATCCATCTGTTGTTCTCCGCACCAGCTATGAGTAAATTGTAGAGCAGACTGGGCTCTCTAGTCTTGGTTAGGCAAGCAATCTCGAAGGATAACTTCGAATTTAAACTAGCTTTACTCCGACAAAAATTGACGTTATGTCATATTCTACTCATGGCGGAGAGGTTAGATAAATACATTGTTGGACAGAGAACATATGAATTCATATTTTTCTCAAGGCCACCAGGGCGAACTGAATCACAAGCAGTCTCGTCCAGGAATTGAACTCGTGTCTCCGATTCCATTTCTTTTTAAAATATGAAGTTATTCTACTTGTCTATTATAAGCAGAAGGCCACATTTTAAGCGGGTTGAGCAGATTTGATTTCAATAACCAAGGCCAACTAACATAGATAGATAGGCAGATAGAAATAGGCTGAAATAGATATAATATTGTCCATGAATAAATTTTGTTTTTATCATCAATAAATATCATCATACCGATCGCCATCCGGTTTCGTTGGTTGCATAGGATTCCCTGACCCTCTCACTCTCTCGCTATCCGTCCCTATCATCCTACGCGGCTGGTAACCTTCGAGACTACATTTAGTGTCTGCAAAGATCTCATGTATGTAAGTCCTTGCTGGTCGATCAACACTGACACGTTCAAGTGTAAGTTTGGCTTGGTTTGGTAGAGTTTTATGGCATATCCACCTTTGTAGGTTATTAATGCCAAATCCTTTTTATACATATTAAATATACGATTTGTAAACACATTTTGTTGATAATATTTTTAAACAAGCCGTGTCCATTTTTTCTCACACAGTTTAATGGTTTCGTGTATTGCTCTGTAACATTAACAATTTCACATCAGTCATTTGTTTGCACATAGTTTAAATGTCAAACGACTCTATTAGATGGTCCGGGAGACCGGGGTTCAATCTAAGGTCGCATCATACCAAGGACTCAAAAGATGTTAAATGATACCTCCTTGCTATACACTCAGCATTATAAGATATGGATCAAGGGTAAGTGGAGCAATTCAGGAAAAGGAGTAGCGATCCCCTTACACCTTGGTGCAGTAGTTATTGAAAAGAGACCCTTTTGGTCGCTCTCGACGAATTTATGAACATAAGGGGGAACCTGAAAAAAGGCGACGAAAAAATGCGATGATTAAGAAATTACTCACAACTTTAAAGATTCCAAAATGTTAGACGATAAACATAAAAACACACGCAAAAAAAAAACAAACACCTGTAACATAACCATAATAAACGCCATGTGTGAAATGGACATATAATGTTCATATATATATACAGAGAACATAGGAATCTCGAAATTCGAAAAACACGTAACGACTTCTCAGTTCAGGTACGAAACGTTTTATTACCTTTGAGTTTAAAGGTTCTTCAACATAAGGAGAGAGATACACATTCTTTCTATTCTGGCTGTTTCATCTGCCCCCACAAACACGTGTGGAACCCGCCACAAAGGCCACTGGCCTGGCTTCGGCGAGCAAGCGAAAGCCAACCGTCTTCTCCCGAGGCAGAACTCAACTCTTCTCTAACTGACTGACTTTTTCAAAATCCCCCAAATCCTCAGCGTGCTTTCGGCGCGTGACGTCACCTGCACTCTGTAGCCCCCGTTTCCTATCTGGGCTATTGTGACATCTCTGAGTGACACGTCCGCTCCGCGCGTGCGCGTGAACACTTGTGTTAATGTTGCACCTAAGTAACCTATGCACTGAGCCGAAAGGTTCTCAGCCTAACTAAATCCAAAGGCATAAAACGAAATCCATCGGCCATTATATTACTCACCCCAAAATTATTAAATCCAGCATTATTTCTATTTACAATACTATTAAAGAATTCAGTCCAATTAGTGTTCAATCCTTTATCTGAAAGAATTAGTTTTCTTAGATGTTTTTTGAATTACATTTCTAGTCATAAATCTTCCAAAAATACAAACAGCTAAATAATAAAGTAGAGAAAAGATAAAAAAGGGCAGAAAAAGAAAGGAAAGAAATAGAGAGAGTCAGATTATATATATATATATATATGTATATATAAGGAAATATGTTACGCGTTTAAATATAATTCGAACACTAATTACGTCTCACATTTTTCAAACAGAACGCCATTTGCGGAAATAGAATGCTAAAAAGTTTTTCTCATTTTTTTCAATTCATCTTAAAAGATAAAATTGAATATAAATCAAAAGATTCAACATCACATATTAAGTGCCCATATAACATGGACACGTTGCCAAACTGATACAGACGTTTGATTAATGAACTTCTTGGTGAAATTAGCTGCTGGTTCAATCCTGACTACAGGCAAAAATACCAAGAAATATTTACTATACCTGAAAACTTGTTCTCGTTTATGGTTAACGGTATCCGAATTCTGTGTCACCGTGGATTAGATAAAGGGTTTGCTCCGAATCTCCGTGTGGGCTCCCGAGTTTGACATGAAACATCCGAAGAAGGTCAAAGGGCGCATCGGCAGAAATGAAGATAATAGTCCGAAAAATTTAGGTGATATAAATACTTCTAAATAAAGAGATGTTTAAGGTAATACTTTATATATAATTACATTTTTATTTAACGCTATATCAACCTTCGTTGGTAATTTTATGCCAAACTCATCATGGTAGAAGAACAGTTGTATTAGTATCATTTAACCCATAATGGGATAATGGTTTTGTAGGGTGACATGTGTTGTTTTTTGTGATCATTTCTCCCACTATTTATATTGGTATATATTTGAAAAAGGCAAAATGAAGTAAAGATGAAAAACGACGCGGAGAAAAGAACATTCAAAACAAAGCAGTACAAACAAAATTAAATTTATCTATCAACAAGTACATCAAATGAAAACTTTCAAAGCATTACGACTGTTCTACAACTGTCTGTTAAATATTCATTTGTGTGTGTATGTGTGTATGTGTGTGACTAACACGAATACTATAAAAAAAAGACTAATTAATAAAAGTGTCCAGTAGATTACAAAATGCATGATGACTAGATATTTCTACAGAATTTTAATCATGTATGTTAGAAGGAACGTGTCTTCTCCCATGTTGGTTGTTTGTTTCTTTCGGTTGTTTGACGAAATTTCTGTGGTTGTTTTAGAGGCTGGAGCAAGTTCAACCACAAAGGTAGAACAAGGAATAAAATAGTTGCAGAGTGTATACATTTTCGTGGGGTGGACTGCTAGAAGTCAAATGTAAGAGAGAGGGTGTGTTGTCTCTGGAAGTCAAAATGGAAAGAGTCAGTTGTCTCTGTAAGTCGCAGTGCAAGAGAGCGTGTTGTCTGAGAGACGAAATGGAAAAATGAGTTTTTGAGAGACGGGAGTATATATAGGCAATTCTTGCCATGCAGTGGGTTCCAAAATCGCGGGACAAAATCGAAGATGCGGACGTAGTTGTGAGCACAAACCACGTGACTTTCCTGACCAATAGGTTCCCGAGACTGATTAATTTACCGACGTTCGCCATCTTTGTTTCGGAAACAAGTGGCATCACGGCCATTTTGATATATAGGAGTGTAAATCCTATATGTTTCATAACTTTCCCAATGGTATTAGTCCGAAAATAAAGGTAATTTCGCAACTAGAGTTTGAACTCGCTGTTGCAGTCCAGCACGTTAGCCACTATTTCACGGGGACTCATCGATAGGGCAGATTAAAAGTTTTTACTTTGGTAAGGCAATCAGCTTAGGTGAAGAAAAACCTCGAATTTGAGCAAGTTTATGCGTCTTACAACTCATCTTGCTGGTGGTGAAGAGGTGGGTAAATACATACTTATAGTTGGGCTGGTGACATATGGATTCATGACTTTCACAAAGAAATGCCACGCAAACAACCACGTCAAAAATTTGAACTCGGTTAAATAGTACGGCTAATATTGGAGTTTAAACTTGTGGCAAGCAGTCTGAAAACTTTGAATACTAACTTAAATGAATGTGACTGAACACAAATCTCCAAAAACCACCACACATAAATATACGTAAGGAGTCAGCTTAACTTACGTTAGAGTGGGTGCATCTTTTATTAGGAATTGTTCGCTCGAAAGTATAACCTTCATCATATTTACCAACCCCTCCGCTCGGGCAGAATATGACTCATGGTCAATTATTAAGCGGAGTGTAAAAGGTTTGAATTCAGAGTTTTCCTTCTCCTAGACTAGTTGTCTCACCAAGGCTGAAGAACCTAGTCTGCCCTACTATTTACCCATAGCTGGAGGGAGAATAATTGGATTCATTCCTTTCCCAAGGGTATTAGTGCTATGTGAAATGCAATCAGTCAGGTCCAGGATTTGAACTCGTGTCGCCGTGTCCATATCCTGCAACGATAACCATTACACCACGGGCACCTCCATAACCTTCATAGTGATTACGTAGATGTTGATTGATAAACGATCTTTGGATCTGAAAGTTTTCAGGGTTTCAGCTGAATATGAAAGAACTTTTTAAAGAGTTCGTTTAAGAATTGAGAATAATGAAGAAAGAAGTATACATTCATACTTTTGAAATTGGTTTCGTGAATGCACAGATATCGGAGAGTGCAAATGATTCGAGTATCGAAAAGAGATAAGAGGATTAGATTGTATAGCATGATCACACTTGAAGAATGGTATGATGAAATTTCCGACCAGGTAACTCACATGTATTTAATAAAGATCTATCTATCTATCTGTCCGTGGTGTAGTCGTTATCTATCTATATGCCCGTGATGTAATCGTTATCGTCTTAGGAAAGGGACACGGCGACACGAGTTCAAATCCGGGACGAGACTGATTGCATTTCACATAGCACTAATACCCTTGGGAAAAGTATAAATCCAATTATTCTCCCTCCAGCTATGGGTAAATAGTAGGACACACTAGGTTCTTCAGCCTTGGTGAGGCAGCTAGTGTAGGAGAAGGAAAACTCTGAATTCAAACCTGTTAAACCCCGCTTAAAAATTGACCTTGAGTCATATCCTGCCCGAGCGGAGGGGTTGGTAAATAGTATCTATCTATCTATCTATCTATCTATCTATCTATCTATCTATCTATCTATCTATCCTAGTCTTTTCATATCTATCTATCTATCAAGAGCAACTTTAACTGACACTAAGTTTTTAGACAAATTCTGCTCGAAAATTGAGACAGCTATTCTTTTTTTTCATAAATCTGATTAATAATTGTTACTATTTTTGTGCATAAGACTATCTATCTATCTATCTATCTATATATCCTGATATATATATATATATATATATATATATATATATATATATATATACATTACTATCAATCAATCTGACAGTCATAGTATGCTTCTGTCTATATATTTACTTGTTAGTATAATCATATCTATCTATCTATCTATCTATCTATCTATCTATCTATCTATCTATGAAGTGATTTTAACATTATCTAGTGCACCACAAATGCTTATAGTCTATTTTTCAAATTCTTGATTCTGATACATTTTGTTTACCATTGAATTAATTTTTAATTGTTTTTGAGTTTTTTGTTGTTATAGTTATGCTGATACAAATTATATGTATGAGAATTATTTAGGCATAGGGAAAACATACATCCTTTTGGGAATCCTACGTAGGAGCCCTTAAATATCTAATATATTCTCCAGATCTCCAATCGCACACACACAAATAAAAGAACTAAAAAAGGCTAAAATCCATTCAGCAAGGCTCCAGTTTTTGAAGAATGGAGAAGACGAATATCACCCAAAGTAATAATAGGAAACAAAAAATTTAATTCTAAAAAGAAAACAAATACAAATAACAACATGAATGTAGGATTTTTCAGGTCTTGTTGGGCAGTTAGTTGCAATAGCCGAGAGCAATTACTCGCATTAGCTTAGAGCAATTAGTCGTGAAGACAGGAAGCAACATTGCCGCGATTGAGGAACAGGAGCTATTTATGGTACCTTGGAGCATCCCATTGTGCACAAGTGGGCGATTCCATTGCATGGGCCGTGATTGGCTGCTGGTAAGTGAGTGGAGGTATTTCATGATATAAACCAGGTTCAGTTTAGCATTGTAAGAAAGACTGCACTGAGCTACGACCTGCTTCATTTTTGTCTGCCAGCTGGACGCTTTACAGGGGTATGTGTTAATGTTATTCAATAATGAAAAGCGTTATGTCCCATCGAACAGAAAGTTTCTTTTATATGGAATGATGTAACAATTTATGGACAAGTCTATCAAACGTTGGAATGGTCTGTGTAAACCATAAGTCTGAATATGAAAGTTCATGAGAGGGAGATTCAACAAGTGGGACTTATCTGTTTTAGTGAGACACTTTGGCTGTCTTTACTTGAGGTGTAATCCGGGGAGCTCATATTCGCTATTTTGCACCAGGGGGTCACCACACTCTTCAGCACATCCAGGTACACTTTGGTGTTGACTTTCAAGTCGACTTCGAAGATATGAGGTGGCATGATGTGGCCTTCACTTGAAACCACACCAAAGAACATAACCGTAGCCGGAAACTTTGTTTTCATCACCCTGGGCACGTCCCTGTTATTCGAGGTAATCCAGATTTGCATTTTGAGGGTGCTGGCAACGGTTCTGTTGTCATAAACTGGATCGGTAGAGAGCATGAGTTGTACAGCGGTGCATCTCCGATCTCGTTCGTTAAACATTGTGTCACTTTCAGACATGACAGAAAGCTCCTATCGCTCTTGGGATTTGTACACATCTGGCCAACTTGTAGATGGTCAGCAAAAAAAAAAAAACAAAACAAAACAAAAAAACAAACAAACAAAAAAACGGTTTTCATTAAACGGAAATGGAATCATGTCGTCTTTTCTAGGGCTATAATTTTATCGTTCCACCTTGTAGTTTTGGATAAGGGACTCTTCGGGTCGCCTTCGAGTACGGTCGGCCAACGCACTTATTTATTATATAAACGTAATTATATATATGATGATAATGCACAACCTGAACATTTTCACACACACACATACATATACATGTATGTGTGTGTGTGTGTGTGTGTATCGGCAAAACATACACTTAGCGCAAGTTTTGATCTCTACTTAAAAGAAATGGCGATCTGATCTCTCCAATAAAATAAAAAGGGATTTAATCCAATTTGTGGCTGAAGCAATATTACTAAATAGTTGTGCTACATGAACGCTAACGATATGCATTTAGAAAAAAGCTAATTGAGATCTACTCATGGCTGGTACGTGCTGTTTCTAAGAAATACTGGAAGCAACACCCCACAAAACAGCAGCCCTGTAGCCCATTTTCTCCAATTTCACAAAACTTACGAACAAGGTGGGTAATACGAGAGAAGTCAGGACAAACTCATTAGTGACGTTCTCTCGAGAATTCCAACTCACGGACACGCCATTGTTGACCGATCAGCCAAGACTGACTTTCATCAGATGTGTGCGGACACAATATAAAGATTAAAGGACATTAATGATAAGGAAGGGTGGCCAGAAAGCGCCAGTGAAACCTGTGCTGTTAGAGCGACTTCATAATATATATATATATATATATGCACAAATATATATATATATAAATACATATGTATGTATACGTATTCATATATATATATATATATATATATACATATTTATAGATATACAGGTATATATGTATATATGAATATATGTGTATACGTATATGCATATGTATACATATGAATATACATATACACATATATATATATATATATATTTATCGAGGTGTCGTTGGAACTGGACACTTCAACACAAGTTCAAATCCAAGACGAGACTGATTGCATTCTCGCAAATCATGAATACTCTTTGGGAAAGTATGAATCCAATTATTCTTCTTCCGCCAAGATAATAGAACGGAATAGGCTTTTCTGTCTTGGCGAGGCAACCAGCCTATGAGAAGGAAAACTCTGAATTGAAACCTGTTAAATATTGCTAAAAAATTGACCTTATGTCACATCCTGCCCGTGCAGAGGGCTTGGTATATATATATATATATATATATAATAATAAATAAATATATATTAGAAATATATATAGAGAGCGAGCGAGAGAGAGAGAGAGAGAGAGAGAGAGAGAGAGAGATTCATACAAATGTAAATACATATATATATATTCAGGTATACATATGTATATATGAATATAGGCATATAATTACAAATATACCCTTATTTACATACACATATTCACACACACACACACACACACACACACATATATATATATATACGAGGTGCATACGATAAGTTTCCAGACCTTTTTCGTATGGGCACATATCTTTCTTCTAAAGTGTCCTCACGTCCAGATTGCATTTTTGAAATTCACCAGCTGTGACAATCAGGCTTTAGTAGGGTGTATTCTAATTCCTGCTGCAGCTGTTCATTTGAACCTGAAATCATGAAAATTGGTCAGTTATCTCATAAGATGTATAGCAAAAGCATACTGAATTTTCAAGAGTCCATGACAATTTTAAATGCCCATACGAAAAAAGTCTGGAAACTATCGTATGCACCTCGTATATATATATATATATATACATTTATTTAGATGCAAATACACACACACACACACACACACACACACACATATATATATATATATATATATATATATATATATATATTAGCGGGTAGAGGGCTCTCCAATGGCCAGAGAGATCGGGGTTCAATCCCAGGTCCAGTCATGCGAAAGACTCAAAAAATAGTACTTACTTAAAAGTAAGCATTATAATTTACGTATCAAGGGTAAAGTGGAGCGATCCAGAGAAAGGAGTAGCACCCTCCCGAACACCTTTGGGTGGTAGTTATTGAAAATAGAGCCCTCCGGTCTCCCACTGACAACACAGATTTCTCTGGCTCTCTCTCTCTCTCTCTATTCATCCCTATGATCCATCGCTTGCGGCAGTTCCTTCAAAACTACATCCTCCATCTGCAGAGAGCTGATGTAAATGAGTTTTCGCTGATTGGCCAACGTTGTCCATGTGTGGGGATCCATAGAAAAACGTCACTTATGGGTTCGTCTTTGCTTCTCTAGCAGTGTCCTCTATATCTTGTTCGACTTACGTGCATGATTCTTGAGATGAGAGGTAAGTGACCGTACTGCTGTTGTTTCGTGGCATGTTGCTACCAGAATTTGTTCAAAATAGCTCATAGCTATTTCTTCGTTTCTATTTAGCTTTTTCTCTATGTTTTGTTAGCGTCCATGTAGTATGAACACATGTTGTATAGTCACAATACATATACAACTATACAAATATACAGTTGTAGGGAAATACGAAACACTTGTAATATAATGGCCGAGGGATTTCGTTTTATATATCTTGCCTATGGGTCTAGTTAGGCTGAGAACCTTTCGGCTCAGTGCATGGGTTAGTTAGGTGCAAACTTGAGCGCAGGTGTTGACACGCGCGCGGCGAGGATGTGTCGTTTACAGATATCAAAATAAAATTCCCAGAGAGAAGTGTGACCAGAGGATGTGAATGGCGTCATGCACCGGAAGCGTGCGCGGAGGATTTTGGGAGATTTGAGAAAAGACAGTTGAGTTTTGCCGTCGGAAGAAGAAGGTTGACTTTCGCTTGCTTGCAGTGGCCTTGCGGCAGTTGTCGCACGTGGTTTGGGGCAGATGGAAAAGTTAGCATATAAAGAATGTATCTCTCTCCTTATGTCGAAAAACCTTTTAATTAATAGGTAATAAAAAGTTTCGTACCTGAACTAAGAAGTCGTAAGCGTTTTTGTGTTTCGGGATTCCTATGTTATATATGAACATTGTATGAACATTATATGTGCATTTCACATATTCACGTATGGGTATGTTACGCACTGACGACTCTCCGTTGTTGAGGTACGAAACGTTTATTTACTTCTTGACAAGTTTTGTGACACGAGGAGAGAGAGACACAATTTTTACGATGTTGACTGTTCCTTCATCGCAGTCAACTCCCCTGCTGAACTGGCCCGACCCAGAGTCAAATCTCAACTAACTGCTTTTTTAAAATCACCAAATTCTCAGCCCATCGCTTCCGGGTCTGACGTCATGACGTCACCCCAGTCCCACTTCCTGTCTGGGGTTTTTTATTATGGCATTTGTGATTGTCACATCCTCTGCGCACGAGCGTGAACTGTACTCAATGTGTGTGCACCTGCAATAATAGCCGAATAGTTCAAAGCCCAACCAAACCGAATGATAAAATTTAATTAACGAAAAATGATTAATATAAAAATAATCATTCCATAATTATATAACATAAAGCCAGAGCGTGGAAAAAATCCAGTTTTATTTTATCGAATAGATCAGACTTACATATGATCGATAACGATTTGATTGCATTCCACGCCTTCGCTAGTCATATATTAAGATTACTTTCAGTAGATGAGATATATCTGCCGAGATACAAGAACTTGTTTTCTAATTTTAGAGGCCTTCAACTTAGAGTGAATATGGCTCCTCCTCGTTTAAAACATTTACACTGTTTTATTTACTTTCACGTTGATGTCAATGACGCCTGCTCTTTGCAGTACGCTATGCAGTTGGGATTCGAATTGGGTAAGAAACGCTGTGTTGTATAGCCATAATGGTATCAATAACAACAATAACAACACAAATACAGGCGGCACGAACGAGTTTATTACGTTCTACCTTCAGTCCTTAGCGACACGACGTGAGAGACACAAATCATAAAAGCCTATGCTAATCATACTATACTACCCCCCCACCACCACCTCACGCACGGTACATCTTGTGGTGTCTAAGATGTCAACTCATCTCTGTTGGTCAAGACCCAAACTGATCTGCTTTGATCAAATCCGAAAACCCCAACCGCGCGCTTCAACGATCGAACCTCAACTAACTCGTCTTTTCAAAATCCTCAAATTCTCAGAACCATCTCTTCCGGGTACGACGTTAATCACTCACTCAATTCACTCCAACGGCGGTCCAGTCCATTTCCTTTCTGGGGGTTTATTATGACAGATGATGATTGTCATATCCTTACCGTGTGGGATTAAGATTGCACCATCTGTCTATGGCGCCTGAACTAAGAGACACTGAGTAGTTCAAAGCCTTACCAAACTAAATAATAACATATAATCAACGAAAAATGATTATTTAAAAAATATTACCTTAATTATATAACAACTGTGTTATCTGCATATTCAGCGTCTGTTAAAGTTTCTGCAGCATTTCGTCTGCTTCTTATCTTTTTCTTTTTTTAAGCCATTTTCTTTCATTAAATCTTTCGATGTATCTCTTGGCAACACTCCTGCAACAATGTCGAATAAGTCTGTCTCCATCCGGTGTCGGACGGGAAATTGTCCATCAAAGGTAGACTTGAGGCCGAAAGGCCCCCGCTTCGGCTGGGCCACCTTCGAACTGCATTATTGACACCTTTGTATTGCGCTGGACCCCGTTGTACAGTTTAAGTAATAATCTGGCATCCTTGTCTGGGCCCATGTTTGGGTCCATGTCCAGCTAGGCTAATCAGGCCCACATTGCATTAAGTGGGCCGATGACCAGCATAGTCAAGCAGGGCTCGAGCTTTGGCTCGTGTCCGACTTCCCCTTTCCCTAAACCTCACTATAATCCGACCTTCAGGTCATTTGACCTTGTGTTAAGTCCTGTCTGGTGGGAGGCAGAGACAAATACCGGTCTCCATCCGGTGAGTGAACATTTACTTACCTGTTTCTATCAAGCATCATTATAGATGTAACACTTTCTTTGGGGAGACCATATGCTAGAAGTATTTGCTTCATCTTCACTCTGTGTAAGGAATCAAATACTCTTAAGAAATCTACAAAATATAGTATTGTTTCTAGATGAGAAGAAAAGCTGCAAGCCTCAATGAACTACCCCCATAAGTACGGAAGATAAAGAAATTTGATGACTTCTTCGCTTTTACAACATTGTAAATAAAAAAAAATAGAATAGACAGGTGGACAAAAAACTGCATTATCCTCTTCCTGGAGAAATCACAAAGAACTACAGACATTGCTTCTTCAACTATTAAGGTTTATAATGTTCTGCTTCTCAACAGAATCAAACCTGAAATTGAAAAAAATTCTTTGGAAAAATACGAACTGTTTTTGAAGAAATCGATCCACAACATCACAGACCATTACAATCCATCACATAATTAAAGAAAATTGTACAACAAATAAGCACACACACGCACACACACACACACACACACACACATATATATATATATATATATATATAATTTTTTTTTGCAGGTTCAAAGAAGGAAAGAAATATTTTAGAATGAGTAGGTCCACGAAGAGATTTGTATTTTTTAGGATTTATTTATTTATTTTGCTCTTACATACGTGTATGTTTCCTGTTTGTTTTTTCGTCAGAGAACATATATGACACAAGGGCTTTTTAATGGCAGACTTAATGCGATTTGAACTCACTCGTATACAAACACGTATGTATACACAGATATATATATACATTTACAATTATATATATCCCTACCTGTATATGTACACATACATACATATACAGATATATATGTATATATATAAAACACACACACACACACACACACACACACACATATATATATATATATATATATATATATCTCATCATCATGTCGTGCCACCAGCACGGATATCCCTGACCCTCTCTCGCCACTTCTCTCTATTATTCATCGCCTCTGGCAGGTCTTCAGGGTTACATCCCGTGTCCTCACATAGCTGCTGTATGTATGTTCGAGCTGGTCGTCCTGCTTTTGCTTGGCCATATGTGGGGGTCCATAGGAGTACATCATTTATGAGCTCGTCCTTGCTTCTCCAGCAGTGTCCTGCGTGTCTGGTTCGTCTAACTTGTTTAGTTTTCGTGATGGGAGGCAAGTGGCCGTATAGTTGTTGTCTTGTTCAATATTGCTCTCAACATTCTTGTGTAATTGCCGTCTAGTTTCTTCTCCAGCCATTTAGTCAGTGTCCATGTAGTGCATCCATATAGCAGTATCGATACGACCGCTGCCTGGAAGAAACTGCGATATCGGTCAGGTCTGATTTCCATATGATAGAGAGCCTATCGATAGCTGTCCATGCTTTCGTTAGTCGTGTGTTGATGTCTTTTTCGGTTGATGAGACGCTACTTCCTAGGTAGGTGAATTTGTCTACTAGTTTCAGAGAGGCTCCGTCTAATGTGGTAATGTCGCCTGTTTGATTGTAACACATATATTCAGTTTTGTGTGCATTGACATGGAGGCCAATGCCTGCGGCGGCTCGTTCCAAACTATGCAGTAGTGTCTCGGCTTGATAAGGCGTATTCGCCAGTAACGCTATGTTTCGGCATAGTCGGCGTCGGTAATTGTTTTTGCGGGGTGCCTTCTGCTTCTTTTTTTCGTCAGCTCGAAGCCATTTTCTCTTATTTTGTCGATCGAAGTTCTAAGCACTTAGTCTAGACAGATGATAAAGAGCTATGGGGCTAGCGTGTCTCCTTGTAGTACTCCTGCAACAATGTCGAAGTATTCCGTGTCTCCATCTGGTGAACGTACTTTAACTTTGGTGTTTCTGTTGAGAATCATTATGGCTGCTACGGTTTCTTTTGGTAGGCCGAATGCTAGTTGGATTTGTTCCATCTTCCCTCTGTGTATGGAATCTAAGGCCTTGGTAAGTCGACAAATAGTAATGTCGCCTGTAGGTTTTTTGCCCGAACGCCTTCAAGGATTCTACGGATGGTCAATATTTGTGAGGTTGCGGATCTATTTCTCCGGAAGCCATTTTGGTTTTTCCTAAGGATGTTGTCTATTTTGGGTTCTATGCAGTTTCGTAGTAGAGCATTGTAGATTTTGGCTGCTATGGATGTAAGTGTTATCCCTCGGTAGTTCTTGGCTAATCAAAAGTCGCCCTTTTTAGGGAAAGGAAGGATGCATCCCTTCATCCATCTTTCTATCCTATTTTGATTATAGACTGCGTTGCATTGTCGGAGCAGTATGTCGTCGAATGGTCTGGTCTTCCATACTTCTGGGGGGATCCCGTCTAGCCCTGCAGCTTTCCTATTTTTAATTTTTCTAAGAACCGAGTCGCTTTCTTCTTTCGTGAACGGACCTAGTTTAATGTATAATTGCTTACTGATAATTCTGGTGATCGGTTCATTCGTTATTTTCGGTGGGTTTCCTAGTAGATTTTCGAAATGCTGTTCCCACATTTTTACTCTTTCTTGTTGGCTTGCAGCTTTCAATTTTGCTTTGGCTGTGCTCTTCCTTCTACTTACTTCGTTTATTGTTTGCCAGGCTCTCCTAGATTGCCGATCTTCCACCGAGTCTCTAATCTTATCTATCTGATTTTGTATGTATTCTAGCCTACACAACATGTCAAATAGGAATGGACAACATCTAATTGATTTCATGATAGAAAATAGATTAACATGCCTCAATACAAACTATCAAAAAAGGGAGGGAAAATTATGGACCTACACATACACGAACAATAGTAAAGCACAGAGAGACTACGTCTTTATGAACAGGAAATAGAAAAATAGTGCGATGAATTGCGAGGCATACTCCTCTTTCGAGGGTGTGTCCTCCGATCATCGAATAGTCACGACCAAGTTACGACTAAGCCTACGAAAAAACGCCACACGAACAGCGACAACCAAGCACTATGACTGGGCCCTACTTAACAACAGAGATATTAGAGACAAATATGCATTAGAATTAAGAAACAGATTCGAAACACTACAAGAGAAGACAGAAAAGGGTACCCTAAATGACGAATATGAGAATTTTGTTGAAGCACACCTTGAGGCAGCATCAAAGTATATTCCAATAAAACCTAGAACTAAATATAGAGTCCCTTGGGACACGTTAGCGGCTAGAGAAAAACGTGCACTCGTGAAAACTGCCTTCAAATGCTATCGGAAGAACCCAACAAACACTAATGCCTGAAAACTAGAAAAGACACACACACACACACACATATATATATGCATTCACATATCTACAAATACACAAATGTATATATTCATAACTCTACATATTCATACATATACATATATATATTCATATATATATACATCTGCATATACACATATATCACATATATACATGGGCGTGTCCTCGTGGTGTAATGGTTAAAGCGATGGACTGTGGAATCTTAGTACGCGAGTTTGTACTCCAGTCGCGCTATTACGTTCACTTTCGGGCAAATACCCTTGGGAAAGGTATGAACCCACTTATCCGCCCAGCTATGGGTTAAATAGTACCTATACTGTTCCTCTAGGAGAATGGCATTAAATAACCTAAAAAGAGTTGATATGCCATTAAACAAAGAAACCAAACATATATTCATGCATTGATATGGATATAAATACTTTTATATATAACTATATAGAAACGTATGTATATATATAAACACAAATAGAGGCATATGTATATATATACGTGTTGCTAAAATAAATACCTTAAAAAATTCCCGTAGCCAACGTGGTCCGCTTGGTGACCGAGAGGTCTGAAACTTAGTCTAACGTAAAGTTGGACGGGTTTCGATCCCGGCTTCGAGCCTGCTGCGTGTCTAGCCATACTGAAGATTTCTGATAGAACGAAGCAGTCTGTCTGTGGATGACAATATATATGTACACCTCTTTATACATATACACATTTATATGTATTTTTATACATATACATATATATATATCCGTATAAAAACATACGAAAGCATACATCCCAATGCATATGTATATATATTTGTATATATTTATCTCAATAAATAAATACATATATATATGTATTTATATATATATATATATGTACATTTATATATTTACATAAATTTATACATATATATATATTCACACGCAAATTTACTAATATATATATATATATATATATATATATATATATATATATATATATACGTATAAGCGTATACACACACATATATATACATACATGTATATTTACACGAAATGTTATTTACATCTATATATAGGCATATTCTTGTATACATATATCTATATAAACACATAAACACACACACACACACACACACATATATATATATATATATAATCACATTGTATTTTCTGTATAGATAGATAATTTTATGTCTAACATGAAATTTTAGTCTAAAATAATGAGTTTGGACAGTGAGAAATGATTTCGGTTGTATTATAAAACCGATATAAATATTTCAGCGGATAAGAAATGCTCATTGAATTCTCCGATGTCCAATTCGAAATGCCGTACTTCAGTCTCATTTGTGTAAATTTCTTCAAGTCTCCTTATATCTGCCAAAAGGTTCACATCGTTCATCAAGAAGATTCTGCTCATTTCGCAAGAAATATCAGGTTTCGTTCTATTCTTTGCTAATTCCAGATTAAATAGCCCAGTCAACTGTCTCACTCTCTCTCTCTCTCTCTCTCTCTCTCTCTCTCTCTCTCTCTCTCTCTCTTCTTTTCTTTCTCTTTCCCTTACGCTGGTGATCTGTTTGCTCCCACGGAACTGTCTAACTCGATTTAATTATCTCTGTCTCTTTATCTATCTACTTCAGTTAGTTTCTATCTATCAACCTTTCATACAGTCAAATTATGTTGGTCGGATTGTAAGTATTTATATCTACTTCTAAACCCTTCATCTCCCTCTCCCATCATTTGTTTTCTTTTTTCTTCTTCCCTTTTTATCGATTAATCAAGTCACGAGGTTGAATATATTGAGCAATGATGGAATTGAATATTTCATCTTCAGATATTTTGGCGCCAAACATTTTAGACTATGTGAAGCCCAGAAGATTTTTGTTCGACTCACCTTGGCAAAAGCACAATGTTTGTAAAAATCATATATTATTCTGATGAAACATATTTTTTATAAATTCTTTTTTTTTTATCATTAATGTATTAGCGTGTCGTTTGGTTTGATTGTGAGCTATTTAATACCAAATCAACCCATTTTGAAGAACGGCAGCTTTTTGGTTTGGTTGGGCTTTATGGCATATCAACCCTTGTAGATTATCTAATGCTAAATCTTTTTATATATTTATATTAAATACAAATGATTTGGTTTGGTTTTATGGCATATGAACCTTTGGTGATTATTTGATGCTAAATCTTGTTCATATATTTATATTAAATATATAAGATTTGTTTTGGTTTTATGGCAGATTATTGTAGATTATCTAATGCTAAATCCTGTTTATGAAATTACATTAAATACGTATGATTTGGTTTGGTTTTATGGCATCTGAACCCTTGTTGATAATCAAATGCGGAATCTTGTTTATACATTTATATTAGATACATGATTTGTAAACACATTTTGCAAATAACATTTTTAAACCAGCTGGTGTTCATTCTTTTTTCTCAAAGTTAAATCATTTCAAGTATTTTTAACACGAATATTTCTATTTACTGTTAATTAAATTATTCTATTCAACACTATTCATTAATTAGCACACAGTCAAATGGTTCCAAGAATTTCTATGTTATACCAATTATTCGATTTTGGCACTCAGTTGAAGAGTTTTAAATATTGGTATTTTACACTAATAATTCTATTCGACATTACTCATTCATTTACTTAAGTGAAATCGTCAAAGAATTAAATTCTTAACAATTTCATTTAACACAAGTCTCTTGTTTGCATACAGTTTAAATGTCAAACAGATCTATTTGACCCATCGAAAGGGCCTTAGGGGACCTCACCTTCAGATTGTTTACAGTCATATCAAGGACAATCGTTGGGGGAGTCTTATCCTCCTGCATAGATACAGTCGATATATTTTACAGCCCCAGCCGACTAGGCCACAGGACACTCGTTAGAGAAGTCTTACCCTCCTACAGAGATGCAGTTGATGTATTCTACAGCCCTAGCGAACTAGGCCATTGGACACTTGTTGGGAGAGTCTTACCCTCCTACAGAGATGCAGTTGATGAATTCTACAGCCCCAGCAAACTAGGCCACAGGACACTTGTTGGGAGAGTCTTACCCTCCTGCAGAGATGCAGTCGATGCATTCTACAGTCCCAGCCAACTGGGCAAAAGAACTATAGTGAAATTCTTACCCTTTAACTACTTTTCTAGGATATCGGATTGTAGGCTATTTAATACCAAATCCTTTGGTTTGGTTTAGATTTTATGGCATATCAACCATTGTGGATTATTCAATGCTTAATCCATTTTTAATCATAAACAGTTTTATTTCAAACGATTCTCTTTAACATAAGAACACAGTTTAAATATCAAAAACAATTTTATATAAAAAAATTCAATTTAATATAAATACACAGTTTAAATCTCAAAAACAGTTCTATTTAAAACAGTTTTATCTAGCACAGGTACAGTGTTTTGTTAGATGTTAAAAAATTCTATTTCAAACAATTCAGTTTAGTATAAGTACACCGTTTAGTTCTATTTGACCTATAGATAGGACCCTATCAGATGTAACCCCTCCAGGCCAGAGTGGACCTAGGAACGTTCCCAAAAGCTCCAGCATTACTGAAACCTCACCATCAGATTGTTTAGCATCATAAATAGGACACTCATCGGAGGTGTCTTACCTTATTGCAGAGATGCAGTCGATGCATTCTACAGTCCCAGCAAACTGTGCTAAAGTATTTGATTGGAATACTTGCTATCATATAACTATGTGAAAATAAATTATTATTAACAAAAGATGTGTAATTTCAAAAACCTAAAATGGAATATTGAAATTTCAAAAAACGAAAATAGAATATTGAAAATATAGTTGTGATTACAATCAAACATTTAAAAATTAATTAAATGTCGGCATCAAATAATCCGTAAGGAGTCGAGATGCCATTAATCAAATAAACCAAAGTAAATCCTCTTCGTCATTCCAGTTTCTTTTTATTTGGAGTGGGGAACTTAGAATACACTGACCGTATTCCCCCCGAAAAAAATGCTGTTTTCGATCTGACACTAGACTGCATCTAATGGTGAAGGTCCAGTTCTGAAGGTCTTAGGATTATAGAGTACCCTTTCAATGCCATTACTTCCAGATCCATTCTAGCTCATAGAGTTAGTGACTGACAGGGCTCAAATACACTTGTTAGCAATCTATTCTAATTCGAAAGTGTTGTGTTCGGGTTAATGAACACAAGTAGTATTAATAATAAGTGTCACGAGGCCCCCCACTAAGAGAGGAGTAATAAGGAATTTCTACTATCCTCGTGTTTGAATTGGCAAGCCATCAGAGAATGACCGTTAAGACATGATAGTAATATGTGTCAATCCCAAAGTAACAAACCCAGGTCAGAATGGAAAAACAGATGTTTGTACTTGGTGACCTGGTGGATAAAGAATGGGATACGGGGTGACATCTAGTAGCCCTAAGGAATCACCTGACCAGGGGGAGAAGAGAGAAGCCAAATAATTGGCTAGAACCCTAAGGCGGAAGTGGGGACTCCATCCCGTAAGTGGAAATAGATAATAAGAAAATGAATCTTTTGGACAGAGCTCGTCGGGAACAGATGGGGCAGCTAAAGCCAAGGCTCCGGGTAAATGAAAGACAAAAAATAGCTCGGACAAGAAGGAGCCACATCTCCAAGTACTAAAAAAATAACATAAAGTCTATCAGCCCGTAATAGAAGAAATATTCTCCACAGGAATCCATCGAAATAAGATAAGTAAACTATGACACTGTTTCTCCCTATACCCAATTATGTATATCCTCTCTCTCTCCCTCAATTTGAAGAAAGACTGAAAACGAAAAGAAAGAAAAGAAGAAAGACATTTGTGCTCACGCACTATTCATTTATAATATATTTGATACGTTGAAGGTGTATATCTGTGTGTAGTAAAAAGGATTGATATATTTTAATGTTCCCACGTGCTCGAAGTTGTTATTTGTAGCGTCTACTACGAATTTGTTATTTCATGTTTCTTTTCCAGCTTCATGTCGCCTTATGTTATGCTTGCTTAAAATTGTTCTATAAATTCCTTTAAATTCTTATACGGGGAACTGGAGTTGCCGACTACTACAATTAATATTATTACGTCTAAACATAGCGGTCCATATCTTCCATTGTTCTAGGGGAGGAAGACTAGTGGCCTTGGTGGGTGTGTGAATAGTGTGAAAATTTGGAAACCCCTTGCCAGCGGTGGTCAGTCTAGCCATAAATTAATCCCCCACATAATATGCCAGTTCCTATATGCCTGAGGAAAAACTCTGAACGAGGACTTATTCTATAAGGGATCAAGTGCCAGTCTGCCCCGTCTTCACACGTGCGAAAAATAAAGTCCCGTTTTGGGATTTTAGTGAATTTGCCGTCACATAAGACAAACCACGATATGTGAGGAAAATAGTTATATTTACAGGAAAGAGTATTTACAAGAGAGAGACTGTTAGTAATAAGAACATATGATTAGTGATAGAGTAATGATATACTTCAACAATAGGAACGGCTCTTCAGGTCTAACTAGTAGGTTTATTCTTCCCAGACTGATCTCTACTACTGTCATATATGGCAGATGGAACAGCTCATTATGCTGAAAATGTAGGTGATAAGGACCATGAGCAAAAAAATTCTTTTCGGAAAGAAATACAAAAAATATGAATACATAAAATCTCGACATAAAATGACCATTAAAATCATTTATTCTTCGCTCTCCTTTCTCAACCTTTGGTTTTGTTTCATTGTTTCTTCAATTTACTCAAGTGATTTGAAAGGATTTCTCTCAACTGAGGCACCTGTCGCCTACGGAGTCCTCGTGGCATGGTGGCTAACCAGCTGGACTGTGACGTCGTATTAAGCGAGTTCGACACCCCAGTTATGGGTTGAATAATACCACTGCCGTTCTTCTACAAGGATTACTTTGGCATTAAATAACCCCTGAAGTTTGAGATGCCATTAAACAAAGAATCTCATCCAAACCAAACCTGTTCCTAATACGATGAATAACACGTAAAGGAAGGATGTTCTGTTTGACAAATAAACCTAACTATATATATATATATATATATATAATCAATAAATTAATAAATCAAATTTCCTAGACATTTCTGATAATCTTCAACTATACTTTATCGTGTCCGAAAATAAATTTGCCTTTATCTAATCATTGTCATTCTGCAGATATTTTTAACATGAAACGAATTTCTTCTGAAGTTGTCTTCTTCCTTTCGCTTTCAATAACCATCTCTCATTCAGCCCGTCTTTATTTTCTGAACTTGTCTAGAAAGTTTACTGTTTCCTATATAATCACAGGATGTGTAGGTTGAAGTAACACTTATGGACATAGACAAAGGAATTGATGAAACACGTTCGATTTTCGGTCTGGTTCATTATCCACATTGAACTAACGCCAAAGGGAAAGGCATGAATCCACTTCTCCCCATACTAAAGGTAAATAGCGGGGCAGTCGAAGATATGTGGGAAGTCAGGCCAACAAAATGAAGGTTAGTCGCTTTCCCACCGTTCAAAAAAAAAAAAAAAAAGAGAGAGAGAGAGAGAGAAACAATACTTATGTGATTGACGAGTATACCGATTCCTACATCCAATTTCAATGCAGATAAAGAGGATGCTTTGCGATCCATATGAATAAAAATAAGACATAGAAAATTCGCCAGATTACTACAGTTAAGCAGCGATGAGATTGCTTAGTACTTGGAGGGGTAACCATTTAGAAACAGCATGTATTGTCAGCATCTTAGTTAATAACAAACTTTACCAAAGGGTGGACGGTTCCAAGAGTCAATAACGTCACAGTTTAGAGTTAGTATGACACATTTTGTGGTGAGGCTCTCGTTTCTAGAGCTCTGTGGAGTCACCCTTTTGTTGCTATCACTCCAAGGTTCACTCTGATCGGAAGGGAAAGTACCTGTGAGCACCCCATTTATGTTTCAAGTGGATTTGTTTGAAAAATAATTTGTATCAGGTAGTAATACTTGAAACTTGGCTGGCAAATACACCTGACCAAGCCGAAACACTACTGCATAGTTTGGAACGAGCAGCAGCAAGCATAGGCCTCTATGTTAATGCACACAAAACGGAATATATGTGCTATAACCAAACGGGGGACATCTCCACTCTAGAAGGAACCCCACTTAAACTAGTAGACAAATTCACGTACCTAGGAAGCAGCGTCGAATCAACCGAAAAGGACATCGAAACGAGGTTAACGAAAGCATGGACAGCTATCAATAGGCTATCGATTATATGGAAATCAGACCTAACCGATAAAATGAAACGCAGTTTCTTCCAGGCAGCGGTCACATCGATACTGCTATATGGATGCACTACATAGACGCTAACAAAACGGCTGGAGAAGAAACTAGATGGCAATTACACAAGAATGCTGCGTGCAATCCTGAACAGGTCCTGGCAGCAACACCCCACAAGACATCAACTGTACGGCCACCTGTCCCCAATCACGAAAACTATTCAAGTTAGAAGAACCAGACATGCAGGACACTGCTGGAGAAGCAGAGATGAACTCATAAGAGATGTACTCTTATGGATCCCCACACATGGCCGCGCAAAAGCAGGACGACCAGCTCGAACGTACATTCAGCAGCTATGTGAGGATACAGGCTGTTGTCTGAAGACCTACCTAGGGTGATGAACGATAGGGAGGAGTGGCAAGAGAGGGTCAGGGATATCCGTGCTACCAGTGCGATATGATGATGATGATGAGAAACGCCAAGTAAAAGTCCATTCACCGGATGGAGAGACAGACCACTTCGACATTGCAGCAGGTGTACTGAAGGAGATACATTAGCCCCATACCTCTTTATCATATGTCTAGACTACGTCCTTAAAACATCTATTGGTAAAATCAAAGAAAACGGTTTCAAGAAATAAAGGAAAGAAGCAGAAGATACCCCGCAAAAACAATTACCGATGCGGACTTCGCCAATTACATAGCCTATGTCAGGTGACCCCTCTCTAAATAAAGTGTTTACTCGGGATAATTACTCGTTTCTTGAAACCATATAAATGCTTGAAATACTTGGAATCATAAAACTGAGGGAAAATTGGGATACTTGAAACCATAGAACTGAGCAAGTTATTAATATTAGATCAGAATGCTTGAAACCGGATAACTGTGGACAAGTTATTTGTATTAGATAGGAATACTTGAAACCATATGATTGTACGAAAATAGCTATTTACTTCACTAACATTGCTCTAAGGAGCACTCTGATTTGGATTGGTAGTACCAGTTAGGGTGAAATCTATGGGTCAAATAGCTGTTTGAAAATTATTCCTATAAGTTAAGAATAGTTGTTACCATATAACTCTGCAAATTATCGTTGTTAATTAAGAATACTTGAAACAATATAACTGATAGAAAACAAATTACTTTTATTTGAAAAGAACTACCATTTGTATCGTGGTGTAAGCTAGTCTCACAGATTTGCTGTTATTGAATAGTGAGTCCGATCCTTACTAAATGGCCGATACTTGCGTCCTTGTGCCAAACCAAAGCTCTAGTTCGTTTATGATGATTATTTATGTAATTCAGGCTCTGTAATGATTACGCTGGGTAACAATTTTGTACTTTTTGAATGTTATATAGATTTCTACAATTTATTTAGGGTATTTTTTCACTGCTGAATCAGGAAATGACATCCGTTTCTCTCCATCAGGTCAGTTTTTTTTTTTGCGAGGCTGATTTGAAAAATATCGGATCTTTTGACAAAATCGATTACATTTTTGTGGTATTATCAGCTGATTTTTGTCAACACATATCATCCTAAATATGTTTATAAGAGAAAAAAAGTTTTGCCAACAACATATATTGATTACCTGATAGAAACATCGATTACTGTAAACTGAAAGGTGGGCATTGATAAAAGTAAGTACATATAATTGCATGTTGCATGTTGCTTCACCATTGTTCAAACTTCAGGGCTTGAACTTCCGTTTCTTTGAACTCCTGGAATGCTCAGCGACAGGGATGTCTCTCTGCAGATTCTAACAATAGTCAGCAATCATGACTGCATCCCAGCGACACTGATACCTGGTCTCCATCTCTTTCAGGTCCTGATGGAATCTCTCCCCCTGCTCGTCACTCATTGAACCCAGGTTCTCAGGAAACCTGGTCCATATGCGAAAATAGGTAGTGCATCTTGATGCTCATGTTGCAGCCCATGTTTCTGAAAGCAGACAGCATGTTGTTGACAAGTTCTGCATAGTTTCTTGCCTTATTGTTGCCAAGAAAGTTCTTCACTACCAGAACAAATGCCTTCCACGCTTCCAGTTCCACTTGGTTCATTGAGTTTTCAAACTCTGGATCTCTGATGAGCAGCCGGATCTGAAGACCGTCAAAGATGCCAGCTTTCAACTTCTCCATGGTCAATCCTGGAAAATCCTAGCACAAGTAAGGGAAGCAGTCACCATCCTTGTCCTGAGCCTTGGTGAACTGCTTGATTAAGCCGAGCTTGATGTGCAGCAATGGGAAGAGTATTCTGTCTCTTTCCACCAGAGGGTCGTTGATGGCGTTCCTTTCTTTGCAAGGCACCAATTCCTCCTGTAAAGGCCAGTCCTTCTTCGTGTAATGCTGAGCACAGTCCCTACTATCCCACATGCACAGAAAACATGGTTTTATGACTTCAAACTGATCCCTTTTCGACATAATCACCAAGAATTATCGGACCTGAATACTTCTTGTCATTAAGATAATCATTTCCAATCAAAACAATTATTCAACATGGCATTTTACCGCCACCAACTTCTAAAATGCTCCACAGATGCGTACATGTGAACAAAAACGTAAAAAACGACATGCGGCCATAGCTCAAATACTTGACCTGACTGAGCAAAACCAATGTGATTTTTGGATTCAGATTCCTCCTAAATCAGCTAAAAAAACGCTGACAACAAATTTGTTGTTGACTGGTGTTGTCGTAGGAAATGGACACGGCGACCGGAGTTCGAATTCTCGACGAGATCGTTTGCATTTTACATAATGCTAATAGCCTTGGGAAAAGTGTGAATTCAATTATTCTCCCTCCAGCCATTGATAAATAGTAGGGTAGACTGATTTCTTTAACTTTGGTATGGCGACCTGTCTCTGTGAAGGAAAACTCTGAATTCAAACGTTATAAAACTCTGCTTAAAAATTGACCTTCTGTCGCATCTTGCTCGTATGAAAGAGTGAGTAAAAAGATATATGATTAGTATTATTTAAACCGGTGGAAATTTCATGGAATCTATAGATTAATAAGCTTATTCGTGATTACTTATCAACCTTACTCATGTATATCACACTTTTAGTTATAAATGTTCATATGAGGATTAGAAGAGAGAGAGAGAGATAGAGAGAGAGAGAGAGAGAGAGAGAGAGAGAGAGAGAGATAATGTCTTTAGTTAGTTGTTAAGGATAAGAGGGCTAGAGAGACTAAACTAAGTAAAATGCACCCACGGCTCATGAGCCTTTACTACACGAGTCAGCAGCTGTATGTAAATTAAAAACATGGACGAACCGTCCCCGGTTTTCTGGTGGTGTGGGGACCTGGCTTTCACACAGGATGGTTACTATTGAGTGAATTCCTCCAGGCAGGGCTAAGTTTATCGCTAGGTACCTGACATCCTCTTAAGAAGAATGCCGAGATGATTGGGCAGTTTTTGTGACGGCTATGCATGAATCTAGATTCGTGTGTGCCCCATCACATTAGAATAACCTTATGTTAAATCTTGTCCGGTGGGAGGATGAATAAATCCTCAGCATCCGTCTATAAAAAGACATGAACCAATCTTCGTGTATGTCACACGGATAAAAAGGGGACTGGGGAAGAAACCGTCAAAACTTTGAAATATTAGAAAAATTCACTTGTTTTTAATTTAATTTTATGTTATTTATTTGAATTATTATTATTTTTCAGATCCTGCGAGTAACCCGAGCAAATTGAAAATGTCAAGATACAATGTGAAAGAACAAATTAGAATGACAGAACTTTAAGATTCAATTAAGAGGTTTATTATTTCAACAAAAATAAATTTTCAATGGCAGAATAATTTAAAGAATAATTCAAATTGCTTCTCCATTCGTCCGCTTGGACTGCCCAATTTCTTTATGCAGGGTTATTTAAAAGAACATGGAAATGTGAATAAGTCTAAGACATTGCAACAACTCCTGAATGATATTTATACAGGTATAAGAGAATTAAAAATAGGCACCTTGAGCAAAGTTATGTAAAGTGCTCGAATTGGGGTGTAACTTTGTATCCTAGGATATGGAGGCCATCTACAAGATATCATTTTTCACAAATAGCTAAAAATGTATTTCCTTGGATTATATTTTATGACTCAAAAGACTAAATGATTAATTTTGTCGTGTGTCAGTCTTTTATGGGCCACCCTGAATTTTAATTCACAACTCCTTATCTCTTTCGGTCTAACAGTATTTTTACCTCTCCTCTTTCTTTTTACTCTCTTAAACTTTGTTAAAGCGTTTTGCTTTACCCCCCACCCAGCCTAAATCGCATGATTATAACTGAAAGTGTGGAGGTGCCCATGGTGTAATGGTTATCGTCGTGGGAAATGGACACGGCGACACGAGTTCAAACCCTGGATAAGACTGATTGCTTTTCACATAGCACTAACACCCTTGGGAAAGGTATGAATCCAATTATTTTCCCTCCAGCTATGGGTAAATAGTAGGACAAACTGATTTCTTCAGCCTTGTTTAGGCAACTAGTCTAGGAGAAGGAAAACTCTGAATTCAAACCTGTTAAACTCCGCTTAAAAATTGACCTTGTGTCATATCCTGCCCGAGCGGAGGGGTTGGTAAATAGGATAACTGAAAGTGTGACACCCACGAACGGTATATAGGTAGCTACTTATTTACAAATAAATGTTAATACAGTCAACATCATCAAGTCTTACTTATAGCATGAAGTTCCCCGATTCTCTCTCTCATTATCCGTCCCTATCTCCTATCGCTCATGGCAGGTCTTCTACACTGCATCCAGTGTCCGCACAGAGCTGATGTATGTAAGTCCTTCCTGGTCGGTCAACCTCGCCGCATCTATGTGTAGGAGTCCACTTATGACTTCGTCCTTTCTCCACGTGCAATACCAGAATGTCTTGTTCGTTTGACTTGGATGGCTTGTGAGATGAGTGGTAAGTGGCCGTACAGTTTGCAACTTCCAGGATTTGTTCGAAACAGCTAATACCATTCTTGAATAGTTCCTATCTTGCTCTTTCCCATGAGTTTCGTTAGAGTTCACGCGGTGCATCCATACAGTAGTACCGATACTGCCCGTTTTATTTAATAGGGAGATCAGATCTTCATATGATCAATAACCTGTCGATAGCTGCCCATGCCTACCAAATGCGTATGTTAACATTGCTTTCAGCAGATGAGATATTGCTTCCGAGGTATGTGAATTGGTTGAATAAATTCAGAGCTTTGCCTCACTTACAGTATCACTCATAAATAAGTCCCGTATTTGACGGCATATAAGACGCACCCCAATTTCAGCAGAGAAAATCAAGAAAAAATAAAGTACTAATATTAAACATGATGAAATTAATATAATGAATAATATCAGTGATAACACTTTTAATCTGCAATGCCTCTTAAATAATGACAATAGGTATATGAAAGGTACTCTAAAATCTAAGCTAATAGCATCTGCCAGGTAGCTAATTTCGGCCAACTATCGAGAATTTTAAACCTACAAATGGCATATAAGATGCAGGGAATTTTTAAAGATAGTTTTAGTAAAAAAAAAAGTGCGCCTTATATGCCGTCAAATATGGTAGTTCATTAATTTTTTTTTCATAAAAAGTTGATTTTCTTCAGAACCAAAGATACCAAGATTTCGTTTGTTCTATTGGAACATTATATTGTCAAAACAGATATTATTAGTTATTATTTATCTCTACACTTAACAGTAGTAAAATTTATTAACCAAAGATATGAATATGTAGCCGTCCAATGATAAGTATATTTCTTATAAATAGTCATGAACTTTAATTTTTGACAATTGAGGTGTTCAATTTAAATTAATTGTTACGGCGTTTCAATCCTGTAAAGTTTGGGTAGAGATAATATATAATAATATCCGTGGTGACACAATATATAGGCGCGTTTAGCGTAACTGTTATCGTCGTAGGAAACTGAATCAGCACGTCGAGCTTAAACCTAAGACAAAGTTAGCGTTTGGCTTCACATTAATGCCCTTTGGAAAGGCATGAATCCATCTTTTTTAAACAGCTTTGGGTAAATAGTCGCACAGTCTGGACTATTTAGCTTTGATACGGTAACCAATGTTGGAGAAGGAAAAACTGGATTCAAACCAGTTTTACTCCGTTTAAAATTTGTGCCTCATCCTGCTCGTGGCAAAGGGGTTGGATAAATACATATATGTTTGTTTGGTTTAAAAGAAAATTATTTTATTCCTAGGTGATACTGTATATATCCAAATTACGCAAGCAACACTTATTTAGATATCATCACTATCAAGGCATGCCGATAGCATAGATTACCTTGACTCTCTCTCGCTATCTGTCCCTATCGATCATCAACTTCGACGAGTCTTCTAAACGATATCCAGTGTTCGCACAGAGTTGGTTAATGTAAGTTTATGCTGATCTACCAACATTGGTGTGTCCATAAGGGAATGTCATTTATGAGTTCGTTCTAACTTGCTAGCCTTACTCTAATGTTTTATGAGATAGGAGGAAAGTGGCCATACAGCTGTTGTTTTATGTTGTGCAGCTTCCAGGATTTCTTTAAACAGCATGTAGCATTCTTGCATATTTATCATTTAGCTTTTTCTCTAGGTATTTCAATTGAGATTAACTAGTGCAACTATACGGTAGTACGGATACAGTTACAACTTGGGAGAATTCCTAATCTATTTTCTGAGAGATCAGATTTCTGCTTAACTGACTTACTTGAAACTTACCAGTGAGTACACATTGCAAATAACCTTTGTAAGTTATCTCGACAGCACTCAGTGTTTGTACAGTTTTTGCAGCCGGCAAATAATCGGTGAGTACATGTTTTGGATTCCATAATTTATAAAACAATTAAATGAAACTGCTGAAAAATGATTTTTGAATTATGAATTGGAAGTATTTTTTTTTGTAAACAATGCCTCTTCATCACTTCGATTTCTTTTATTGTTGATTTTGTATTATGTCCGCTTGAAGTTATTATTCATTCTTCTGGAAAATATAAATATCGCTAATTTTTATTTTCATCTTCGCTATGATATCTTCAAAATATAAAAATCACTAATTTTTATTTTCATCTCCAACCATGATATTTAGAAAAAATAAATATCACTAATTATTATTTTCATCTTCTACCATATTTTGAAAATATAAATATCACTAATTATTATTTTCATCTCCCACCATGATATTTTGAGAATATAAATATCGCTAATAATTATTTTCATCTTCCTATACGATACCGTGAAAATTTAAATATTACTAATTATTATTTTCATCTTCCACCATATATTGAAAATATAAAAATCACTAATCTTTATTTTCATCTCCAACCATGATATTTAGAAAAAATAAATATCGCTAATTTTTATTTTCATCTCCCACCATGATATTTTGAGAATATAAATATCGCTAATTATTATTTTCATCTTCCCATATGATACCGTGAAAATTTAAATATCACTAATTATTATTTTCATCTCCCACCATAATATTTTGAAAATATAAATATCGCTTATTATGAATTAGTTAATTCATTTTTCATTTTTATTTAAGTCACCGAGCTCATAAGTGATGTACTCCTGTGGACCCCTTCTCGTGGACGAGCAAAGGCAGGACGACCAGCTCGAACCCACATACAGCCACTCTGTGCCGATACGGGATGTAGTCCTGAAGACCTACCGGAAGCAATGGACGATGGGAAGGGGTAGCGTGAGAGGGTAAGAGATATCTGTGCTGATGGCGTGACACGATGATGATGATGATGATTTAAGTCATCGTTTTTTGTTTTTTTTCAAAGTACCCAAGGTTTGACGGCGAACATATCTTTCTTTCCTTATTTTTTATTTCTTTTATGGATACATAAATATTCTTTTCCCTTTTCCCATAACGACACACACCAAAGTTAATCTGATTGATTGATTTTAAAGGCATGCTAACACGTCTGGTTTTATTTTATGCCGAGAGGTTAGGAAATTGCGTACATTGTACATTTTATTTATCCTTGTGTGTAGTTTTAGTAGGTTGTATTTTTTGTGCTTCGTTATTAGATATCAAGTATTCCCATCTAATAGAAATAATTTGCAAACAGGTCTATTTGACGCATAGGATCAGAGTGGACTTGGGATTAATGGCGACGAAGAGTTTCCCCACCAGATTTTGTTTACTGTTATCCTATTTACCCAACCTCTCCGCTCGGGCGGGATATGACACAAGGTCAATTTTTTAAAGCGGAGTTTAACAGGTTTGAATTCAGAGTTTTCCTTCTCCTAGACTAGTTGTCTCAACAAGGCTGAAGAACCTAGTCTGCCCTACTATTTATCCATAGCTGGAAGGAGAATAATTGGATTCCTACCTTTCCCAAGGGTATTAGTGCTATGTGAAATGCAATCAGTCTTGTCCAGGAATTGAACTCGTATCGCCGTGTTCATATCCTGTAACGATAACCATTACACCACGGGCACCTCCAGAATTTTGTTTACTGTTATACCGGTCCATTAACCAAGAGGGTAGTGTTCGCCAATGGCCCGGAAGACCAGGGTTCAATCCAAGGTCGTGTCATTCCAAAGACTAAAAAAATCGTACTTTATACCTCCTTACTTAACACTCAGCATTATGAGGTACGTATCAAGGGTAAAGTAGGGCAATTCAGGGAAAGGAGTACTGCTCTCCCCTATACTTCGGTGTAGTGGTTATTGAAAAGGTAGCCTTTCGGTTGCCCTCGACTACGGTCGCCAATTTTACTTACGTTATATATCTTATCTAAAAAGCAATAGCAATAAAATGGAATAAAGATATTAATAAAATAAGGAAAGAATGTTTTATTATTTTACTCCATACGTATTTTCTCCCCAGCATTAGTTTGGGGTCTTTCACTGGAGTCTGAATGGTAGCAAGTCTCTTCAGGTCTCCAAGACTCTTCTGAGTATTCTAACCGATCTCAACATTTGGATGGTCTCGATTCTTCCTCCGATTTCATATTTCTCCTGTTTTTTTTACTAAGTCTTTGGAGACCTTTTCCAGCGCATCAATTACATTTAGTATCCCTGTCACCCTCTGACCGGAATTAAGAGATCTGTTTGTATAAAAAAATCCAAGAGAATTTTATACGTTTCATTCACTTAGACGAATTCTGATTCGTGTGCTGGAGAAGCAAGGAAGAACTCATAAGTGACTTTCTCCAATGGACCCCTTCACAGGGATCTGCAAGTGTTACCTGACCAACAAGAACTTAGCCACAATGGTTCTGTACGGATATAGGATGTTTTCTAGAAGACCTGCTGGAAGCGATAGATGATAGGGAAGAATAGAGAGAGAGAGAGAGAGAGAGAGAGAGAGAGGGAGAGAGAGGGGGGGAATCTCTGCAAGAAGCGTGACATGATATATATATATATATATATATATATATATATATATATATAATAAAAAAGATAAAATTCAAATAAGAAAAAGTGCTAGTAAAAAATGCCCAATGCCACTATGCCAGAGCAACTTTAAACACTTAAGTTATGTACTCTTCGTAACTTAAAGTTTTATGTTGATCACGCAATCATCAGACGGAAACATGAGTTAGAGTGACTCATCAACTACGTTTATGGTAAGATGAATTTGTCCCATGGTATAATGTTTTTTCACGTGTCCTGCACACGAAAATATGATTCATGGATTTTTAGTAATAATTTATTGATTTTAGAAACTAATATATCATATGGTAGTATAGTTAAATTTAAATTTGCACAATTCCCCCTGGATCATCTTCTCCACCCAATCGTGTCAAGTCTTATACTTCTTTGCATTAGTTTGATACATTCGCTTATTATATGAATATCGTTTCATTTTTGTCACAACATAAACAACACTTGTAGAGTCAGTATGTCATGGATGGAAGTGAATTTTTTTAAAAACCAGAACCATGTATACCATTATAGTTTGGCGTTTTCCAATTCGGTTCTTTTTGTGTGTTGTTCTATGAGAGTCAGCCTAAGTGCCTTCTTTGAGACATTTAAATTCTTTTTAATGTTATCTATCCATTCGGCCTTTCAGCTATATTCTTTCTCTTCCCATATTTTACTCCAAAATTGTTTCTTTTTCCTTAGCGTCTATTTGTTAGTTTGTCCTCGTTCATTCTCTACCTACATGTCAGTCAAATTTGCTTTCGTTATTTTGGAATGTCCTGTTTTGTTTGCGTTGCTTGACCCTTTCTCGGTATCTTTTAAGCCTTCCTTTATTCGCCAATATTTTTTTTTTATTTATCTCATGAAGTTGTATGGTCCGACTTGTCTGCTCTTTCGTTTTGGTTGTTTTATCCTAATATATCCCTATGTGTTATCCTAATATATCCCTATGTGTTATCCTAATATATCCGTATATGTTTTTTCTTTCTTAGCACTTTCGCTTTTTGTTACAGTTTCTTTACCAGTACTTCTAGCCTAATTTCCCATCCAGGTTTGAATTTCTGTTCGAGTTTCTTAAGGAAACACCGATTTTTGTCACAGACTAATTTTGCTTCTGCATAAATTAGCTCGTCTGGGTCAGTAATGCTGCTTGTTTGGATATTTGTCAGGAATTTGTTTACCTTTTTGGCTTTTTCCAGAAATTTTCTTATCTTGGTTCTTTAGGGATGATTATATAGTCTTTTTTTTTCTTATGATTTTCTTTATTAGTCTTACATTAATTTTAACTTGTCTTATTTTTTTTTTTTTGTAGTGCTAAGGTCTGCGATGTTACATTTTCAGGATTATATGATTCAATTCTGGTCGAGGGCTCTTGTTTTTCAGTATTTAATGTTTCAGTTCGGGTAGAGGGATCTTGATTCTATTCTTCACTATTCGATTGTTAAGATAGTTCAAGTATCTCAAGGTCAGAGACCCAAACCTTTCTTTAAAATCTTCTAGACTGGTTTGCAAGTCTTTGATTTGATGTATAAAATCTAGCTGATCCAGCCCAAATTTCTATCATTTTTCTCGATGCCGTTCTTTTTCGATGCCTTAAAATAATAGTCAAGTACATTTTTGTTGTCTTCTCTCCTCCATTTCTTCCTTTGGTGTTTCTCAGTTGAGTAGTTGATTTGGTCGTTTCTGTATTAAAAAAAAAGAACAGCCAGCATTCGCGGGTTGCTGAATAGGTCCCTTATGTTGTGTATCAAACGTGCATACGACGATCATGACATCCAGATTTGTCGCTTGGGTCCTATATTGTTTGAATTTGGAATTGTCAATTTTCATGATCCAGGGATTGATTATTATCTGTGCTCCAGTCAGAGATGTAACCTGGTACTTTTAAAAGACAGAGGGCAATTAACCGTGCCCCCCCCAAAAAAAATAATAAAATTAAATTTTCTTACATACTGCACAATTTAATACACTTCATCATTATTATCATTTACTCATTGGAGTTTTACACATCAGAGTTTGCTGATGGTTTTTCACAGGCGTTTGAGTGACAGCAAGTCTCCAGGACTCTTCTCAGTATTAAGCCGATCTTAATAATACTTTTGTTTGAATGGTTTCCACTCGTCCTCTCGTCCTCTTATTTCCAATTCCTCTAATCAACTTCATCAATCCTTTGGTGATTTTACCAAGTGCGCCAACTACAATTGGTATCACTGTCACTTTCATGTTCCATAGTTTGTTTTTAGTTCTCATATTTTTCTTTTTGCTTTCTTTCAGTTTTACCCAATGATCTGCTGGAACGCAAAGTCCACTACTCGGCGGGTTAATTTTTTTTTTTTAATATCACTTAGTCTGATTGTCTGGCCTAGATTAGGTGATCCGTTCGTATCTTAAAATCCCAGAGAAGTTTGTGCAGCTCATTCCTCGGGATAGATTCCAGGTTGTGCATATACCATTTGTTGGTTTGGTCAAATTTCAGTTTCTTGTACCATTCCCAGGGGATCACCTTGCCCATCCAGTCGTGTCTAGTCTTATACTCTTTTTGTGATAATTTGTAACATTCGCTTATTATGTGATCGTTTCGTCTCTATCACGATATAATGTACATTTGCTATTTTGCTGAGTCATATCTATTCTTGCTTTGATATAGTTGGTTCTTATGGCGTTGTTTTGTACCGATATCCGAAGAGATTCTATGTCACATTTATTTAGCTTTTGCAACAATAAGAAGACAGGTTAAAATGTAAAATACAACTTGGCTCACAAAATGAGACAAGGTAAAAATTCTTACTGTCCCTTAAAAAAAGTGATGCACCGGAAGAGAGTGACCTATGAACTGCATGATAGTTATTTCCGCTCGATGACGATCACACCTGCCATTCCGAAGATAGCCGAAGTGACACATCCCAATGGTCAATAATCGAAAGAAATCGCGCAGGTGTGCTAGGCTGATAACATGGGACAAGGTGAAGGTCCCACTTCAGAGTGATGCATCGGAAGAGAGTGACCTGTGAACTGCATGACAGTTATTTCCGCTCGATGACGATCACACAGGCCATTCCAAAGATAGCGGAAGTGACACATCCCGATCGCCAGATATCGGAAGAAATTGCGGAGGCGTGGAGGCGTGTCCATATCTCCACGTGGGAGTTTGAAGGTAATATAAGGCCGACGAATTGAACAGTAAAAGGCAGTAAAAGGATCCCGCTGTTCACGAAAACCCCTCTCGTCGTCACGCTGTGTGCGTTGTCTCGGCCATCGTCTACTTACATCGAAGAGTTCAAGCCTGATCGACGAACGATCCTAATTCCTCTCCTGACTGCTCCTACTTCACTCAAGCATCCATCGAGAAAATAAATATATATTGTTATATATAGATTCCGTGTTGTTGTTTGTTTGACCAGAGAGCGGAACGTAACAAAAACTTGAAATAAAATGATAATAATAGTAATACAAGAAATTTTCCCGATTTTCTTCCTATTTTTCGCTTCGTGTTCTTATAAATGAAAATGTTTTTCATTTTCATGCAATATTTTAAGAAATATAATTTTGCTTAACTGCAGGGATAAAAAGAATATCCTAATTGTAGCCACTTGTAACAGCAAGATACCGGTTGAAAAATGAAAAGGTAATAATTGTGTTAGAAGAATCTTCAAAATAAAAATCTGTGCTGATTAAAAGGTTCACGATTAACATCTTCCTATAAAAAACCGGCTTGTAATGAAGGTTGATTTTAACAGTCGCTTGAATAACCATTCCATTTAATCTTTCATAGGAATAAGCAGTATAAACAGACAAATACGAAGAATGAAAATAGGTTTCTAGTATGCACGAGGGTTGGCTGAGAAGTTCACAGGCTGACCAAGATATTTTTATGGAATGTTACTAAATGATGTTTATTTTTCAACATAGTCGTCCTAGCGTTCCCTAATTTTCGTGCTGCACTTCCTGGATCCCATTGGTAAAAAATTTAGCTTCAACATATATGAAACCAACATGAACTTTTCAGCACCCCTTCGTATTTACCCTCCTATATGAAGCAACACAAAGGCAATGTTTAAGTCGAGTACGACTGTTTTGAATTTAGAGAACTCCTTCTCCACCGGTTGCCCTACCAACGCAAGGTAACTCATTATGCTCGACTATTTACCCATAACTAGTGCGGAAAAGATGGATTTATGCCTGTCTCTTGCGTATTAACGTGAAGTGAAACGCAAACATCCTCGTCAAGGTTTCGAACTCGAGTCGGCGATAACATTTCCTATGATGATAAACAGGACGCTAAGTGCGCCTCCATAGTTTCTTGTATCCCTCCGCCATGAGCAGGATGTGACACTGGGCCAATTTCTATCCGGAGTACAGCTGGTTTGAATTCAGAATTTACCTTCTCCAACAGATGTCGTACTAAAGCGAAAGAGAACAGTCTGCCCTACTATTTTCTCACAGCTGGTAAGGAAGAAGTGATGAATTCATGCCTTTTCTAAGCGTGTAGTGAAATACAAATAGCCTCATACAGAATTTGATCTTGGATCAGTCCGATTTCGGGAGATGAGTTGATTGAGTTACTCTTAATTCCATTATTTAATAGCTGTATTAAACGTGACTAATCACGTTCAATACAGCTATCAAATTACTCACACTGCTGTTCCAATAGATAAAATGCACTGCCCACTGCCTAACTGTGCTCACATTCATTGTTTAGTCTCAATAAATGTTCAGTAATGATCAATGAATGTAAATAAACAATTTTTTTTATCGATAGAGGAATTCAATAACACACCTCAGCTTTTCTATCAGAATCCATTTTGCCAAACAGCCATTCAGCTGCTATCTGTAACTGAAAGAATCATCGGTTATTTGCGGAAAAATTCAGCCTCTACTGGCATACCACTTTGAAAATGAATGATTTGTACGTTTTCAAAAGACAATTTCGTTTATAGATGCATATTGTTTGCTTTTTTAATGAAGAAATGATTAAGAATTTGTAAGGACGCTAAGTTTATTTGGTAGTTATTCTTGGCAATTAAAAAAAAACTGTTGATTAATTTTTCGGAATACGGTCTAACATATTGACCTTGACTTTTTATTTTCATTTGTTGAGTTTTATAAAATTGACAACGGTTGATAAAATTCTAGACTTATTTAATGTTAATTTTAGATAGATGAATATGAAAGATATGGTGAAAAAATATACACCGTTTTTTACTTATATTCGTATGCTTATTTTTTCTACAGTGTCGACTAGGGTCGTATAATACGCCGACTGCAACACTGTAGAGGGATAAGAAACTCCAAATGATGGTGAGGCTCTAGTCCAGGAACGTTGGAGAATGTGGAATATCCCTTTATCATATTCTATCATATTTACCCAACCCCTCCGCTCAGGCAGGATATGACACAAGGTCAATTTTTTAAGCGGAGTTTAACAGGTTTGAATTCAGGGTTTTCCTTCTCCTAGACTAGTTGCCTAACCAAGGCTGAAAAACCTAGTCTGTCCTACTATCTATTAGCTTGAAATTTAATAGCTTGAAATAGTAAAGTTATTGACAATTAAAGTGTACTTTCATTTAAACTGAATTGTTTAAAATAGAACTGTTTTTGACATTGAAACTACTTACGCTAAATGAATTGTTTAAAATAGAACTGTTTTGACACTTAACTGTATGTAAACAAAATCTATATTTATACTAAACTGAATTCTTTGAATTAGAACTGTTTGACTAAACGGAATAGCTTGAAATAGAAATGTTTTTGACAATTTAACTGTGTACTTATGCTAAACTAAATTGTTTGAAATAGAACTGATAATTTGTTTAAAAATGGATCTGGACTTAAGATAACCAACAAAGATAACCTATGCCATAAAACCCAACCAAACTGCCAAACCAACCGTAAGTGTTCAGCATGGATACTAGGGATTCAGACCTACAAGCTTTTGGTTGTAAAATAAGGAAAACTAATTTATGGAAATTATGACACTCTTGGGTCTTTTTCTATTTCTAGTTTTGGTGAAACACGAACATTTAGAACCGTTACAACAGCAATCTGCTAAAATTCACGATATATAAGACATGAATATCAGTTGATGATTATTGAACTGTTGAACTCTTGCTTTCTGCTCATGATTCTAATCACTGAGTTATTCTCATACATTTTTAAAGGCCTAAATTGGCTGTTTTTTATTCTCATCAAAAGTGCGAGGCAATATTAAGAAAGAGTTATCGATTTTATTTCAAATAACCGAGTCTGCAGGCAAATCAATAGAAATGAAATAACTGCAGCAAATCCTTACCCTTCCATCTCTAAAGAGGCATTGACGGATAAAGTTGAAAATCGTTAGCCATTTAAAATAAACCGTTCTTGCTTAACTGAAATTGACCCTCTGAAGATAGCACTTTAAAACCGCACCTAAAATACTGATGTCTTAGAAATCCTCTTTCTGTTTTAACTGAGCGGTTTCTCTTTTAGATTTGGATAAAATTAATCCCAAGATTATAAATAATCCTTTCAAGATTATGTGGATTAAGTTATCGTAGTTACTTAGGCAATATAATTGGCCAGAAATTGATTTAAACCTTAACTTCCGTTTTATTCTTGCTTCATAGGAAAACTTAAAAGTATGTATTTATTTATTGCCTTGATTTCTTTTATAGTTGGATTTGAACTAAGCTTACCACAAATAATAATTTGTATCTTCCGTTATGGTTCCCTATAAGTATAATTATTACTGACTACTAATTGGTCGATTAATTTTCAAATTTGTTTTGATCCTCGTCTTTATTTTAATCAAATTTAAAATTTATTTCTAATTAAAGTAGACGCATTGTTTTATTCGTATTCAAGAGAATTACTTGATATCATAGAACTGTAAATTACTTTTATCATTTAGTATATTCAGACTATTGACTTCATCGTTATATTTACCACGTTTCAGTCGATGAATCTTTTGCCTTTCTTCAAATTTTACGTGTCGAACTCGGAACTTCGAACTAAACCCTTTATTTAATCTGCAAGGAAAGATTGTTCCAATTCCGTTGATCATAACCAAATACAAGTTTTAAGCTATAATAAGTATTCTTTGTTATTTACTCGTGGTCAGAATTAAATCTGCAACCTCCAGATGATTTTCACAGAGAAATTCTTTTACCAAATGCCGATATCCGTTACGCCATATTTCCTGCTGAACAATTTAGAGGACTTATAAACCTAATGTCTTTATCAACCTATGAGATACAACGTGAATCATATTTTTGTTTAAAGGTATATCAACTTCTTGGGTTATTTAATGCCAAATCTATCATTCTAGAAGAACAGTAGTGGTACTATTTAACGCATAGCTGGAAGGATATGGGGGTTCATACCTTTCCCAAAGTATTAGCGCGACTGGTGTTCGACTTACTACGATTCCGCAGTCCAGTCATTTAAACATTACACCACTTCTGCATTTGCATTAAGAATGGTAACTTAAAACTATAATTGTTTACTAAGGATTGTTATTTGTTATTTGAAAGTAATATGCACTTTTCTGTGTGACTTTTTAGTGTGATTTGTTTAGTGCTACTTGAATATGTCTGTTTTAAAAATCTTAGAATTATATACGAATACTTGATACTATATAACTGTAAATCATTTGTATTAAGAATAGTTACTTGAAGCTATAATTGTTTACTAAGGATAGTTAGTAGTTACTTAAAACCAGAAAATCGCTTGTTGGTTGGTTGGTTGGTTATTTTTTAAAGGCATATCAGCCCTTGTTTATAATTCCAGGAGTATTACTTTATTAACAGAAATAATTTTCATTGACTATAAGGGGGCGGGCTAAAGCAAAGCAAATCCTTTCTACCTTTGGAAGTGGCCAATTCACGATTAGATATTTTTGTCTTTTACTATATTGTAATTTTAAATGCATGAAAGATTTTATTTTTTGTAAAATCATTGCTGTGCTTTAAATCTGTGAAAAAAGACTATTACTGTTATTCCATGTTGCAGTTGAGCCATAAAAAAGGAGGTAAAAGATGCTAATACTTTTGGAATTCATTACAGTTTGAAAACCTAAGTTAGCGTAAAAATAGAATGTCTCTAAGAATGAAATGAACCATAAATAAGGACTCTCTGAAGAATTAAAAAAACTAACAAAAGTAACTGGACATTTACTAAGTGAAAACTTAATACAGGCAGGAGGGGGAACTTTTTTTTTCGAAAGCCATGGAAAGCAGCATGATGGACGGAAAGGCAGACAAACCCAATGACGGGTCAACGCCATGCCTAACCAGGTACTGGGCGTACGAATCCCACAGTACAACGGCGAGGATCAAATAGTTCGATCAGAGAACTACTGCTGCTCATCTATTTGGATGGATTCTATAGATGAGAATAAAAACACAACCATCAAAAGATTACTATGACTCACACTCAAACCACAATCCAAAACTCATCGCTCTTCGCGCGGGTAAAAAAAGGGGTGCGTCCTGCTGAGGTTGGAGCCCTGGCCACAGTGTTCGAAAAATCAGCTACAGAGCTCAAACTAAAACGAAAATTACTAAAATGCAAAAGCACAATACAAAGAGCGACATTCAACGTTAGAACTTTAAATAGAATAGGCCCACTAACGGAACTCAGAGCTTCGGCAATAGATCATAACATAGACATAATATGCATACAAGAACACAGATGCATTTATAGCGAAGATATTAGATATTACGATACTCGCAATGGATGGACATTTGTCTCGGCATCTGCATGGAAAACCTTGTCAACACCGCGATATGAGGTGTAGATATGTTTATAGGACCACGGAGGTGCCTGTGGTGTAATGGTTATCGCCGTAGGAAGTGGACACGGCGACACGAGTTCAAATCCTGGACGAGACTGATTGCATTTTACATAGCACTGATACCCTTGGGAAGGGTATGAATCCAATTATTCTCCCTCCAGCTATGGGTAAATAGTAGGACAGACTAGATTCTTCAGCCTTGATGAGGCAACTAGTCTAGGAGAAGGAAAACTTTGAATTCAAACCTGTTAAACTCCGCTTAAAAATTGACCTTGTGTCATATCCTGCCCGAGCGGAGGGGTTGGTAAATATGATAGGACCACGGTCCCTAAAATCACAAAATAACACCGAGAAAATACAACTGAGGATGATGGTAGCTAAGTTTAATGGCAACCTCAGCACAACAGTCATCTCCAGCTACAGCCCTACCAATGTTAGTGAAGAAACGGACCTCATCGCTTTCTATATCTACATCGAGCTATTCTCCCTTGTTCGTAGCATCCAGAAACACAACGTTCTCGTCATTGGTGGAGACATGAATGCACAAATTGGTAAAAAAGTAAATAACAAATTCAACTTACTCAACTTGTCAAGCAGAAATAGGGAAATCTAACAGATTTCACGCTAGAAAATAGATTAACATGCCTCAATAATAAACTTCAGAAAAGAAAGGTAAAACTATGGACTTACACCTACGCAAATAATACTAAAGCACAGATAGACTACGTCTTTATAGATAAGAAAAGGAATTATTGCGTATTGAATTGCGAGGCATATTCCTCTTTCGAGGGTGTGTCCTCCGATCACCGAATTATCACGGCAAAGATACAACTAAGCCTACGAAGGAATGCAGCTCGAACAACAATCGTACACTATGATTCGTCCCTGCTTAACAACAGGGATATTAGCGATAAATATACGTTAACACTAAGAAACAAATTCGATGCACTTCAGGAGATATCAGAAACATCTACTCCGAATGACGAATATGAGAACTTCAATGCTCATTTATAAGCGGCAGCAGAATGCAAACCAACTAAACAAAGAGCAAACCTAGAGACATTAGCGGTTAGAAAAAGGCGTGCAAACATAAAAAAAAACTTCTCCCTAAGCAATAGGAGGAACCCAACCAATATCAATACACAGAAACCTCAGAAGGCACAAAATGAATTAACTAACATATACTTAAAAGATCAAGTAGAATACATACAAAATCAGATCAATAAGATTAGAAACTCGGTTGAAGATATACAATCTCGGATAGTATAGCAGACGATAAACGAAGTGAGAAGAAGGATGAGTAATTCCGAAAAATAAACTGAGAGCTACCAGACAAGAAGAACTTATACACCTGTGGAGACAACATTTCGAGAATTTACTAGGAAAACCTCCAAAAGTTACGAATAAATCAATCACGAAAATTATTAGTAATCAACTAGACATCAGACTAGGACAGTTTACGCCAGAAGAACTCGACTCAGTACTAAGAAAAATTAAAAATAGGAAAGCAGCCGGGCTTCATGAAATACCTCCCAGAAGTATGGGATACCAGGGAATTCGACGACATACTGCTCCGACACTGTAATGCCGTATATAACCAAACACAATAGACAGATGGACAAAGGGATGCATCCTCCCTTTCCCTAAGAAGGGCGACCACGGAATTGCCAAGAACTACCGAGATAAAATCCTTACATCAATAGCGGCCAAGATATACAATGTTCTACCACGCAAGCGCGTAGAACCCAAAATTGAGAAAATAACCTAAATGGCTTTCGGAGAAATCGATCCACGACATCACAAATTTTGACTATCCGTCGAATTCTAGAAGGTGTACGTTCAAAAAATCTTGAAGCAACAATATTATTTGTCGACTTCCCCAAGGCTTTTGACTCCATACACAGAGGGAAGATGGAGCAAATACTTCTCCCCAAAGAAACCGTCGCAGCCATATTCGTCATATATATAAACACAAAATTAAAAGTCCGTTCTCTGGATGGAGACACAGACTACTTCGACATTGTAGCAGGTGTGCTACAAGGAGACACATTAGCCCCATACCTGTTTATCATCTGCCTAAACTACGTGCTTAGAACATCTATTGATTTGATGAAAGAAAACGGTTTCAAGGTGGCAAAGGAAAGAACCAGAAGATACTCCGCACAAACAATTTCAGACGCGGACTACGCCGATGACATAGGAATTCTGGCAAATACACCTGCCCAAGCCGAATCCCTGCGACATAGTCTGGAACGAGTAGCTGCTGGCATAGGCCTCCATGTCAACGCAGACAAGACGGAATACATGTGATTTAGTCAAAGAGGCGACATCTCCACATTAAACGGTGGGCCTTTGAAATAATGGACAAGTTTACCTACATTGGAAGCAGTGTCTCATCTACCGCGAAAGACATGAATATGCGACTAGCCAGGGCATTGACAGCTATGGATAGGCTATCCATCATATGGAAGTCAGACCTGACCGAGAAAGTAAAACGCAGTTTTTTCCAAGCTGCGGTCGTGTTGATACTGCTACATGGATGCACTACATGATCGCTAAGAAAACGTATGGAGATAAAGCTTGACAGCCATTACACAAGAATGCTGCGTGTTGTATTGGACAAGTCCTGGAGGCAACACTCCACAAAACAGCAGCCATACGGCCACCAACCACCCATCACGAAAACTATCCAAGTTAGACGAACCAGACATGCAGGACACTGCTGGATGAGTAAGACCGAGATCATTAGGAACGTACTTCTGTGGATCCCTTCACATGGACGAGCAAAAGCAGGACGACCAAATAGAACTTATATACAACAGCTCTGTGCCGGGAGGGATGGCCGTTAGCGACAGGTGGCGAGAGAGCGTCTGGGAGATCCGAGCCGGCAGCGCAACATGGTGATGATGATAATTTCTCTCGACGTATTTGATCTTCAGCCACCGCCTTCTAACACCTTTTAGATAACGGTTGGGACTTAATTACATAGATACTAAAACTTGACATGATCAGACAATTGATCGAACTGGGCCTCTCCAACTGCCAGTAAGCCCAAGTTAGGGCCGAAGTGAAGTATTGAAGATCCCGTGACCACTTATAACCCGGGTCACGGTCCGCTCAGCTACCAGGATTCCGATATCAAGTTTTATGGGTGTCAACTCATAGCCAACAGGTGGCCCTATTTAGAAGTTGGGAAAGGCTTACTCCTCTGCAGAGGTGCTGTCAGAATATTCCACAACCTCAGCTGAAAGACCGCAAATTATTAGTGTTAAATAGAAATACTTGAAACCATATGACTGTGTAAATAAATGATGATAATTAAATTGTCTTTCATTTTATTAGTCAATGCACCAATATCTGGTTGCAATACCATAATGTGGATATACTCTAATTTGTCTAAGCTGCATCCCCGGTATATCTTATCATTATTGAATATTTGAACAGTCATACAAGGCTCGATAAAAAGTATCATGATTGAATATTTTCATTTTTTTTAAATACGTGAACGAAGAGATGAACATGACAGGTGATGTCGTGAATCCTAGATGAAGTCTAGATAAATCAATGCCAATTAAAAAAATGAAACCAGACTCGATATTTTCTAAGGAAATGTTCGTTATAATGAGACATAAACTCTTCTGTCCCTCGTGTACATAGCCAGGTGCAATAATGTATAATGTGTATGTAGGTGTGAGCATGTATATGTGAGTATGTATGCGTAAAGCCGTGGCATATATGTATACGTGTAAAGGAGGTGTGTATCTGTACGGTTGTGTATGGGTATCATTTACCCAACCCCTCCGCTCGGGCATGATATGACACAAGGTCAATTTTTCAAGCGGAGTTTCACAGGTTTGAATTCCGAGTTTTCCTTTTCCTAGACTAGTTGCCTCACCAAGGCTGAAGAACCTAGTCTGTCCTACTATTTACCCATGGAGGGAGAATAATTGGATTCATACCTTTCCCAAGGGTATTAGTGCTATGTGAAATGCAATAAGTCCAGGATTTGAACTCGTATCGCCGTGTCCAATTCCTGCGACGATAACCATTACACCACGGGCACCTCCAGTGTATGGGTATAGGTAGCATATATATACATGAATCTACAGGGTGTCTCAAAATAGATCCAACCAATTAATATGATGATGATTTATTAATGAGACAAGAAACTCAAAAAAAGATTGCATGTCCTGGAAGCTGATAACAATTAAAAAAAATTGATTTGATATCTCTTGCTCAAAGGATACATTTTTTACAGGAGGTGGTCCAAATGACCGCCATTGCGCAGATGATATATTTGAATTGGTCGGCCGAAGGCGAAGTTGTCAATCACCCTGACATACTCTTTTTTTGGTGTGGTGCGCTCTTCTGATTGGTGGCCACTTTGATTTTAGCCATTGCTATTGTCATGTTCAAAAAGCCTAAATGTTATGTTTTGACCTTCGACCCGGCCCCCAAAAAATGCTATTCCAAGGTGATGCACCAGAAGGAAGTGACACATTCCAATAGCCAGTAATCGAAAGAGATCACGTGGGCGGATTAAGGCTTATAATATGGGACAAGGTGAAGGTCCAACTGTGCCAATACAGACTGATGCATCGGAAGAGAGTGACCTCTGAACTGCATGACAGTTATGTCCGCTTGATGACGATTAAACATTCGATTTCAAAGATCCAGTGGGCGATCGTGTGGGCGTTGAATTATTATTTAACTCAGTTGAGTTCGAGTCGAAGAAGCAGTTGCAGTTGGCAGTGGCAGAGCAGTTGCCAGTAGAATTCCAGACAGCTAGAGACCAGATGTGGTAGGGAAAGCCACACCCGACCGAGGGGGCCCTCGGAAACCCCGATGGAGTTTGGGGTCCAGAGAAGATGCTGATAAGATGCAATAAAGAAAGCCAGCATCCAGCAGTGAGCCCTAGGCCTCCGGTTGAGCAGCACTAAAGAACGAGAAAGACATAACGTGACGGTCATAACAGTGGGGTCAAGAAATTACAGTTTATGTTCGGTCTCCAGCTCCCTCTCACATGCAACCCTTGAACAACCCTTTCGAACCCTTGCAATAAAGTGAGAGGTATATATATTTTTGTAAAGAAGTCTTCTTACGTCGTTCCTTCATGCGTCTGTCATTGTCACTGCGTCTGTCTTTATCATTGCGTCAGTATGCATCCAGCATATATACGTATATTTCTGCATGAATCAGCAGATGACAATATAACATATAGAGTGCTCCGTCGCTGAACCAAACATTATCAAGGAAGTCAGGATCCTCTCCAATCTTGTTCTTGAACCACTGTCACATCACTAAACGTTTTTCCATGGCAGCTGGTGTGAGTTTATGCTTGGTCTGGGTTTTGTATGGGTACAGCTGAAAATCCTTCTTTAGAATTCTTTGTAACGATGCAAGTAAAAGAGTAAGTTCTTGTGAATGTCTTCAGGGAGACCTTTTCGGACTCCTTCCGACAGTATCTCTCACTGCATCCACATTGTCAAGACATCTTGCTATCAACTTCCTGTCTGATCTAGGATTTTCTGTCGTCTTCTTAAGGTTGTTTACTGACCCTGTGGCTTGAAATTTGTGTACCCAACGATAAATTTGGCTTTTCCGGGGATAATTGTTAAAGTTAAAGTTCCTGCGAAATTTTGTTTGCACCGTTTTGAATGATTCTATCTCCAAATAAGTAGAGACGCAAAATATTTTTCCTTTCTTGTCCAAGGTATTATGATCAAGGATTAATAGTTGTTATAGTATATTTTCAATTCTGAAACAAAAAAGAAAACAACATTATTATAAGTAGAGTTATTAACAGTCACATGGGTCCCATATATATTGAAACACGATGCATGTATATAGTAATATCAAAAAAATAGCTAAGCAAGTAAGAAAGGTCAGGCAGATTTTAATAAACGATAAAACAGAAAGAGAGGGATTTTTCGATGGGGATAAAAGGATTAATTTTCCAAATATCCGGCATAAACATAAGTCTTCGACAACAGTACAGTAAGAGGCCAGTAGACAAATATATCATCTTCTAAGTACTTTAACTTTTGGCGGTTCACACGTCAGGTGTGGGGATCCTTTTTCCGAAGCTAAAACTTCTTATATTCAAGATATATATGCGAGTTTCAACCTAATGGAATGCCGGCTATGCTGTAACGTTACCGCCCTCGCCCCCCCACACACGTTAACTTTCTTCTAACCATTCACTTCTTGGCCGGCCGGTGATCAACTAGTGGCCGGGGGGAGTAACGCACATTTCCTGCTACTACAAGAATACGATCGAGGGGGCCAGAGAAAATAGAAGGACAAACGAACAAACACGAACAATGCTTGTGGTTAACTCAGAGCAGAAGGAGAGTATGAAACACTACATGCATGTGCAGACTAACGCTAGCATGGGTTACTAGCGAAAATTCCACAAAGCAACTGGAATGCCGACATCTCTTGATTCGATCTCCTTCGCTGGACCCTATCTTCTCTGCTGGTATCACCGCTCCGGTGTCCGGTGTTGAATGCCCCTATCCGTGGTTCCACGCCAACTGTCTCTGCTGTCCCGTTGCCAACTGCCTGTCAGCTCCTTTCTCCAACCAACTCTTTTTCGCGTCCCATTACCACTTCCGGATACCGCGAGATTTCAGGTCCAAAAACCCTTTGTCTGGTTTCGCGCCAAAACAGACAAAGGAATCGTCTGCTTGGCGGGCCACCTATATAGTGTTACAATGCTGGGCTGTTCCATCCCGTCCACCATAGTAGAATTAGCAGATCGTTGGACAACCACGATAACAGTTAGAATTTATTTGGATTTACACAGTTAATGGTTTTTCGATAATTTATTTATCTAGTTTTTCGTGGGTAACATTTCCTTTCTTTTTTTTTTTTTTACTTCAAAATATATACAGTTAAGGGACCATAGCCCTCAAACACAAGACTCAAAAATGCACATATGATGATTAAATCTTGACAAAGTAAACAAATAGATTGTCGAAACATTGAGAATATAAGACAGAAACTGGCCAATTAACAGCAGCAGTTAATGTAATAACAGATAAAAGTAGCTTTTTCTGTTAATATACAAGGGTCGTTCAAAAGGTCCAAAGTCCCATCCAGATTTAAAATTTGCCGCCTACCTTTCACCTTTATATGTGTCGCACCGGTACAGAAATAAAAACAGACATTTGAATTAGTTTCTACAGTTTCATAAGAAGTGGTAGTTCTTCTTTTTAGGAACTTTTTGACCGACCTTCGTAGCAAAGTTATAAGATAAGACAGATTCTGAATCTGATTATGAAATGTGTCCTTTGCCAGGGGAAAAAATTGAAACTGTGAAAATCTCACAAATACAGAGAAGTATTTCATGCTTTGCTCAATAAGTAGTGCTGATTGTATCAATTTTATTTTTATGTATGGTTGTTATATTGCAAAAATGTATATATTTGAAATAATACATACATACATACATACATATATATATATATATATATATATATATATATATACTTAGAAGAGAAAGTACATATCTTAATACATAAATGGCCTGATAAGTTATTAAATAAGAGAAGTAAATTAATAGCTAGATGTAGACATAAGACTAAATTTAAACTATAGACTAAAAAGTTAAAAAACATAGAATTAAATAGTGTAACCGGAAAAAAAAAACTTATCCAATATACACACAAGGAAAAAATAGGTAGTTAAATAAATGGTATCGAAATTAATATAAGCATTAATATTTCTCTTAAAAGTTAATTATCGAACTTAACATGAAAAGAAAATAAATTAAACAAATAAATAAAAAAGTTAAATTACCGTAATTATAACTGACAGAAGAAATTTGAAAATAAAATAGATAGATAAATAAAAAAACGGAAATTCAATAAAACGAGGAGGTAACTCCTTAATCTCTTCCCCCTCCCCCTCCACCCCACGTGTCTATTCTGTTTTATTTATCCATTGGATCTGAAGAAGTCCTATTATGTTTTTCTTCGTGTTTTTGGTTTACACCAGAAACTGAAAAACAGGATGGAAATAAATTTATAATCCTAAATTAACCGGTCTTTGTTTTTTTCTTAAAGATATATATATATATATATATATATATATATAGTCCAATTTTATCATTTTTGCAATCAAAAGCTTCGCTGACAGTGAAAAATATCACCAAACTAACCATTAAAATTCCTCAGGCTATTTAAACCTGTTTCTCTCAATATTTTGTCAGTAAACTTTTGATACGTTATGCAGTAAGTATTGCCCTACCAAACACACTCTGTTGTAGATTTACCTTGTATCTGCTCCATATTCATTAGAGATTGCTCTGTAATTGACCGTTGAGCGGGTATATGCTAATGAATTTTGTTTCAAATGTTTTAAATCTAAAATTTTATAGCAAGTTTTGTCTTAAAAAGGTTAACCAATTTAAACATAAAATACAGTTATACTCTGCCCGACAAAATAATTTGTTTCCAGAAAGCTGTGACGTAACCTGGGTTTTGACGTCAATTGAATGCTATGGCTTCAAATGAGAACAAACGTTGTAAAACTAACGTAAATAACTTGCGAAAGAATATATCTATCGTCAAATCTTAAAGAATACAAAAAACACAATTTCGTTATATTCTTTAAAGAATGATGAACACAATAACATTATGTTTTTATCTTGTTATTTGCCATAAAAATACCTAAAATATGACAACAATCACTTTACAATCAATGTAAACAATACTGGTTAAGACATAAATAAACTAAAATAATATTTGACAACAATCACTTTACAATCAATGTAAACAATACTGGTTAAGACATAAATAAACTAAAATAATATTTTAGTCTTGATTAATACATCTGCAGCAATCTATCGTCTACTGAAAGTGATGGCAACTTAAGCCAATCCAAGATATGGGATGCTATCAATAGGTTATCGATCAAATAGAAGTCTGATCTATTGGATAAAATACAACAATTTTTTTCCAGGGTATTGCTGTGTCAATACTACTGTACAGATGCACTACATCTTGAAAATATCTTGATAGAAACTACATAAGAATGCTACGTGCTATTTTGAACAAACCATGGAAGAAACACCCGATAAAAGAGCAGCTGTATGTCCTCTTACCTCCTATCTAAAAAAAAAAACATCCGTGGAAGATAAACAAGGCATTCAGGACACTGCTGGTGAAGCAAAGACAAAATCATAAGTGATGTTCTTCTAAAGGTCCCTACACATGGACGTGACAGTGTTGGCCGCCTATTTAGAACTCATTTATATCATTTCTGTGTGGACAGAGGATGTAGTTCGGAAGATACCGGGAGCGATGCGTGATAGGGACATATTGGAGAGAGAGAGAGAGAGAGAGAGAGAGAGAGAGAGAGAGAGAGAGAGAGAGATCCGTGCTGTTAGCGCGACTTGATGATGAATCTTAATTTGTAAGGAATTAATAAAATTAATAAAAATAACGAAACTACGTGATGACAAACATTTGTCTACATTTTTTTTATGTAAATATTTCATTGTACAATTCATTTTCTTAATGTGTTTTATTGTATTAAGTTTGTTTTTTTTTTTAGCTTTTTAAAAAATCTTCCATTGTTAATTTTTATGTGATTTATCCATTCTATAAATATTTTCCAAGAAAGATTTTATTTCATGTCTTTTAATTATGGCGTAGGTGTTATTGCAGAGTGACGTAACGTCGGACGTAATGACATTTCCTGAACTGAAAATTATCCAAGAAACGTGGCATAAAGGCGGGTTTGACGTATGCTAAGATGATAGAAAGCGATGTTTTGCTGTATGGTTAAACGAAGGTATTGACATCAGGAGATTTACAAGATATTTTACCGTAAGAGGTCGGTCGAACGCCAGAAATAAACATTTTAAAATTGTGGCTTATTTCTTAATAGGGATTAATTACAGTTGTCGAGTTCTATATCTGTAGAGTCGTTTGCGTAATGATATGATTTTGTGATGGATTCACCCGTATTCCTGACGTTTAGAACGGTTTCACCTCTCAACTACTAAACTGATTGATTTTAATAGGATGTCAGCCCATCTTGGTATATTTATCTGTGCCTTCTTCAAAGGCAGGATTTGACATAAGGTCTTTTGTCAAAGTGGGGATTTAGGGGAAGGGGAGGTCGGGCCCCGCTGGACTATACTGGGCATAGGGTCATTAGGTGCAATGTGAACTATACTAGCCTTTTCTAAGTCTCCCGGCACCTATGCCAGGTGACCTTGCTGGTCAAAGATTCACTAGACTGGAGGTCCAGTGCTATGTCAATCTATGCTTGTCATTGATACTCCACCCGGCACGTATGCCAGGTGGACAAGCCGAGGTTGGGAACCCTAGGAGCAAGCTACTGTGTCAGGGTTATTTTATGCCTAGAGGTCACAGAATCGTCTTCATTGTACATTCATAATTACATTTTGTGTAGTTGTTGTTGTACTCAGTTATATATCAAGTATTCTTAACTAATAAGAATAATTCGTACACTGTTGTATGGTGTCAAGTATTCCAATGTAATACTAATAATTAAACAGTTTCAAGTATTCCGATCTAATACAAATAATTGTATGGTTTCAAGTAGTCATTCTATTTAATGATAGACATTTTTTGCATACAGTTATTTTAATAATAAAATACTGTTTCAAGTTTGTAATAATAATAATAATAGAAACCAATTATTGTTAAGCTAACAGTTATAGTAAACATTCTTAATACGGTTATATGGTATCTGGTATTCCTGTCGAATACGAAATTTTATTAAAAAGATCTATATGACCGATAGATGGAAGCTTCTACAAATGGCATAATCAGGCACCCAAATCACAAAGTTAATATTTATTTTCATGGTGGTTTCACTTCTAACTTATTTTTATTTCACATATAGGAGTATATCACTTATGAGCTCGATATATATATATATATATATATATATATATATATATATATATATATATATAGGTTCTACTACTCCAGATTATAGTGATGTTGGGGGCAAGGAAGGAGTATTCAACGTTTCCTAGATCCCAAGAACTGGAGCCTTACCATCAGATGCAGTTTAGTATCATGCCTAGGACCCCCCCCTTTTTTAAGGGTGTCTTACCGAGAGAGTAGGATATGTTTTGGAGCGTACCTTGTAGATATAGTTGCTCTTATCCAAGGATTTCAAAATACTCAGTGTGTGTGTGTTTGTGTATGCGCATGTGTGTATGTGTGTGTATTTGTGTGTGCGTGAGGCGGAAGGAATGCTTAGAAGCTTTCTGCAGCGAATAATGAGGTTTTATTAGATAGATATCCATCGTAAGTGTCAGTTCAAGCGCCTGAAGTAAACAGCTTTAAAAAAATGTGAACTGTCAAACTGATTGTCATATTGCTAGTTAAGATAGATCTGAACAAAGAAGTTTCATTCTTTCTTTCATATGAATTCAGATGGTATTAACGTTAATGTTGCTATCTGTTACCTTATGGAAGAAAATTAAACTTGAACAGAAATTCGTTTCAAGGAACATATAAAAGTATTGATTACATTATTTTGGTCCGAGTGGTTAACTTAATTTTCCAATTACTTTGTCAATGAAAACAGAAGCTCTTTTCGTCCAGCTGGAAACGATAACGGTTTTAATACTAGTTGAAGTGCACGTCTACGCCGGGTAAAAGGTCAAGCTTTGGATCTTAGCTGAGCTGATTTCTTTTACAATTTTTAATTAAAATGAAATTGTAGTATATTGAGTGATTTTAATGCACTTACGACTCATATTCAGGACACTACGTTTCCGTAGGTCGGGGGCTTACTCTTCTGCAGTTAGTAGTGCAATTCATTCTGCTGGGTACGATAACTTTTAATAATAGCTGGAGTACCCTATACAATCCATAGAGCAATGACTTGCATTATCAAATCTTTTTTTTTTAATTATAAGCTATGTAATACTTCGTAATGAAATTTATAATCAAATGCAGTTACATTAACTGAAATAACGGCAAGTCTTTGATTATTTTATGCCTACAGGTTAAGGAATTGCGTTATTTTTTTTGCAACCGGATCGTGTAATTTTTAAACAGATTTATTTGAGCAGGAGACAGGTACTAATAATCCGTGTCAAGCTGACCCAAGATGTAATGGTAAATAGAGGAATACTCCACACTATCCAGAACTGTAGCCTCAACATCAGATGCACTTAAGTATGATATCCAGGACACTACGTTTCCGTTTACTCTTCTGCAGTCAGAAGTACAATTCCTTCTGCTGGGTACGATAACTTCTAATAATACCTGAAGTACCCTATCCGATCAATCAGCTGGTCAAGCCTTAGCGCCGATATGATTGTCCCTTCCGTATTCTTCAAATTGCTCCAGTATGATTGATATTAGATAGAATTATTAGTATTACCTAATGGTTAGAGGGTTCGCCAATGGCCCGGGAGACCTGGGTTCAATCTCAGGTCGAGTGATACCAAAGACTCAAAAAATGGTACTTGATGCTACCTTGCGTAACACTCAGCATTATAAGGTTAGGATCAAGGTAAAGTGGAGCAATCCAGAGAAAAGCGTTGTGCCTTCCCCTACAGCTTGGCGTAGTAGCTATCGAAAAAGGAGCCTTTGGGTCACCCTCGACTACGGTCGCTAACTTTACTACTTACATAGTAATATTTGAAACCTTTTAACTACATTCCAACCAACGATCTCTAACGAGAAATAAAGTTTCTAACAAACTATTCACTTACAAAGACACTTACAATAAAAATACGTACGAAAACATAAATTTTCTGTGATTCTTTTTCTCCACATTAATCTTATTTTTATTATTGTATAGCACTAAAATTTTATGCTAAGAAAATGTTTTCAAAGCAAATATTATTACATATTGAGAAAAGAAAAACAATTCATATTGTTGCATAGCCGTAATACATATACTACTATACACATATACATGCGGAAACAAAATCAACAATAATGACGAGCGAACACAGTTCTTCAGAAAAATATGCCTCTCACACTTTATTCGAAAGGGTTGCGAAATGGTTGCGAAAGGGTTATGTGTGAGAGGTGAGTTGGAGACTGAACAGACTGCAACATATTGACCCCCAGTTCCTCCGTCTTTAGCAGCACTTCTTTCTTATTCTGATGGGCTGCTCAACCGGGAGTCCTGAGGGCCCAGCCCTCTGCTGGGAACTGGTTCTCACTGCTTCGAACTGCAACAAACTGACTCCAAACTCACTGAATCATCCGAGGCACCGGGTTATATAACTGTTTGATGTCCACCTGCTTCTTGTGGGCGTCGCATCTGCACCGAATTCAACCCGTCCACGGTCAAGGTTATATCTTGATCTCTTCAACTGGATGTACCTGTTCCTTGATTGATGGCTGGGTCGAAGGTCAATATGTTATAATATTGCTTTGACAAGATTAATAATTTCCTTCGATTATTTAACATAATTAACATAACATTTGAAATCACTTAACCTGGTGCAAACAAATGATTAAGATTAAATAGAATTACTTGTATCACAAAGCAATTTTTGAAGACATTTATTGTCTAGGCAATGACTTTAAACTGCATCTAATTGTGAGGTTCCAGTCTTGGAGTTTGGAGAATATAGAGTACCTCTTTATTAACATTATTCTCAAGTTCATTTGGATCTGGAGTGATAGTACCTGTCAGGGTCAAATAAATCTGTTCAATTATTTTAGGGAGGTGCCCGTGGTGTAATGGTTATCGTCATAGGAAATGGACACGGCGACACGAGTTCAAATCCTGGACGAGACTGATTGCATTTCACCTAGCGCTAATACCCTTGGGAAAGGTATGAATCCAATTATTCTCCTTCCAGCTATGGGTAAATAGTAGGGCACACTAGGTTCTTCAGCCTTAGTGAAGGAAAACTCTGAATTCAAACCTGTTAAACTCTGCTTAAAAATTGACGTTGTGTCATATCCTGCCCGAGGGGAGGGGTTGGTAAATAGGATTATTTTAGGGATTATTATTATTGGTCATATTCGAAAGTATGTACCTGTGTGCAAGCTGTTTTCATTAAATTGGAATACTGGATTAATACATTCATTAATGTAAATAATTCATGGAACCATTCAAGTGTGTGCAAACAAATAATTTATATTAGATGGAATTATTAGTGTTGAATAACAATAACTGAAATTGGCTATGTGCAAAGAAATGATTATCATTAACTAGATTTGTTAGTGTAAGCCATACTTGAAAACATTAAAAAAAAATGTTTCTCACAAATTATTCGCTCACCAATTATATATATATATATATATATATAATTGGTTGGTTGGTTGGATTTTATGGTATATCAACCTTTGCAGGTTATTTAACACCAAATCCATTTTTATGTAAATAATCACCCCTATTTCAAACAATTCAGTTTAGCATGAGTACACAATTTAATTGTCAAAACATTTCTATTTCAAACTATTCAGTTTATTCAAACAGTTCTAATTCAGCTAATTCAGTTTAATGTAAGTACAGATTTTGTCTACACGGTAAAATGTCAAAACAGTTCTACATATAACAATTCAGTTTAGTGTAAGTCCAGTTTCAATGTCAAAAACAATTCAATTTCAAACAATTCAGTTTAGCATAATCACACAGTTTAAATGTAAGTACAGCTTAATTGTGAAAACCATTTCTATTTCAAGCTATTCAGTTTAGTCAAGCAGTTGTAATTCAGCTAATTCAGTTTAGTATAAGTACAGATTTTGTTTACATACAATTACATGTCAAAATAGTTTTATATTAAACAAATAAGTTTAGCCTTAGTATACTGTTAGTTCAATTTAACCCATAGATAGGGCCCTTACCAGGTGCAACTACACCGGGCCAAAGTGGAGCTGGGGCAATGGCAATGAAGGGGTGCTCCGTATTCCCCAAAGCCCCAGCATCACTGGAACCTCTCCATCAGATAGTTTCGTGTCATATATAGGACACTCATTGGTGGAGTCTTATTCTACAGCCCCAGGATTTGATATTAAATGACCCACAAAGATTGATAAGCCATAAAACCAAACCAAACCAAATCGAACCGAATCTACGACTCCGCACACTTTGGTAAGAATTCCTTTTGCTATATTTGCGTCTTGTCTTTTATAATCTGACTCGTGATTTGTATAATGAAGAAATAATTTGTGCTAGACGACCGTTGAACCCGTTAGATACCTGTTGTATCAAGGATGGAGCGAATAATTTTATTGGGCATTTTAACGGACTTCATTATATCCAAGAATTAGATGATTAGATGATATGACATTTAACGCGGGCGCAGAATCCACATAATTATCATTCATTTGCTAATCAATCTGATAATAATTTTATTCTCCAAGAACATTTCAAGTCTATGATTCCAATTAAGATCATTTAGGCAACACTGTCAGAAATCAATGTTGATCTTGAATATATGTGAAAACATCCTGCTCATGTATGGACAAGTCAAAAGTTTTGTAATATTCTGATACCTGTCAGTTTGTGCTGCGTGACCGAAGCAGTTCAAGCCGTTGAGGGTATCAGCTATGGTTGTTAGTATCGTGGCAGTCGACTCGTTTATCGTTGCTTCACAACGTCTGTGATTTGAAAGCCCTGGAGATCAACGAAAACTCTGTCTAATTTAAGAACTTATACTTAACGAGTTCGAATTGGGCCTTAACGCGACTGAAGTAACCAAAAGGTGAAATTGATCGCTGAACAATAAAGAGATAGTTGAAAAAATTTCGTTCAGTTTGCAAGAAGCTCGACTATTAGGAAAGGTCTTGATTCCGTGACAGTGATCCAAGCCATAGTCAGGTGAACACGGCACCTCACTGTATGGTTCATCACCTTCACGACTTCTGAAAAAAACATCCGCAGATACTTAGTTGGGTCTCACATTATTAAACTATTGCTTGCTTCATTTTCGTTTCTTTGTTTAATGGTATATTGATCTTCGTGGTTTATTTTATGCCAAAGCAATACTTGTAGAAAGAGGGTAATAATACTATTTAAACATCAGCAGGAGGAATAAAAGGATTCATTTTTTTCCCAAGGTATTAATTCGAGTGGTGTTAGAACTTGCATACAACCATGTTGTAATCCATCACGTTTGCTACTACGCCACGGAGGTCTCTCCAAATATTAAAAAACCTGTACTTAACCTAATATTTACCTTTCTGAATTCGCCATCGAGTGATCTTGGATTTTCACGAGCGTGTTAGGTTTGGTGTATCAAGACAATCAAACACCAATTGAAATGAACGGCACTTTCTACCAATGAGATTTTAGCCCAAAAGAATATTCCCGTTATACCATAGCCATCACTCTTACTCATTTGATCTGATTCATTGCAACTATTTCTTTTCCTCAAATAGCAACACACAGCTTTGTTGTCGCAAATGAACGTATTGGTAAGCCTGACTCAATCTGCAAGAATATGCTTTGGTCAGAGATGAGAAAACGTGAACTTTTGGGGCTTACTAAGAATAGAAATATTTGAAGACGTCAGATTGAGGATTTGCACCCAAAGAAAATCGTCCGTACTCCAAAATATGTAAGACGTATTATCACTTTGAGTGTATTTCTCTGCAAAAGGACAAAGTTGTAGTTTGTTTGCGTCTTTTGGCATATCAATCTATGCGGTATTTAATTCCAAATCTTTATATATATATATATATATATATAATTTGTAAGCGAACTGTTTAACAATGACCACATTTTTTAACGAGCCAGAACTCATTTGTTTACTCACAGTTAAATGGTTTCTAGTACTGTTATCTAACACTAATAATTCTCTTTAATAATTATCATTTGTTTGCACACAGTTAAATGGTTTCAAGTATAACTATCAAACACCAATAATTCTATTTAATATTAATCATTTGTTTGCACACAGTTAAATAGTTTCAAGTATTACTATCAAACATCAATAATTCTATTTAATATTAAACATTTGTTTGCACATAGTTAAATGGTTTCAAGTATTGCAACTACACACAAGTGATTTTATTTAACAAGTATTCTCATCTAATTTAATATTCATCATTTAATTACAATCATGGTGTCAAGTATTAGTATTTATTATTTGCGCAGTGTTAAATGTTTTCAAGTGTTGGTATTTATTGTTAGCACACAAATGGTTTCAAGTATTGTTCCTATTAACCAACCCCTCCGCTCGGACAGGATATGACACAAGGTCAATTTTTAAGCGGAGTTTGACAGGTTTGAATTCAGAGTTTTCCTTCTCCTAGACGAGTTGCCTCACCAAGGCTTAAGAACCTAGTCTGTCCTACTATTTACCCATAGCTGGAGGGAGAATAATTGGATTCATACCTTTACCAAGGGTATTAGTGCTATTTGAAATGCAATCAGTCTCGTCCAAGATTTGAACTCGAGTCACCGTGTCCAATTCCTGCGACGATAACAATTACACCACGGGTTTCAAGTATTGTTATTTAAATGAATAACGAATAATTCTATTTAGTATTAATAATTATCCTTGTAATTTTTTATAAACAACTATAGATTTACGTAATACTTTCTACTATATCATATTACGTTGATCCACAATGTCAGATGTGAATGTTGGTGGTATGGCATTAGAGATTGAATTTTCTCTTCAACAACACTTATAGGTTATTCCTATTAGTAGTAGTGGCAGAGAGGGGATTCAGTAAAATGGCGTCTGAAATGAAATCAAAAGAGTGGTAGACCCAGTCGGATTCCCGTCTATGTATTAAATTAATTGTAAAAAAAAAAAAAAGAATACTTGAAATCATAAAACTGTGAGCAATATGTGTATACAATTTAAATCAACAGCGTTTAACTACCGATTGAGTGACTCCTTGAAAAAGTGTCTGCTTGTGCATGTTTCCAAATTATATCAATGAAATTACTGACACTAAACTGTATCCATTAGGGAAGCTCCAGTTCTGGAGCATATGTCATTATTCCAAGGTCCACTCTGGCCCAGTAGGTAATATCTCTTAGTGTCCCATCACTAGGTTAAATAGTCATCATCATCATCATCATATCGTGCTGGCAGCACGGAGAGAAAGATAATTTAAACTGGAAGCTAATTTTTTGTATTGGATTGGAACACCTGAAACAATATCATTGCATACAAATGATTTGTATGTGACTCGAAACTATCATTATTTACTCAGGATTATTTCACTCCTTGCTATTTTTCATCCCAGCGTTAGTTAGTGGTCTTTTACAGGTATTGAGTGACAGCAAGTCTTCTCATATCTTTTGGACTTCTAGTATTCAAGCTGTTCTCAGTAATGCTGTAGTTTAGATGGTCTCGATTCTCTTACTCATTTCCAAATCGTCCAGTCCCTTGTCCAAGCTCTTGAGAACCGTTACGAGCACACTACGTACAATTATTATTACCTTGATCCTCATATTCCACAGATTTTTCAATTCTCTGGCAAGATCCAATATATGTCAATCTTTCTGCTTTCTTTTACTAATACTCTGTGATTTGCCAAAACGGAAAAAATCCACAAAAAAAAAAAAAGACGGTAAGTTCTCTTTTTTTTCTTAATTCACTCTTGGTCGATGTTATGTAATCGTCAGTGTCTCAAAATCTTTGAGAATCTTGAGGGTCTTATTCTCTTGGACAGATTCTACTTTGTGCATATACCATTTAGTTGTTGCGATGAAACTCTTGGGAAAGGTATAAAAAAATTCTCTTTCTAGTTATGGATAAATAGTATGGCAGACGGAGCTCTTTAACTTGAGTAGGACAATTGAATTAAAAGAAGTAAAATTTTGAATTCAAATCTGTTAAACTCTACCTTAAAAATGACTTTGTATCAAATCCTGCTTGTCCGGTGAGGCTGGTAAATACACATACCATTTTTTAATCTCTGGACAAATTCCCAGTATATTGACTTTTCCATCAAATCTTGACTGATCTCGTATTCCTTTTGTGCAAGTTAGCCGCATCCGCTTATCATGTGAGTAACCGTTTTATCTTTTTCTCCATATAATCTACGAGGATCATTAAATAAGTTTCCAGACTTTTTTCGTATGGACACTTTTATTGATAGTACATACATGAAACTCTCGTCCCCTTCGAAGTAATCTCCTCCGACTGCAATGCACTTGTTGTACCGTTCCAACAACGTTTGGAAGGCCCTATGGAAGTCCTCTTGTGTGAGCGTGTCAATAACCTTCGTCACAGCCTCTTTCATCCCCTCAATTGTCTTCATAACGACAACCTCTGAGCTTAGAGAATAACCAAAAGTCACAGGGAGCAAGGTCTGGACTATAGGGAGGCTGAGGAGCTGTCTTGATGCCCATCTTGGTCAAATAGTCTGTGACAAGGATGGAGTTGTGGACTGGTGCATTGTCCTGGTGGAAATGCCATCGGCCCGATTTGAAGAGTGCTGGCCTCTTTCGACGGAATCTCTTGCTGAACTCCCTTAAAATCTCAACATCGTAGCCCTTAGCCTAACTCTAACTCTTTGGCCAATCAACTGTGGTGTATTGACTTCCTTACCCCTCCCACACCTCTCATTATCCCTTACAGACTCCCTGCCTTCCTTGAATCTCTTATGCCACTCGAAAACTGATGCTCGATTCATGTAAGATGGTCGAAAAGCAGTCTGAAGCATTCCATATGTTTCTGTGGCATTTTTCCAAGTTTAAAACAGAATTTTATTGCATATCGTTCTTCTAAAATGTCCTCACGTCCAGATTGCATTTTTGAAATTGACCAGCATTGACAATCAGGCTTTAGTAGGGTGTATTCCAATTGCTGCTGTAGCTGTTCATTTGTACCTGAAATCTTAAAAATTGGTCTGTCATCTCATAAGATGTATAGCAATAACATACTGAATTTCCAAGAGTCTATGACAATGTTAAATCCCTGTACAAAAAAAAGTCTGGAAACCTATTGAATGCCCCACGTACATTTGCTATTCCGTATTATCAATTTTCGCTTTGATATAATTGTTACTTCTGGCGTTGTTTCATGCTATTATCAAAAAAAATATTGAGTTTCTCTCTTTATGTTTCCAGTTCGTAGACGTTTTCTGGTTATCTTGAGTCTAATTTCATCAGTTTATCCCTAAAAATCTCATTATATTTGTTTTTCTTAGTTTTTGCTGCTGAACTTTGCTGGTCATCGGCCCACTTTGTGCCATGTAGGTCTGGTGAGCCTAGTTGGACATGGACCCAAATTTGGGTACAGTCATGCATGCCTGATTATAGCCTAAGCTGGACCACGTGGTCCAGTGCTATACAAGGGTGACAAAGATGTCAGTGATGCAGCTCGCCCTCCCGAGTGTGGCCAATACTCGTCCGGCACGAATGCCAGACGGCCTAGCTAATGCCGGATGAGTGTTGATCTGTCCATAGTAGGTCACATGTTTCTCCTGTTCCACTGTGGCATCATTTCTATTGGAAACAGTCCACGTCATTCAAAAAAATCTTAGATCTTTTGTTTAATCTGCGTTGTCAGTATTTTCCATATTATAGGTAGACATATTACAGGGATATAGTTGCTGGGGATAGTTTCGTTTGGGTGTCTTTCTAGGTAAGAGTGGTTTTCCTTTTAATAATCCATTCCGGATATACTTGTTTCTTATAGTGGTGTAATGGTTCGCAAGCTGGACTAGCAGACGTACACAAGTGGGTTCCAGTCTCATTGGGAGCTCCATTCATATGGCATTGTGCCACATTTAAGAAAAAAAAGCTTAGTATATTACTTACTTCTTATTGATATTTACTCAGTTATAGAACCAGTCTGTCATGGATGGACGTGAACTTTAAAACTAGAATCCGTATATACCATAATGGTTTGGAGTTTTCTAATTCGGTTCCTTTTTTAGTGTTGCTCTGAGCGAGTCTTGGTATATATCCGACTCTGGGAAATCTTTGAGTCCTTATAATTATTTTTTTAATGTCATTTATCCATTCGGTCTTTCTGTTATGATCTTTCTGTTCCCATATTTTATTTCAAAGTTGTTTTGTTTCCTTTGCACCTGGTTGTTGGTTTGCTCGCGGGCATTCTCCATCTACTTGTTCGTAGAATTTTCCTTCCTTATTTTGGAAGGCCCTGTTTTATTTCTATTGCTTGACCCTGTCCTTGTATCTTTTGATTCTGCCTTCTTTCTCAAATATCCTTTGATTTGTTTTTTTTAATCTGTTGTCAGACTTGTCTGCTGTTTTGTTTTAGTATTTTCATCCTAACTTGTGTTTACATGTTTTCCTTCCTTATCACTTTTGCTTCTTATCTCAGTTTCTTTATATGTCCTTCTGGCCTAATTTCTCATCCGGGTTTTGTATTTTTTCCAGGTTCCCAAATACATATTTTGTAACAGACTTGTTCATTTCCTAAATGAATTACCTTATTTAGTTCAGTGATGTTGCTTGTAAAAGGACTTTATCATTATTATAATTATTATTTTTATTATTATTTGAACCCATAGAAGTTTACTCAATTCTATGGCTTCAACTATTTCAAGCAAGTTATTTGTATTTGATCATTTTTTAATTGTTAAATCAACGGAAAATTGAAAACATTTTCAAATTTCAACGATAAATAACCCATACGGTGTTAATATACCGTTAAACAAATAAATCAAACAAAGTTCAGCACACAAAAAGAAGTGCACCTCGATTTGCCCATATGTATGAATTGGGCCATTAAAAGATGGAACACACAGACAATATTTTCCTGACAACGATGCCTTTATCGCTGTTGCGAAAAGGTTAGTCGCCTAGAGAAGATTATTATGAAAGCTGCATGCAGACTGTAGTTCCTCACTGGCGAAAAGGTATAGCCAGTAGTTGTTGACGGATGTATGTTATTGGACTAGCACCAAGATCTACTCAGATCCTCAGATCAAAATTAATAAAATTACCCCCGTTAAAGTCTGTGGTTTGGAGCTTTATACATGTGCTAATGACGCGTTCTTTGCAGCGATTTACAGATTGAAGTTAAAAAGAGGACGAGGATACGTGGTGTTGAAGCTAACGAGCTGGACAGCGACATTGTTGTAAACGAGTTCGAACTCAAGTAGCTCTATTACGTTCACGTTCGGATTAATAACCTCGTGAAAGATTTGAACCCTTTTACCTTTCAGTTATGGGTGTTGGAGGTGCTCGTGGTGTAATGGTTATCGTCGTAGGAAATGGACACGGCGACACGAGTGCAAATCCTGGACGAGACTGATAACATTTAACATAGCACTAATACCCTTGGGAAAGGTATGAAGCCAATAATTCTCCCTCCAGCGATGGGTAAATAGTAGGGCAGACTAGGTTCTTCAGCCTTGGTGAGGAAACTAGTCTAGGAGAAGGAAAACTCTGAATTGAAACCTGTTAAACTCCGCTTAAAAATTGACCTTGTGTCATATCCTGCCCGAGCGGAGGGGTTGGTAAATATGGTTATGACTTAGATCGTATCAATACTGTTCGACAATGATGTCTCTGGCATTGAATACTCCACCAAGGTTGATATGCCATTAAAGAAAAAAAAAACGAAACTGATGATTTAAAGATAGACAACTCATCTTGACAATTGGCTCCTTTTTTTCTTTTTGTTCATGTTTTTCCTAAAGAATTTGGTAGCGTAAACACGTTTCAAAAAGAAAGGTTATGTTTTTTGAAATATACAAAGTTAGTCGGAAATGTAAATTTTGTTTTCAGTATTAGAAACTGATGAAAATTCTTAAGTGAGGAGCATTTTAATTGATTGATTGATTTTAACGACAGCTCGTCTAGGGTTAGTTTATAACTAAAGGTTAGAGAATCGCGTTTATTAAACCTTCACATTTACATTTTTGTGAAGTTGTTTCTTAAGAATTTTTTTTATATATTTCCATCGAATACGAACATCTTTTAATGGTTAGAGTGTTCGCCAATGGCCCGGGAGACCTGGATTCAATCCCAGGTCGAATCATACCAAAGACTCAAAAAATGGTACTTGATGCCTCTTTGCCTAACACTCAGCATTATAAGGTAAGGATAAAGGGTAAAGTAGAGCAATCCAGGGGAAGGAGTAGCGCCCTCCCCTACACCTTGGTGTAGTAGCTATCGAAAAGGGAGCCCTCAGGTCATCCTCGACTAAGGTCGCCAACTTTACTTTACTTACATTTAACAGCTACTGCTTCTCCGGTTGTTTGGTTGTTTGGTTGCTTCCTTGCTTGTTTTAAGGCGTATCAACACGTTCCGAATTATGTCATTTTGATACAATTTCAAACAATTCAGTTTAACGTAATTACAGTTTAGTTCTATTTGACCCATAGATACGACCTTATCAGGTGCTACCACTCCGGACCAGAGTAGACCTGGGAGTGATGGCAATGAAGGGGTACTCTGCATTCCTCAAAGCTCCAGCATTACTGAAACCTCACCATTAGATAGTTTAGTGTCATATTCAGAACACTTGTTGGGATAGTCTTGCCCCTTTGCAGAGTTGCCGTTGGTGTATTATACAGCCCTAGCTGACTGGGCAATGCCATTCTGGGTCAGAGTGAATATGGAAGTAATGGCAATGAGGAAGCATATATACCCCGATTTCCATTACTTAAGCGTCACCATCTGGTGCAGTTTAGTGTGATAGCCAGGACTCCCTTTTTATTTGGGAATCTTATCCCTCTGAAGCGGTTACAGTTCGCGTAATCTAAAACATGCCTACAAAGCGATTCAGGTATTTTAGGAACCATTATATGTCCCACCTACCACCCATCTGAAAGACCATCCAACTTCGACGAACAAGACATGCAGGACACTATTAGAGGAGCAGAGACGGACTCATAAGCGACGTTCTCCTATTGACCCCTTTACACGGACGCGCCAGTGTAGGACAACCAGCTAGAACTTATTTACAACAGCTCTGTACGGACACGGGATGTGGTTTGGATGACCTACTGGAAGCGATGGATTACATAGACGGATGGCGAGAGAGAGTTAGGTAAATCCATGCGAGCAGCACGAAATGATGATGATGATGATGACATGTCCCATTATTTTATGCAAAGCCATAAAAGTCTTTGTTAGTGCTTCGGCAATCTACTGATTGGTTGGAACCCCCTCAATCCTATAGATCCAGATGGTAAACCATCGAGGTGTTCAATATCGGCAAGAGTTTGTCAGTATTCTAAAGTAAACCTTAAATTAAGAGGTCTCAGTTAATAATGATTAAATGATTGCGCTTTCGCCAATGGTCCGGGAGACATGGGTTCAATCCCAGGTCGCGTCATACCAAAGACCTTAAAAATGGTACTTGATGCTTCTTTGTTTAACACTTAGAAATATAAGGTACATATCAAGGGTAAAGTGGAGCAATCCAGGGAATGATGTAGCGCCCTCCCCTACACCTCGGCGTAGTAGCTATTGAAAAGGGAGCTTTTTGGTCGCCCTCGACTAAATGGAGACAACTTTACTTATTTTTACTTATATACAAAAAGGATAGTGAAGCAGCCAAGCAAAGGGAGGTGACAAGTTGGGTGACTCATCAGGTATATAACAAAATCATTGGCAGGGAAAAATATTAAATGTCTACAATATGGCTTTACCGTGGGAAAAAATATGCCAGGTTACCAGATGAAGTGTTTAAGTCCTTGAACAAGCTCAATGTCTATTCATTACTCTTACTCAAAATGACTGTTGTAGTAGCTTTATATTTGTACTAATGCCGTGCAACCTTAGAGCTCTTCAATCATCGAAGTTATAGAGAGTGACGTCTCAACAATTATCCCCTGTTCTACCTTTTTGCTCATTTTTTTCTAAACAAATTTGTAGTTTGTTAACTCTTTAGAAAAAAAATACTTATTTGAAAAAAAGAAAAGGTTAGTTTAAAAATTTAAAATTGGTCCTTTTTTAAGTGAGGTTATTTAAGCTTATTTGTTTAATGCCATATCAACTTTGATAATTACTTAAATTTCTGTTCACACACACACACACACATATATATATATATATATATATATATATATAGGCTTCGAGCGTCCTACGTGTCTAGCCACACAGAAGTGTTCTGATAGAACGAAACTGTCTGTGGATGACAATATATATATATATATATATATATATATATATATATATATATATATATATATGACATTTGTTAGGGAATAGTTTATAAGTAACTTCATTTTTAATGAGACATAGCACCTTTGTTTGCAAACAGTAAAAATATCTTAAACTAATCATTAGTTTGCACACATTGAAATGGTTTCAAGTATTGCTATCTCATACAAATAATTTGATTTAATATCAATCATCAATTTGCACACAGTTGAATGGTTTCAAGTTTTGCTATCTTATACTAACGATTCAATTTAATATCAATCATTTGTTTGGACATAGTTGAATGGTTTGGTGTATTGTAATCTAACAAAACTAATTTTATTTTATATCAACCCAACATTACTAATCTAACACTACTAATTTAACTAAATATTGATCAATTGTTTGCACTCAGTTAAATGGTTTCAAGAATTGTTACCAAACAGTACTAATTTTATTTAATATTTATCAATTTTTTGTACAGTTAAGCATTGTAACATACCCATTATACGGATATGCGAAACGTACATGGTGCGTGACGTCATTCACATTCCCTGGTCCTGGGATTTTTATTTTGACATCTGTGAACGGCGCGTTAACACCTGCGCTCAAGTTTGCACCTAACTAACCCATGTGCTGAGCCGAAAGGTTCTCAGCCTAACTAAACCCAAAGGAAGATATATAAAACGAAATCCCTCGGCCATTATATTACAGCATTACTATCAATGGCTAATAATTCTACTTAGTATTAATCATTTGTTTGTACACAGATAATTGGTTTGATGTATTGTAATCCAACACTACTAATGTTATTTCATATTAATCCTTTTTTATACACAGTTAAATGCTTTCATGTATTGCTATTTAACAGAAGTATTTTTGTTAATCAAGCAGTTCTATATGATCTAATATTAATCATTTGGCAGTACCGCCTGAGCCACCGAAACTGTGGCATCACTCCTGGTTGGTGATGAGGACAGCGTGTTCTCACACGTTGTATGATATAATATGAAAATATAAAAATTAATCATTTGTTTTCATATCGTTTAAATGATTTCAAATCTTACTGTTTCAGCGCAACTAACACCCAGCCGATAGATACTATCTTGCTTGATTAAGATAAATGTGGTTGGGTACTTGTCTGCTACAACGTTTTAAGAATACGGCCAGGAAAATTATTTAGGTGTTAGAACTTGACTTCACCAGCTGATTGTTCGTATTAGGCTTTTCCAACCGCCCAGTAAAGGCCAAAATTGAACGCTGCAAGTCACTTGCCTGGTCAAGGACTGCTCAACCACCATGATTCCGTCCTGAACCATTATGGGTCGCTAACCACAGCTAACATGTAATCTTGTTGCGGGTGGGTTTTTTTTTCACTCGGCAGAATTAGAGTCCACCTATCCTACAACACTAGCCGACTGTGTGGCTTTTAATTGGAATCTGTACACAAGTCTCATTAATATATGCAAAGCAATTCCTGTCTTCGTGAATGCTCAGTGGTGGGATCAGAGATTTTTTTACGCCCTGTCGGTGGGGTTTAAAATACTCAGACTAAACTGCATTCGATGGTGAGGCTTCAATAGGCCAATGAGCTGGTTCTATTTCAAACAATTCAGTTTAGCATAAGTACACAGGGGAAATGTGAAACAGTTATATTTGACCCATAGATAGGATCCTATCAGATGCTGCCACTCCGGGTCAGAGTGGACCTGGGAGCGATAGCAATAAAGAAATACTCTGCATTCCCTAAAGCTCCCGCATTACTGAAACCTCACCATCAGATTGTTTAGTGTCATAACAGAACACTCGTTAGGGGAGTCTTACATCTCTGTAGTCGGTGTATTCTACAGCCCCATCCGACTAGGGTATAATAATCAATAAGACTAATGATGATTGGTTGATTACATCTACCACAGACTCTTTATTAGTTATGACTCCTCGAAAGCAGAATGGTGGTTAAACAAACTATTGGGTATATTAGGATTCTGAAGGAAGACTTGCGGGTTAAAAATGAAACCGTACATATTATGCAAGATATATTCTTACTGCCCAGACTAATCAAAAATACAATGAGCATTTAGCATCTTTAAAACCCATTTCACAATTTTTTTACTTGTTCCTCGTTCAGTTGTACCTTGTGCAACAGAGATTTTAGCTGCGATGGGTTTTGTGCCATAACGTGAAATGTTCATGATTAAATCCCCTAATGTTATTGGTCAAAACCTTTTACGGACACTGAAATTAAAAAGCGAATATATTTATACCCTGATGACGGACGTTAGAATACACTGACTGTACCCTATGTAGAGGCTTAATATTCTCCCCCACCATTTCAACTGCGATGGTAACATAACCTCAAAATGTTCATCTCTAGATTCCCTACCAATGTTTACCAGAAACCTTTTAGAGACTCAGAAATGAAAGAGTTAGTGAAAAGCAGTAGACAATATTTCACAATTTTCCTTATATCGTAGTTGAGGGTCACCGGGATAGATGCTGCCAAGTGGTGGTTGGGGGAGAGGCCGACTAGAACATAAGCCGTTAACATTATTACACAAATTACCTGACATAAATGCCAGACAACAGTGTTAATACGCCCTCTTGTGACTCTTTCATGGACGAGATTGTCAAGGGAGACAACTCAACTCATCTCAGTTATATGGCAACGGTATTTTGTTCCGGAAAACTTGTTCTATCCAACAGCCCAGTCGGCTATAACAGTAGAATACCCCAACTTTATCTCTGCCGAGGAGTAAGACACCTCGACTCAACGACTGTTCTGGATATGACACTGATGGTAAGTATATAGACCAGGAGCTTCGAGGAGTATGGAGTACCCCTTCATTGCCATTAATTCCAGGTCTATTCTGACCCTATGTGGTAGTACCTTTTGTAATCTCACTTATCAGTTAAAGAGAACTGTTTAACCATTTACTATACTTGGAACCATTTAACTGTGTGATAACAAATAAGCTCTGGGTCATTTAAAAAACAATCATACTTACAAAACTATTCACTTACATATGTATAATATGTGCTTAAAGTAAATTTGGCATTAAATAATCCGTTGTTTTGAAATGTCATAAAATCGAACGGATTAAATTGCTCATTATTATTATTATTATTATTATTATTATTATTATTATTGTACTCCCTGCATCTATAATAGTTTTGGTGGACCCAGCGGTTAGAGTGTTCGCCAATGGCCCGGGAGACCTGGGTTCAATCCCAGGTCGAGTCATACCAAAGACTTTAAAAATGGAACTTGATACCACCTTGCTTAACACTCAGCATTATAAGGTACGGTTCAAGGGTAAAGTGGAGCAATCCAGGGAATGGAGTAGCGCCCTCCCCTACACCTTGGTGTAGTAGCTATCGAAAAGGGAGCCTTCGGGTCACCCTCGACTATGGTCGCTAACTATTACATTAGGAGTAAACCGACATAAAAGCTTATGTTGGTAGGTTTTTTGGTTGGTTGGTTGGTTGGTTGATTGAGCGGTTGGGTAGTTGGTTGGTTGATTGGTTAGGTGGTTGGTTGGGTAGTTGGTTGGTTGATTGGTTAGGTGGTTGGTTGGTTGGTTAATTGGTTGGTTAGTTGGTTGGTTGTTTGGTTGATTAATTGAGTGGTTGGTTGGTTGGTTGTTTGGTTCTATGGTATGTCAATCCTTGTGTTATTTAATGCCAAGAGCAGTTTAACGCTGATTGTCTCCAATTATGTATTGTATAAAAATCAATCTTCACAATCGTTTTAAACGGAACTGAGCATCACTTCATTATCTCAAACAGATCTATTTGACCCATAGATGAGACCCTAACGGGTAACGAAGGGGTAATTACGCTCAGTGCTCCAGAACTCCTGGCTGACCACCGGGTGTTATACAGTATTTTACGAAGTGTTATATAGCCGTGGTGAATAATGAAGGAATAATTGATCATAACATTTGGTTAGCAAAATTATATATCGCTCTCTTTATTCCTTCCTATGGTCGAAACTCAGTTGGTGTGTGAGAGAGACAGGCGGATGGAGGATTCAGAGGACTTGGACTGCTACGGAGACCCTTAACTTATTAACCATGCTGTACTTCCATATTCAGGGCCCCACTTAGCACTTCTGTTTTTCGGCCGAGAAGGGCCACTGCACCATATCTGGACACACGTTGGACGCTCGCTAGGCATTCTTCGGACTTCTTGACTGCCCGGCCGTGTATCTGATACTGAGACAGGAAGACTGACATAACTCTGAAACAGTTTCTCGGCCGTGTCGAGGTACTGCTCTCTTCTGGGCATGACTGAGTCTGCCGTGGGTGACTTGACAAGCTGTCAGATTGTGATTAGTAAAATGGGGGATGACAGCGCGTCATGGCAGTCGGGTCCAACAGGTGTGTAACCGGAAGGAGACCACATGATGAGAACCACGCGGTAAGATTTAGACAGAGTGCAGAGAATCGCGAGTCGAGCCAAGGACACGCAGCCGATCAGAGGCCTCTCTGACGATACAGCTTGCATGGGGATGCAAGCGTTGGCACCCCTTGGGTCCCAGAAGAATATATGGGACAAGAAGAAGTCTTCTATCTGTGTATATGTCTCTCCATCTATCTCTCAAACTAACAACAGTCGATGGGCCCCTTTTGAGAATAAAATGAGAGATATATTTTTATAAAGAAGTGTTCGTTCATTGAATTTTGTAAATTATGTATGAGAGTATACAACACGTGTTTATGTTCGTAACTGACAAAAATGAATAACCTCTGACTGGGAGAGAGACTATAAAGGAAAATGCACGACCTATTTATGTCTATGTATGTGTTATATATTGACCCTCGACTAAGCTGTCAATCAAGAGATGCACATGTGTGAATAAGCGGAAGAACAGCGGAAGTAGGTGTACGTTAGACAATAATATAATCAGGTGCCCAGACGGTTCGAGTCAGTTGGAAACAAGATGCCGAAGTGAGGACCAGCTGCAAATTGAGGGCTTTGGGCCCTCAGTGACCCATGGTTGAGCAACCCCAGCCAAGAAAAGGAAGAAATGCTGCTATGGGCGAGGAAGAACTTGGGTCAAAATAACACTCCGTCCTTGTCTCCACTCCCCTCTCACACACAAGAAACATCACCCTTTTGAGAATAAAGTGTGAGAGATATATCTTTATAAAGAAGTGTATTCGTTCGTTATTGAAGTCGTCATTACCGGTTAATGATGTTTTCGCATGTAAGTATATGTTTATATATGCACACGTGCAGTTGTATTATGGATATACAACATATGTCTGTTTCCTTGCCCATGAGGTTATGAATATGCAGATACGTATCTCTAACTCGGGAAACGTAGCTCTTGGAGGTGGCCGTGTCCTCTGTAAGGGTACGGATGTAACTACAAGACACATCAGGTTTATTGGCCGCGCATTTACCATGGCTAGTTAATCTGGAATCGCTTGTGTGCGATGTAGACCAGTAGCTCAGTGGTAGAGTTTCGGCTCTGAATTCTGTGGTTGTTAGTTCTCGTGGTGGAGATCACAGTATACACTGCCGATGAGACCTAATAAGGTCGAAACAGCTGTCCAGTGGTTCGTATGTCGTGCACACTGCTTGCCGGATTTTCTGGTCATAGTAATTCAATATATCATTCCTCTATTTGAAAATAGAAAATGATATGTCGTCAAAATCAGTCAATCAAATCACAGTTGATTTTCAGTAAGCGACTATCATAGCCAACCTGAAAAATTTAAGTGATTAACATTAGAAAGAAAGCTGGAACGTATGAAAATATAATGATAGTTATCTGTTGTTTAATGGCATATCAACCTTCGTGGGTTATCAGTTCTTGAAGAAGAATAGTAGTGGTACTATTTAACCCATGGCTGGGGACGTATAAAGGTGTTTATATCTTTCTCCAAGGGTATTAGTCCAACAGTGAACGTAATAGCACGACGAGGATTCGAACTCGCTTACCACGATATCACAGTTCATCACGTTAACTACCACACCACGAGAACTCCCCACCCCAAATATAACGTGTTTGTCTATTTCTTTGGTCACCAGTATAAATGCACGCAATCTAGTGATTTTCATGATCCAGCTGAAAGCAAGCGCCAGGAAGATCCACTTGGGGTGTAGCAGAACTTTTTACCCATAATGCAACCATCTCAAGATTATTCAAGAGAAGACAGGCTTGTAAGATAGAAAACAACAGAGAGATCCGAGAATGATTGATATGTCTTGGTGTCAGTTACTAACCGCCAAGGGAAATCAAGTTTCATAAACTGATAGAAGTGACGTGATTACATGGAGAAATTTACATTCAAACACGATCATAAAATAACTATATTATTATAATGCTATTAATATTTCGACTACTGTTAGTAATAAATACCCAACCTCGTAGAACTTCCACAGTGTAATAACATATGCTATTTGGCTGGTTAGTTTCTTTGTTTAATGGCATATCAACCTTCATAGGTTATTTAATGAACCACCTTATTCCTCCTATGTATTGGTTAAATGGTATCACTACTATTTATCTAAAAGGATTGCAGATGAACGGAAGTAATTATATTTAACCAATACTTAGGAGATATTAAGAGGTTCATACGTTTCCCAAAATTAGTCTGAAAGTGAACGTAATATCGTGATTTGAGTTCGAACTCGCTTACTACGATGTCACAGTCCAGTACATTAACCACTACGATAGTTAATTATATACTAAACCCATAAACCCTTCTGGTTAATTGAAACTGCGATCCATGTTGATACTGATTATTCTATTTCGGAAAGAGAGAAAGATTCTAATTATCTTTTTTTTTTTAATTTATTGCGGACTTTTCTGTCCTCATCTAGGTAGTTTTCGTGTTGTTTCTTTCTTTCACTACGTTTCGGCCAAATTTCACCTCTGGCCTTCTTCAGGTGATTTTTACCGCGACCTGGTGAGCATTGTCAGAAGATAGCGGTTTACTTGGTCAAAAACGTGGTGCGATAGATGACAACTATGGAAGGCAGTAATTACTGGGGATACGGTTACAAGACTCATCATTCCTATCCGAGGTTGCGGTAAAAATCACCTGAAGAAGGCCAGAGGTGAAATTTGGCCGAAACGTAGTGAAAGAAAGAAACAACACAAAAAAACTACCAAGATGAGGACAGAAAAGTCCGCAATAAATAAGAAAAAAAATTAATTCTCAGATTAAGAAGCTTCGTCTCAAAATGATTCCAATTAGACAATAACAGATTCTAATTAATATTTCATAATTATCTCCGTTATTATCAAGAATTTGGAACTGATGGAATATTTTTAAAAAGATTTTGAATATATATATATATATATATATATATATATATATTGCAATTTTTGGAGCATACTATCTATTATATGGGGCTGCAAAATACGTCGACTATCCTTCTGCAGATGGGTGAGACCAGTTTATTCTCGGGACCACTTGCTGGCTGCGGGTCGTGATCCATAATACTTGAGAAAGGGATACTGGTGGCAGCGCAGACTGTGACCTGTATGACAAAGTTGTTAAGGGACCTGTCCCATTTCATTTTGGCCCTTATTTCGCTTGATGGGTGGTCAGAGAGGTTCGATTTGATTAATCAGCTGATCGTGTTATTGGTGCGTTCGGTATAGTCATTAATGGATTGATAAAGAGACTGGAGGATTTGGAAATAAAACAACAAGGGGAGACCATCCAAACGACAACATGATTAATATCAGCGAGAACACTTAGAGGAATCCTGGAGACTTGAGGAGACACTGGTGTAAAAAAACTTTCCAAAGAGTAAAATAATATTAATTATTATACCAATTTTAATTGGTGTGCTCCGAAGATTTGTTACAGGGACTGGAAGAAAAAATAGGAGGGCTAGCAGAGGCCATTTAGACAACAGATCGGCTAGAATATTGAGAAGAATCCTGGAGACTTGAGGAGACACTGGTGTAAAAATCTTTCCAAAGAGTAAAATAATATTAATTATAATAACAATTTTAATTAGCGCGCTGCGAAGGACTGTTACAGAGACTGGAATAAAAAATTGGAGAGCTATCAGAGGCCATTCAGACAACAGATCGGCCAGAATATTGAGAAGAATTCTGGAGACTTGAGGAGACTTGTTGTCAATCAAACTTCAGTAGAAAATCATCTGCTCTCAAAGAGTAACATAATAATGATAATAAACGAATGTAACAAACTAGTACTAATGAAGAATACGACTTGGCTTAACTGGGCTTGAAAGGTGATCCACAGAGAACTGTGCAAGAGATTTAAATTTGACCATACAACCAAATACTACATCAACATAATAGAATCCGTCCTAGAAAATAAGATTCTTAAAATTTCCTGAGATTTTGAGAGGCTAACAAATCATTTAATCTTGGCCAGAAAACCAAACATAGTGTTAATTAACAACAACTGTTTTATAGCCGTATGATACAACTATACGTATACATATATATGCGGAAACATAATCAACAATAATGACGAACGAACACACTTCTTTAGGAAAATATACCTCTCACACTTTATTCGAAAGGGTTGCGAAAGGGTTGTGTGTGAGAGGTGAGTTGGAAACAGAACAGACTGCAACATATTGACATCAAGTCCCTCTGACTATAGCAGCACTTCTTCCTCACTCTGCTGGGCTGCTCAACCGGGTGTCCTGAGGGACCAAGCACTCTGCTGGGAGCTGGTTCTCACTGCCTCGAACTGCAAATCGAACCCCAACTGCAACTGACTCCAACTAACCCGAACTGTCTGTGGCACCGGGTTATATAATTGTTTGACATCCACCTGCTTCCCGTGGGCGTCGCAATCGCACCGAATTCAACCTATCCACAGGTCAAGGCTATAACTTGATGTCTTCGACCAGATGCATCTGTTTCTCGATTGACGGCTGGGTCAAAGGTCAATATGTTACACAACCACACAAAAAAAGAGAGTGAGAGAGAACTTGTCATCTCGTTGATTTTGCCATACGGCGGACCACAAAACGAAAATTAAAGAAATAGAAAATACAGACAAATACTAGATCTTGCCAGAGAACTGAAAAAAAGATACCCTCCCCCCACCATCCCACAAAATACAGTGGAACATGAGCGTGACAGTGATACCATTTGTATGTGCTGCGCTTTGAATGTTCCCCAGAGAGGAAAAAAAAAGAATGGAGGAATTGGAAAATAGAGGAAGGATCGAAACCATCCAGACCACTGCATTGTTAAGATCGGCCAAAATACTGAGAAGAGTCCTGGAGATTTGCTGTCACTCAGGCTCTTGTAAAAGATCACAAGTTAAAACTGGTTTGAAAAACTCGCAAAAATGATAATAGAAAGTGTAAGTCAGTGGAGACAAAAGGGTAAGGTCAGTGGAGACGAAGTTGAGATATAAGGCGAATGCGGCAAACTTGCTCAGAAGTATAAGAGAAGGCGGGACTAGTTAGGGAAGGTGATCCACTGGGAACTATGCAAACAATTGGTATATACACGGAAAAGTGTGTGTCTGGGAAAAGGAATCATACAATATTTTTTAGGATTTGGGGATATAAATAGATCAATCTGTTGTAGAGCAGAGAAAGAGAACAACGCTGAGGTATAAAAATATGTTCTGCTTCTTTTTTTCCCCCTTTTATTACCCAAAATATACAGATAGGTAGCATAAGAGAGAGAGAGGGGGGAGAGAGAGAGAGAGAGAGAGAGAGAGAGAGTCGAAGACGGCTGAGCTGTACACACAGAGGCTGAAATACAAATCTTCAGCGAACTGCTTTCATCTTTTAGTTTAGATCAAAACCTTAGCGGTTATATAATATCCCAGACGTCGACGCAAATTCCTGTCGTCACATCTCTTTCAACCTGCCACTTACGCAACGCATGTGACCACGCTTCCTTTTAGAATGCCTCGCTTCAGTCTCTGTTTATGAAGCATTGCTAATTAGAGTTCAGTGTTTTCCTTCTTTTAGACTGGTTGACATACCAAAGCTAAAGGAATCTGTGTGCCCAACTACTTATCAGTAGATGGAAGTGAACAATTGGATTTAGACTTTCTCAAGCGTATTTTGAAACTCAAAGAATCTCGTCCATGAGTTGAACTTGAGTCGCAGAGTATATTTCCTGTGACGATAGCCGTTGCACTAAGCATGCCTCCTTTACCGGAGAGTTTGTGAACTTAAACAAAAAGTGCGCGATGGGGAGAAAAAAAAACAATGAAATCTCACGTAAACAACCAAATTGAGATCAGTTGTCCAAAGTAATTCTTTAAATACTGCTTTATATCTCAAGTATTACATAAATCTCAATGCATGTCAGTTGTTTCTATCTATCTATCTATCTATCTATCTGTTACATTATAGATTGTCGAAAACTATTTTGGACAAAGTAGAAAATTTGAATAGGTCCGATTAAGATATCATTCAGTGTGGAAAAGAACCGAAAGACCGTTGGTTTTGAGTGACGCGTGGTAAACCCGAGGTCAAATCTGAGAACAGGTCTCTCATTGGTTGCCATATCACGTGGTCCCCGAGAAGGTGTTGAAGATAGTTTGAACAGTTGTAAATCATTTAGTCATTAGAGCTCGAAATGAGTGCCTGGCTCTTCCATCTTTTGTTTTCTAATTCTACGTTTATGTCTTGACGGTATAATGGAAGTCGTCAAGTAATAAAATTAGCATGTAAACACAAAGAAGTTGTTCTTCATTCCAACACAGAAGAACTGGCGACAGCCGTGGTCACGGAAACAACGAAGGAACTGCAACAAGACAAGAACAAGATGGCGGACGACTGAACGATAGACGACGCAACGAAAGAACGAGGTGGCAAACATAGAGTAGAAAAGATATAAGCGTAAGCTTGAGGTAGGGTTTGAAATGATTTGGTTTTTATGGCATATCAAACTTCAAGGATTATCAAATGCCAAAGTCATCTTGTAGACGAACAGTAGTGGTACTATTTAGCCCACAGATGGATAGGATTAGGGAATTCATACCTTTTCCTAGGGTATTAGTCCGAAAGTGAACGTCATAGTACGAGTGAAGTTCGAACTTGGATACTCCTATGTTGCAGTCCAGCACGTTAGCCACAACGCCAAGGGGACTTACTCTCCGATTAATGGCTATGTAACACATTGTTAAAGATATGTAATCATAGATATACTTGAATTACTATAAATCATATGCCAGCCCAGTCGGCTGGGACTGTAGAATACGCTGACTGCATAAGAGGGCTAAGAGCGTCCCAGCAATGAGTGTTTTAGTTAAGACGCTAAACTTCACCTGACGGCAAGACTTCAGTTTTAGATATTTGGGGGATGAAGAGTACTCATTCATTACTATTATTATTTAAATCTGGTGGGATAATACCTGTTAGGGTCTCATCAATGGTTCTAAAAGAAAGGCGTGCAAACAAATAATTGAAACTAAATTGAATTATTCGTGTTATACAACCAGGAATACGTGTTATGCTAACAAGGAATACTTAAAATTATTTACCAGTGAGCAATACGTGTTATGCTAACAAGGAATACGTGTTATGCTAACAAGGAATACGTGTTATGCTAACAAGGAATACGTGTTATGCTAACAAGGAATACTTAAAATTATTTACCAGTGAGCAAACAAATGATTAACTTTAAGTCGAGTTATTGAAACCATTTAACTGAGGGCAAAAATATAATGTCTGGCTCATTTCAAATGGTAGCTATAAACTATTCGTTTACAAATCATATATATCTATTATATATGCATAATCAAGATTAGGAATTAATTAACCTACAGAGGTTGTTATACCATAAAACCCAACGAAACTAATCATTACTATTACTTAAAAATTAACTTTGTGTTGCATCTTGTTTGTGCGGAGGGGTTGGGTAAATGCATACACAAGATCAATTCTCTGATTTTTTTATCGTGTGTAAAGACAAAGTGTATTATTTATGGGGTAGATATAGAAAATAATGCGACTGATTTTCTTTATTTTTCAAGTTGGCAAATCTAACTGAAAAACAGTGCCACTTGATGACTTCAAACAGTGTTTGTTACTGTGTGCCTTCGAAAGGGAATTATTTTTTATCATTATTTAGAATATTCGGACTATTGACGTCATCTTTAATCTTATAATCAAAACGTTTCGGGCAATAAGTCATTCGGCCTTCTTCTGGTCTTTCATGTCGAACACAGAAGCACTTTCCAACCAAACGCCTTTGTACCCATGACACATTTCTGAGTGAAATCATCTGGAGGTTGCAGGTTCAATCCCAACAGCAGGTAATGCTAACAAGGAATACTTACTATAACTTAACACTTGTACCCGTTCATCTTTGAGAGAATTAGAACAGTACCCCTGTGGTTTAAATAAAGGGTCCAGTTCAAGATTCTGTGTGCAGTCCCGAGTTCAACATAAAACACCTGAAGAAGGCCGAAGGACATATCGGCTGAAACATTGTGATTATAACAATAAAGATGAAGTCAATCGTCTGAATATGTTAAGTAAATATAATTTTCAAGCTTCATCTCTGAACTTTAGACAAAGAATTATTTGCAAGTAGGGAAAATTGATTCGTAATTTCGTCGAAAGAAATGTTATTGAAATTGCTAATGGTCATTTTTCCCGAAGCCATTCTCATTGCTTAAGACACTGGCGTTGTATATGAAGGGGGCTGAAGGCTGCCAATACTAAAACAACATCATAAGTGAAAGTAGCAAACACACCGACAATGTTGGTTGTCGGTGACAACGGCTAAAAAAGATCTGCTTTTCTTGAAAATTTAACGAGAAACAACTGATCCACATCACATTTTAATGAAAACAACTGGTGGAATCGCACGCTTGCTAAAAAGGATTTCCCCTTGGTAGAGCAATAAATCTAATGTGCACAAAAGCGGAACTAATTTACAGAGCGTTCACACAGTATAATTTATGTAATGATATTTTCAATTTTTATTATTTTCCTGACACGACAAGTGATCTCGTTAGCTACTCGTTGTGACAGAGCTTCAAGATAGTATTGAAGCTTTTATTTAGTATTGTTAATTGGCTGGTTGGTTTTACGGTATAGCAACACATGTTGGATTATTTAATACCAAAGTTATTCATTTGTGTATTTGAGTGTGTTGGTGTATGAAAAAAACAAAAAAAAACAAAACAAACAAAACAAAAAAACAATATCTTGATATCAGGTTTTACAAAGTAAAGGTGTACTCTCTTAAATGTTTTTTAACAAGGTCAGGTTCTAAAAAGTGAAGATGTACTCTCTTAAATGTTTTTCAACAAGATCAGATTCTACAAAGTGAAGATGTACTCTCTTAAATGTTTTTCAACAAGATCAGATTCTACAAAGTGAAGATGTACTCTCTTAAATGTTTTTCAACGAGGTCAGGTTCTAAAAAGTGAAGATGTACTCTCTTAAATGTTTTTCAACAAGGTCAGGTTCTACAAAGTGAAGATGTACTCTCTTAAATGTTTTTCAACAAGGTCAGGTTCTAAAAAGTGAAGATGTACTCTCTTAAATGTTTTTTAACAAGGTCAGGTTCTAAAAAGTGAAGATGTACTCTCTTAAATGTTTTTCAACAAGATCAGGTTCTACAAAGTGAAGATGTACTCTCTTAAATGTTTTTCAACAAGATCAGGTTCTACAAAGTGAAGATGTACTCTCTTAAATGTTTTGCAACAAGATCAGATTCTACAAAGTGAAGATGTACTCTCTTAAATGTTTTTTAACAAGGTCAGGTTCTAAAAAGTGAAGATGTACTCTCTTAAATGTTTTGCAACAAGATCAGATTCTACAAAGTGAAGATGTACTCTCTTAAATGTTTTTCAACAAGATCAGGTTCTAAAAAGTGAAGATGTACTCTCTTAAATGTTTTGCAACAAGATCAGATTCTACAAAGTGAAGATGTACTCTCTTAAATGTTTTTCAACAAGATCAGGTTCTACAAAGTGAAGATGTACTCTCTTAAATGTTTTGCAACAAGATCAGATTCTACAAAGTGAAGATGTACTCTCTTAAATGTTTTTCAACAAGATCAGGTTCTAAAAAGTGAAGATGTACTCTCTTAAATGTTTTTCAACAAGATCAGATTCTACAAAGTGAAGATGTACTCTCTTAAATGTTTTGCAACAAGATCAGATTCTACAAAGTGAAGATGTACTCTCTTAAATGTTTTTCAACAAGGTCAGGTTCTACAAAGTGAAGATGTACTCTCTTAAATGTTTTTCAACAAGATCAGGTTCTACAAAGTGAAGATGTACTCTCTTAAATGTTTTGCAACAAGATCAGATTCTACAAAGTGAAGATGTACTCTCTTAAATGTTTTTCAACAAGATCAGATTCTACAAAGTGAAGATGTACTCTCTTAAATGTTTTTTAACAAGATCAGGTTCTACAAAGTGAAGATGTACTCTCTTAAATGTTTTGCAACAAGATCAGATTCTGCAAAGTGAAGATGTACTCTCTTAAATGTTTTTCAACAAGATCAGGTTCTACAAAGTGAAGATGTACTCTCTTAAATGTTTTTCAACAAGATCAGATTCTACAAAGTGAAGATGTACTCTCTTAAATGTTTTTCAACAAGGTCAGGTTCTACAAAGTGAAGATGTACTCTCTTAAATGTTTTTCAACAAGATCAGGTTCTACAAAGTGAAGATGTACTCTCTTAAATGTTTTTCAACAAGATCAGATTCTTCAAAGTGAAGATGTACTCTCTTAAATGTTTTTCAACAAGATCAGGTTCTACAAAGTGAAGATGTACTCTCTTAAATGTTTTGCAACAAGATCAGATTCTACAAAGTGAAGATGTACTCTCTTAAATGTTTTTCAACAAGATCAGGTTCTAAAAAGTGAAGATGTACTCTCTTAAATGTTTTTCAACAAGATCAGATTCTACAAAGTGAAGATGTACTCTCTTAAATGTTTTGCAACAAGATCAGATTCTACAAAGTGAAGATGTACTCTCTTAAATGTTTTGCAACAAGATCAGGTTCTACAAAGTGAAGATGTACTCTCTTAAATGTTTTGCAACAAGATCAGATTCTACAAAGTGAAGATGTACTCTCTTAAATGTTTTTCAACAAGATCAGGTTTACAAAGTGAAGATGTACTCTCTTAAATGTTTTTCAACCAGATCAGATTCTACAAAGTGAAGATGTACTCTCTTAAATGTTTTGCAACAAGATCAGATTCTACAAAGTGAAGATGTACTCTCTTAAATGTTTTTCAACAAGGTCAGGTTCTACAAAGTGAAGATGTACTCTCTTAAATGTTTTTCAACAAGATCAGGTTCTACAAAGTGAAGATGTACTCTCTTAAATGTTTTTCAACAAGATCAGATTCTACAAAGTGAAGATGTACTCTCTTAAATGTTTTGCAACAAGATCAGGTTCTACAAAGTGAAGATGTACTCTCTTAAATGTTTTGCAACAAGATCAGATTCTACAAAGTGAAGATGTACTCTCTTAAATGTTTTTCAACAAGATCAGGTTTACAAAGTGAAGATGTACTCTCTTAAATGTTTTTCAACCAGATCAGATTCTACAAAGTGAAGATGTACTCTCTTAAATGTTTTGCAACAAGATCAGATTCTACAAAGTGAAGATGTACTCTCTTAAATGTTTTTCAACAAGGTCAGGTTCTACAAAGTGAAGATGTACTCTCTTAAATGTTTTTCAACAAGATCAGGTTCTACAAAGTGAAGATGTACTCTCTTAAATGTTTTTCAACAAGATCAGATTCTACAAAGTGAAGATGTACTCTCTTAAATATTTTTCAACAAGATCAGATTCTACAAAGTGAAGATGTACTCTCTTAAATGTTTTTCAACAAGATCAGGTTCTACAAAGTGAAGATGTACTCTCTTAAATGTTTTGCAACAAGATCAGATTCTACAAAGTGAAGATGTACTCTCTTAAATGTTTTTCAACAAGATCAGGTTCTACAAAGTGAAGATGTACTCTCTTAAATGTTTTGCAACAAGATCAGATTCTACAAAGTGAAGATGTACTCTCTTAAATGTTTTTCAACAAGATCAGATTCTACAAAGTGAAGATGTACTCTCTTAAATGTTTTTCAACAAGGTCAGGTTCTAAAAAGTGAAGATGTACTCTCTTAAATGTTTTTCAACAAGATCAGATTCTACAAAGTGAAGATGTACTCTCTTAAATGTTTTTCAACAAGATCAGATTCTACAAAGTGAAGATGTACTCTCTTAAATGTTTTTCAACAAGATCAGGTTCTAAAAAGTGAAGATGTACTCTCTTAAATGTTTTTCAACAAGATCAGATTCTACAAAGTGAAGATGTACTCTCTTAAATGTTTTTCAACAAGATCAGATTCTACAAAGTGAAGATGTACTTTCTTAAATGTTTTGCAACAAGATCAGATTCTACAAAGTGAAGATGTACTCTCTTAAATGTTTTTCAACAAGATCAGGTTCTAAAAAGTGAAGATGTACTCTCTTAAATGTTTTTTAACAAGATCAGGTTCTACAAAGTGAAGATGTACTCTCTTAAATGTTTTTCAACAAGATCAGGTTCTACAAAGTAAAGGTGTACTCTCTTAAATATTTTTCAACAAGATTGTGGAAACGAGTTCCCGTGGTATAGTAGATTACGTGCTGCATTGTAGTAAGCGGGTTCGAACCCCAGTCGGATTTTCAGACTAATATCCTTGAGTAAAGTATAAACACCCTTAGCACCCCCAGCTATGGGATAAATGATCTCACTACTGTCCTTCTTCTACAAGTGTGTCTTTTGCATAAAATAATCCATTAAGTATGCCATTAAATAATCCATCAAATAGACCATTAAATATGCAATAAACTAATCTATCAAATAAATTAATCTTGGTCCGACTGGCAGTCCTAGTGATAGTCAATAAACAAATTGAAAAAAGCTTTCCAAATAGTAGATTTTGCTATTCCAGTTGAACACAGGTAAAGTTGAAGGAATGCTAAAGTGAAATAAATACCTGAACCTTGCTAGAGACCTGAAAAAACTATGGAACATAAAAGTGACGGTGATGCCAATTTTTTAATTGGGGTGTTTGGTACAGTCACCAAAGGATTGGTACAGGGACTGGAGGACTAGGAAATATGATGATGAGTGGAGACCATCCAAACAACAGCATTATTGAGATCGGCCAGAATACTAAGAAAAATCCTGGAGACTTAAAGAGACTATCTACCAGTGGAAAACCATCAGCTAATACTGGTGTGAAAAACTCTCAAACGAGTAACATAAAAATAAAAGAAAACGAAAAAATAGACAAATACTTGGAACATGCTGGAGAGTTAAAAAAAAAAGCTGTGGAACATGAAGGTGAAAATGATACTAATTGTGTTTGTTGCGCTTGGAAGATTAAAAGAACTGAAAATCAGAGAAAAATTGGTATCGTTGGTATTAGCTTGAATACTCAGAAATGTCCTGGAGACTTGAGAAGACTAGCTGTTATTCAGATTCCAATGAAAAAACCACCGGTTATAACTGATAAGACAAAAATTCGGACATAATAATAATAATAATAATAATAAAGTCATGACATCGGGATGGAATTTAGCATAGAAAAATGCGTCAAGGTAGAAATGAAAAGAGGCAAACAACACCTAACGAACGGAATGGAACAGCCCAATAAAGAAAAAATAGAACGCTCGGAGAAAAGGAAACCAACAAATACTTGAGGATATTGGAAGCTGATAACATCAAACAAGTGGAGATGAAAGAAAAAGTTATGAAAGAGTATCTCAGGAGAACCAGAAAGCTTCTCTGGACAAAACTATATAGCGGAAACCTTATCAAAGGAATAAATACCTGGGGTGATCTCTTCGTAAGATATTCGGGACCATTCTTGAAGTGGACCATAGAAGAACTTAAACAAATGGAACAGAGAAGAAGAAAACTAATGACCATGCATAAGGCATTACATCCTAGAGATGATGTTGACAGACTATATGTGTCAAGAAAAGAAGGAGAAAGAGGAATTGACTGCATTGAAGACAGTGTTGACGGATCGATACAACGAATCGACCGCTACATAGAAAAGCGCGGAGAAGGACTGATGACACTAACTAGATAACAAAAATGGGAAGAAAAACAACTCATCGGACGTTTTAAGTGAGTAATAAGCAACATCTCACACGAGAAAACGTGGACGTGGCTAAGAAAGAGAAACCTAAGAAAGAAACTGAATCTCTACAAATAGTAGCATAAAAACAACGCCATAATAACTAATCATATCAAAGTGAGAATAGATAAGACGCAACAAAACATCAAATGTAGGCTATGAGGTAATAGAGACGAAACAATCATTCACTTAATAAGCGAATACTGCAAATTAGAGAAGAATGAGTATAAAACTTGACATGACTGGGTGGGTCAGGTGAACCACGGGGAAATGTGCAAGAAATTGAGATTTGGCTATGCAAACAAAGGGTATATGCACAACCCAGCTTCTGTCCTGGAGAATGAGACGCACAAACTCCTATTAGATTTTGACACACAAACCGATCACCTAAACTCAGCCAGATCACCTGACCTTATAATAATCAAAAAAGAAAATAAAAAAAAGAATTGTCGACTGACCACAGTAAAATTGAAAGAAAGTGAAAAGAGGAATAAATAACTCGATCTTGCTAGGGAATTGAAAAAAAAAAACTGTGGAACATGAAAGTGACGTTTATTCCAATTATGATTTGTGCTCTTGGTACAGTCACCGAAAGATTGTTAAAAGGACTGGAGGAGTTGGAAATAAGAGGGCAAATAGAGACCATCCAAACTACTGAATTATTGAGACTGGTCAGAATACTGAGTAGAGTCCTAGAGACTTGAGGAGACTTGCTGTCACTTAAACTTCTGTGAAAGACCATCAGCTAACTCTCAAGTAAAAAACTCAAAGAGTAAATTTTGATGATAATAATCTCGGCAAGACCTTGAAATAATCAACCAAAAAACTTACTGAATTGTGGACTTTGCTGTCCTGGATAATCAGAGAGTAAAATTGAAAGAAAGTGAAAAGAAAGATAAGTACCTGGACCTTGCAGTAAAATTGAAAAATTAGGGGAAAGTGACCGTAATGCCAATTGTAAATGGCGCTCTTAGTACAGTTACCAAAGGTTTGGTACAAGGACTGGAGGACTTCGAAATAAGAGGACGAGTGGATATCATCCAAACTAGAACACTATTGAGATCGGCCAGAATATTGAGAAGAAGCCTGGAGACTTGAAGAGACTTGCTGTCACTCAAAATTCAGTGAGAAACCATCGGCTAACGCTGGTGTGAAACCCTCAAGAGTAAAATAATAATAATTTGGTAAGAATTATGACTTTAGTTATTCATGTAAAGCTTCAAATATTTTTGAAATAAATAATTCATCCTTAGTTATATAGTTTCAAGTATTTTAATCTAATACTAATATTTTACTTGTAGTTATATGATTCCAAATATTTCTACCTAATACTTATAATTTACGAGCACTTATATGGTCTCAAGTAGCTGTTTCTGTTTAAATATTTTTGCACTTAATCATATAGTTTTTCATATTCCGATATATTACTAATAATTTTCAAATAGATAAGTTTTACTCATAGGTAGGACCCTAACAGGTCGCAACTGAGGACTGTTTGGTCAGAGTGGTACTGAGAGCAATGGCATCGAAGAGGGGACTCCACTCTCCTTAACGTTTCAGAACTGGTACCTAAACATCTGATGCTGTCTAGTGTCATTTCTCAGGACATTAATTTGGTGAGGTCTTACCTTCTTTTGCAGCACATTCAGTCAGTGTATTCTTAGCCCTGACGACAGGGCGATTGTATTTAGGAAAGAGTGAAAGATTCTTATCAGCATTTAGTTTTTGCCTCCGTTGAATCGAAAATTGGGATGATGAAAAAAGAAAACGTAAAAGGTGATTGCACAAATTTATCAATCAGAGGCGAATTGAATTAGAAATTGCTTTATCCCTCAGGTTTGAGCATTTTTGTTTTTCTTTCATGAAAATCTCGTATGATATGCTGATTTTGCTAAAGAAATGAGTATCTTTGGTTGGTTAAATGGTTGTGTTTTATAGCATAGTAGTTTATTTAATGCCAAATAAAATGTGTTTTATAGCATAGTAGTTTATTTAGTGCCAAATTTAATGTGTTTTATAGCATAGTAGTTTATTTAGTGCCAAATAAAATGTGTTTTATAGTATAGTAGTTTATCTAATGCCAAATTTAATGTGTTTATAGCATAGTTTATTTAATGCTTCCTAGGTACGTGAAGGAAGCAGCGTCGAATCAACCGAAAAGGACATCGAAACGAGGCTAACGAAAGCATGGACAGCTATCAATAGGCTATCGACTATATGGAAATCAGACCTAACCGATATAATGAAACGCAGTTTCTTCCAGGCAGCGGTCACATCGATACTGCTATATGGATGCACTACATGGACGCTAACAAAACGGCTGGAGAAGAAACTAGATGGCAATTACACAAGAATGCTGCGTGCAATCCTGAACAAGTCCTGGCAGCAACACCCCACAAGACACCAACTGTACGGCCACCTGCCCCCTATCACGAAAACTATTCAAGTTAGGCGAACCAGACATGCAGGACATTGCTGGAGAAGCAGAGATGAACTCATAAGAGATGTACTCTTATGGATCCCCACACATGGCCGCGCAAAAGCAGGACGACCAGCACGAACGTACATTCAGCAGCTATGTGAGGATACAGGTTGTTGTCCTGAAGACCTGCCTAGGGCGATGAACGATAGGGAGGAGTGGCGAGAGAGGGTCAGGGATATCCGTGCTGCCAGCACGATATGATGATGATGATGATGATTATTTAATGCCAAATTTAATGTGTTTTATAGCATAGTAGTTTATTTAATGCCAAATCTTTTTTACACACACACACACACACACACACACACACACACACACACACACACACAGATGAATAAATATACATATATATATATATATATATATACGATTTGTAAACAAATAACTTGTGGGGAACATTCTAAAACGAGCCAGAGTTAAATGAGTATCTTAGTAACAATGTTTACAAATCTTTCAGATTTTCAAGAATTTCGGCCAAATTTTGATAAAGACGTATGTACTAAGCGCTTTTTGCAATATCTTGTCGTCAAGACAAGTCAGTGACAATTTGATAAAAAGAAAAAAAAAAAGAAGAATTAGATCTGGTCTGAAACTTTTTGAAGGAAATGCTTTATTATCAAATGCATTTACCAAGGAAGAAATGAACAATTAATGAAACATTAATTTTCTTTTTTAGCATTCAACGCATTTATTTTAGTGATCACCGCTGAAACTATTCTTTTAATGTACAAAAAAGCAAATTCCGTTACAGAGAGACTTTAACGGGTTATTCCGTATACATATATTACGAAAATTCTCATAACTCTTATATATATATATATATATATATATATATATATGAAGGTAGCAGAAAAGACATAATCCAAATACGTGAATATATTGAATATATTATGATGTAAACTCGGCGTTAACGTTTCTGTTTCTGTAACCATCATCAGGATTTGGATATCAAAATAGTGAAGACGTGAGGATACTCTAGAAGAACGATATGCAATAAGAAATGTATGGAATGCTTCAGACTGCTTTTCGACTATCGTGCATGAATCGAGCATTCAGTTTTTGAGTGGCATAAAAGATTCAAGGAAGGCAGGGAGTCTGTGAGGGATGATGAGAGGTGTGGGAGAAGTAAGGAAGTCAATACACCAGAATTGATTGGGTTAGGGTTAGGATTACTATGTTGAGGTTTTAAGGGAGTTCGGGAAGAGATTCCGTCGGAAGAGGCCAGCACTCTTCAAATCGGGCCAGTGGCATTTCCACCAGGACAATTCGCCAGTACCCAACTCCATCCTTGTCACAGACTATTTGACCAAGATGGGCATCAAGACAGTTCCTCACCCTCCCTATAGTCCAGACCTTGCTCCCTGTGACTTTTGGTTATTTCCTAAGCTCAGAGGCTGTCGTTATGAGGACAATTGAGGAGATGAAAGAGGTTGTGACGAAGGTCATTGACACGCTCACACAAGAGGACTTCCATGGGGCCACCAGCTGTGACAATCACGCTTTAACCATTACGCCACGAGGATACCCCCTGCCCAGATTATGTTCTACGAACGTCAACAGATCTCACACAAGAGGATTTCCATGGGGCGTTCCAGAAGTTGTTGGAACGGTAGAACAAGTGCATTGTAACCGGAGGAGATTACTTCGAAGGGGACTAGAGTTTCATGTGTGTACTATCAATAAAAGTGCCCATACGAAAAAAGTCTGGAAACTTATTGAATGATCCTCTTAATTCAAAAGTCATAAGAACGTGCCAGGCACGTGGAAAAATATTTGAAAATGTCGGATTTTAATCCATATTTACTTTCACACACACACACACACACACACACACACACACATATATATATATATATATATATATATATATATATATTTCTATTTTATTTTAATCCCTAACTTTATAAATAAGACAGCATAGAAGATTGTGTCTCTCCTCCTTACGTCGAAACCTTTAACTCAAAATTAATAAAAAGGTTTCGTACCTGAACAAGAAGTCGTTACGTGTTTTCGAATTCCGTGATTCCTATGTTCTTTATATATTCTGACCCATTAAGTATATATATATATATATATATATATATATATATATACACCAAATCCGCACAAAGCTTATTTTTAGCCGGAGTTTAACAGGGCTGAATTAAGAGTTTTTCTTCAATAATGGTTGCTATACTAAAGTTAAAGAACCCAATTTGCCCTACCCATTGGTGATGGCAGAATAGTTGGATGTATACCTTTCCTTAGGGTAATAAATATATATTTATGTGTGTGTGTGTGAGTGTATATGTGTGTATGTGTGTTTGTGCATGTGTACGTATTTGAAGAGGCTTGATACCAAAAACTCACTGCTGCCAGAGAGAGACACCGCAGAACAGTCTCGGCAGGGATCACAACAACTGACTTCCAGTGCCCCCACTGTTCAAGACTCTGTGCCTCTGGGCTGGGGCTGCGGAGCCACCTCCGTATTCATAGATGAATTGTAGAACACAAACGTCATCATCGGATCCGATGGACAACCACCATGTATTTCATCAAGCAAAATGGCACACCATAGCGAGATTTTTAATTGATCCATACCCTCAAAATAGAAAAAAAATTTTAAAAATGAATGATAAACGCAATTCTTAATAAAATTTGCTTTCGAATGATAATTTGTCGGGGTCTGAATTCACGCTGAACGTCGTTTTTTAAGTTTCCATATTCTTGCTACAATGAAATTAACTTAGAAATTCTAATTAAAATCTTTCATTCCTTTCTAAATGGAATCATCATTATCATCGAGGACTACAATTACAATGTTAAAACAATCCGTTTACGCTTAGTCTTGTATACACACACATATTACAAAAAATTCTTATAATGCTTATATATATATATATATATATATATATATATATTACAAATCTAATATCTACCAGCATTCACGGTACCAGAAAAAAAAAAAAGAAACGAAAAAAAACCCGCCAGGAACAAGAGATAAAAGTATCTCGAATCACCGCCCGGGGGAAAAAGAAAAAAATTATTGGTCAAAAAGAAAGAAAACGCCAACCTCGTCCGACCCCGTGAAAAAAATCAAGGGATACGCAGTCAGTTGGTGAAAAGAAAACTAAAAACCTTCCGCGAATCCTGCAATGCTACAATTACAAAAGTGCTCAACACAAGTGGAGCCAATTATAAAATTAACTTAAATCTGGAGTTGGAGTTAGGCTTCCTGATGATCCGATAAGGTGAAACTTTAGTAGAAGATTTCCGACTCGCGATTTAAGTTAACTATATATATATATATATTAGTTGGCCGACCCCCGTCGATGGCGATTCGAAGACTACTTTTTCATTAGTTACTACACTGAGGTGTAGAGGATGGCTCTACTCCTTTCCCTTGAGTGCTCCACTTACCCTTGACCCGTTTTTTTAATCCTGAGTGTTACGCAAGGAAGTATCAAGTACCATTTATTGTCTTTCGTATGACTTGACCTGGGATTGTAACCTAGCAAGTTGGCGCACCATAGCCAGATTTTTTTGAGCAATACAAAATTCTTAGTCCAATTTCGTATCGAAAGATAATGTTGTTGTCTGATTTCGCACTCATCATTATTTTTAATGATCCCAATTCTTGATAGAATGAAGTTAAATTTTGAAAGCTAATTTGAATTTTTGCCACCTGCTAACCTAGTAACATGAGTATCAACTTGGATCACTGTTATAGGGAAACCCATGGGTTCACGGCTCGTCTACAAAGAAATAATTCTAAAACTTCGATTGTCAAGGGAAGTATTCTACCAACGGATAAGTCTGGTTGCTTTTTTTTTAGCAAATAAAGAATTGAAAAATAATTAATAATTATTAGTTTAATGCTAAAAATGTAATTGTCGAAAAAAAAAGGTAAAATCTTTCTTAGTGTCTTAAGTGAAGCTGTTAAAAATTATGGCACGATGGGGGGGGGCATTCATTTCTGTGGGTGTGGGTGTGAGTATAACCAGTCAGAAGATTCCTTTGTCTGCTTTGGCGCGAAACCCACACAAAGGGCTTGCGCGCGATATTTTCTTCGAAATCGGAAGAAGACGAGGGAAGGTAAAGTCCCAGGGCAGTCAACAGAGGAGAAGAGTAAGCGACAGTCAGGGAGAGGCGACGATCAGAGAAAGACGACAGCTGAGCGAGGAGTTGAGGCCTGTTGACCCAGAAGCCAGGTCAGCGAGAGCGAGAGGATGAGTCAGCGCTCCTGGTAACTGTGTGGAAATCTTTGTTCGAGTACACGCTTGTGACAGACACAGAAGCACAGACTGCTAGAAAACTGCCAAAAACTTCTCCCTTCTTACGCTTAGGGCTACCCAAGTCCATACTTGTTTCTTCTTCCACTCTCGGTTATATATGTTGCGTCTGTTGTGTGTTTGTAAAGCATGTGAAATGCCCCTGATCGGAGATGAGAGAAACCACTAGACTATCGAATGGCCATGAGCTGGTTTAGGAGGTTGAGATAGTGGAGGTCGGCCAGCGGACATATAGTCACAAAATTAATCACTTGAAAGTAGCTCTGAGATTATCTCATGGAAATTGCCATTATCACAAATCCTTTTAATCTGACAGTGCATCTGACAATGGTTCAAGACCATTCAAAAATAGAGTTGAAAGCAAATGCAAGAATAACAGTTCCAGAACGGTACAAATGAGAAATTCCTTTGTGATTGTAGATCTTACACTGACAGTTTATAGGAGAAAAATTGAAGGCAAAATTCAAATCCTTGGATACACAATTTTAATGCTTTTGTTTTGTTTTGTTTTGTTTTGTTTTATGGCAAATCAGACATTGTAGGTTATTTGATGCCTAATCAATTTTTATACATATAAACAGTTCTATTTCAAATAATACAGTTTAGTGTGAGCACAGAAGTTAAATGTCAAAAACAGTTCTATTTCAAACAATTCAGCTTAGCATAAGTACAAAGTTTAGTTCTATTTTACCCATAGATAGGACCCTATCAGGTGCTATCACTCCAGGCCAGAGTGGAACTTGGAGCGATGGCAATAAAGGAGTAACTGGAGCTTCACCGTCAGATTGTTTAGTGTCATATCCCGGACACTCGTTGGGTGGGGAATCTTACCCCCTCTGCAGGGAAGCAGCCTGTGTATTCTACTGCCCCAGCAGACTGGGCAAAAGAATTTTGAATATTTTTTACTAGAGAAATACATTACGTGGAAATATTTTTTCTCTAGAAATATATTGAAAATGCAAGTACATATTCCTTTTTATCATATATACCCAACCCTCCGCTCGGGCAGGATATGACACAAGGTCAATTTTTAAGCGGAGTTTAACAGGTTTGAATTCAGAGTTTTCCTTCTCCTAGACTAGTAGCCTCACCAAGGCTGAAGAACCTAGTCTGCCCTACTATTTACCCATAGCTGGAGGGAGAATTATTGGATTCATACCTTTCCCAAGGGTATTAGTGCTATGTGAAATGCAATCAGTTCAGGATTTGAACTCGTGTCGCCGTGTCCAATTCCTGCGACGATAACCATTACACCATAGAAAAATATTTAAAAAACTTGTTAATATTCTTTACTATAGAAATACTTCGTGAATACGCTTACTTTATGAATTAATGGTAAATATTTTTACTAAAAAATACATCGTAAATACTTTTTCAAAAGAAATCGATTTGCAAGAAAAAAAATTAAAGTAAATGATTGATATTAAGTTTAATATTGATTTATTGTAATGACTTTGATTAGCATAAAAATCAACTGGCCCAGTCGGCTGGTGCTGTAGAATATACCAACTGTATTTCTGCAGAGGGAGGTGCCCGTGGTGTAATGGTTATCGTCGCAGGATATGGACACGGCGACACGAGTTCAAATCCTGGACCTGACTGATTGCATTTCACATAGCACTCATACCATTGGGAAAGGTATGAATCCAACTATTCTCCCTCCAGCTATGGGTAAATAGTAGGGCAGACTAGGTTCTTCAGCCTTGGTGAGGCAACTAGTCTAGGAGAAGGAAAACTCTGAATTCAAACCTGTTAAACTCCGCTTAAAAATTGACCTTGTGTCATATCCTGCCCGAGCGGAGGGGTTGGTAAATATGATCTCTTCAGTGGGAGTAAGACCCCACCCAACAAATGATGATGAGTCCCCAATAATGCTTGAGCTTAGAGGAATGTGAAGTACCCCTTCATTACCATTGCTCCCAGATCCACCCTTGCCCAGAGTGGTAGCACCTGATAGGGTTCTATGTATGGGTCAAATAGAACTGTTTCATATTTAAACTGTTCTTTGACATTTAAACTGAGCGCACACGAATGCCTTATGGTAAAATGAATTGTTAGAAATAGAATTATTTAATCCTTTTAATGAGTGTGAACAAATGACGGATGTTTAATCGAATTGTTAGTGATACATAGCAATACTTAGAAACATTTAACTTTCTTGACTTGTGATTACAAATCATATATAGAATATATATGTATAAACCGGATTTGACATTGAATAACCTCCAATCGTTGATATGCCATAAAATTAAACCAAACTAACCAAACAATTTTAAAAATCTATAAAAAGATATTGCTATTTTATCATTTGAAAAATATTAAATGTAAGAGCAAAGAAAAATTGTTAACTGTCGTGTTGAAATTTGATATTTACGAGAAAAAAATTTCATCACACGAGGAATTTCTTGTTCACTCGCTTTGAAGACAAAAAAATCCCACAGCCTAAGAAAAAAAAACCCCAAAAAACTTCCTGTTTGCTTTTTAAAAAAATCTTCCAAGTACATCATTAAAATTTTTAAAGATTTCAAGAGTATGGATTTACGTGACTTTTCCCTTAGCCAAATTTGGAATGAAGTCATTTTATTGTGGTGGTTGGGGGCGTGACGAAAAAAGAGTTAAATTTAAAGACATGGAGGACTTAATCTGAAAACTAACAAAAAACAACCACCTGAAAAAAAAGGCACTCTAAGAAAAAAAAAAAAAAAAAAAAAAAAAAAAAGAAAGAAAAAATCGATTAATATGATTCTTATACGTTGTTTTGATTCAACCTTCTTTTGGATCAGTTTATCATTAGACCTGAACACGTTACCCTCTTTTGCAACTTCGATTTACATTCAAGTAAACTATTCTTTTTAATAATAATAATAATAATAATAATAGTAATGATGATAATGATAATAATGTATCAAGAAAAGAGGGAGGAAGAGGACTTGCCAGCATTGAAGACAGCGTTGACACATCGATACGACTATTCGAAGACTACATAGAAAAACACGAAGGAGGACTGATAATTGCAATCCGAAACGATACTGACAACATGATGGACAACAGAATGACAATAACTAGGAAACAAAAATAGGAAGAAAAACAACTCTATGGGCGTTTTAAACGACTAATAAACAACATCTCACACGAGAAAACCTGGACATGGCTAAGAAAAGGAAACTTTATGAGAGAAACAGAATCTCTTCTAATAGCAGCACAAAACAATGCCCTAAGAACCAATTATATCAAAGCGAGAATAGAAAAGACGCAACAAAATAGCAAATGTAGGCTATGCGGTGACAAAAATGAAACTATCAATCACATAATAAGCGAATGCAGCAAATTAGCTCAAAAGGAGTATCAGAATACACAAGACTGGGTGGACAAGGTGATCCACTGAGAGATGTGCAATAAATTTAAATTTGACCATACGAACAAATGGTATATGTACAACCTACAGCTTTCCAAGAAAATGGCACATAAACTTCTTTGGGACTTTGACATACAGAAAGATCACCTAATCTCAGCCCATAATAACCAAGAAAAAAAAAAGAGAATTTGCAAAATAGTCGACTTTGCTGTTCCGGCTGACCACAGAATAAAACTGAAAGAATGTGAAAAGAAGGATAAGTGACTAGACCTTGCTAGGGAATTGACAAAACTATAGAACATCAAGTTGGCAGTTATACCAAAATGTGATAGGTGCTTTTGGTACAGTAACTAGAGGATTATTAAAGGGACTGAAGGAGTTGGAAATTGACGGACGAGTGGAAACCATCCAAACTACTGCGTTGATGAGAATGACCAGAATACTGAGAAGAGTCCTGTAGACAAGAGGAGACTTACTGTCACTCAAACTCCAGTAAAAGTCCATCAGCTAATTCTGGTGAGAAAAACTCTAATGAATAAATAATAATAATTATGTTTGCTCACAATAATAGGGTTTCAAGTAATCCTATCCAATACTAATGATTTTCAAACCGACTTCTTTTACCAATAGATGAAACCCTAAAATCTGTTTCCCCTCCTGTTCCGAATAGACCTGGAAGAAATGACTATAAAGTGGTGATTCAGCTCTCTTTAGAGCTCTAGAATTGGAGCCTCACCGACGGATGCACTATTGTGTAGTATCTATTTTTGTGGGTTTCTTATAACAACAGCAGTGGTTGTTTGAATATTTACAAACTTTGTTAATATTACTAATGAGTGTCAAATCAACTGCAATATTAATGGCCTGTAAGAACAGATTGTTGACATCTAAAGTAAATTTGGCGACCTTAGTCGAGGGTCACCCGAAAGCTCCCTTTTCAATAGGTACTATTGTGAGGTGTAGGAGAGGGCACTACTCCATTCCCTGGATTGCTCCACTTTATCCTTGATCCTTACCTTATAATGCTGGGTGTTAAGCAAGGCGGCATCAAGTGCCATTTTTTGAGTCTTTGGTATGACTAGACCTGGGATTGAACCCCGGTCTCCTAGACCATTGGTGAACACTTTACTAATTAGGCCAATGGCCTGGTTTCTACACTATAAACTACCGAAAATATCCAGCCTAGCCATGTTTGAGACATAGCCAAAAGTGGGAACCCACAACAATGGACTTACAATAGAAATAATAGTCTGCTAATCTTTTTCGTTGATCCTATCTACCCAACCCCTCCGCTCGGGCAGGATATGACACATGGTCAATTTTTAAGCGGAGTTTAACAGGTTTGAATTTAGAGTTTTCCTTCTCCTAGACTAGCTGCCTTACCAAGGCTGAAGAACCCAGTCTGCCCTACTATTTACCAATAGCTGGAGGGAGAATAGTTGGATTCATACCTTTCCCAAGGGTATTACTGCTATGGGAAATGCAATCAGTCTAATCCAGGATTTGAACTCGTGTCGCCGTGTCCATTTCCTACGACGATAGCCATTACACCACGGGCACCTCCTTTGTTGATTATTACACCGAAGTCCATAACATATAAAGATTTGGTAAATCTAGCATAAGACTACGAATATGAAACATCTAGAGAGTATATTTTTATATAGAAATAATGATCTGATAGATAAGCTCACTAATACTTCCTCCATAGGAAAACCCTTAAATTATGAAGGTAAGTTATATGTGATACAAGACCAAAAGTTTTGAGCAAACGGTGAGAATGGACTCACTATGTTAGTAACTGTCTGCAAAATTAGACTACTGCTTTCTTCTCTATTGCAGTTGCCCAAAATCTGACGGTATGTATTTACACAAACAAGCAAGTAAAAACCCTAGATCAATTGCTCATAGCTAACTACCATCTTAGAAAAATAGACATTAGCATAAGATAGATAGATAGATAGATAGATAGATACCTGTAAACTAAGATAGATAGATAGATAGATAGATAGATACCTGTAAACTACCATAGATAGATTGTTAGATATGAACAGTAATAGATAGATAGATAGATAGATAGATAGATAGATATAATAGATTAATTGATATGAGTATAATGAGATAGATAGATAGATAGATAGATAGATATGAGAATACTAGCATAAATAGATTAATAGAGTGATGGAAGTCTATTAAGCCAGTCAGATAGATAGCGATGTAGATAGATATCAGTATACTAAGATAGATGGATGGATAGATAGATAATGATCTCTGACTTGATCAATAAGAGTTTATGAGTCTATATGGACATGCTAGTTCATCAACTGGAGGACGAATACTGATAAATAAATTGAAATGGAGATATAATCAGATAGAAGACAAGCCATCAAATTCCCATGAACCAAAGTCCATTTATTCATATCGACATTCTTAAATACAAAGAAAAAGACAATGATCTAGCCTCTCCCATCTCATTTTCTCCGTTCATGCCAACCGTACCCGTTCTACTAATAAAGGCTTGAGATAGCCATGGCTCTCTTACAATGAGAGGACAACGAACCAGTGCTATATAAATATGGACTGTCGCCATTTTAGACTATGTCTGCATTAATAAGCTTACTCCATACTAAAGCGACGGACTGCGGAATCGTAGTAAACGAGTTCGTATTCCAGTTGCGCTATTACGTTCATTTTCGGGCAAATACCCTTGGGAAAGGTATGAACCCCCTTATCCTCCCAGCTATGGGTTAAATTGTACCACTACTGTTCTTCTAGGAGAATAGCTTAAATATTAAGAATTAAATAACCTACAATGGTTAATATGCCAATAAACAAAGAAACCAAATCCATACTAACCTCACATATTCACGCCACGTGTTTTACTGTTCGTTGTTTTGATTGACCGAGTGGAATCTGAAGCCGTCGGAGACGAACCTTTTTAAGGAATTAAAAATTTTTGATAGATGGAAAAGCTGAAACCAATACTTTTAAATCTAAGATTATTTTATTTTATAACACTATTTAATACAAATTTTGTTCCTAGTTAGTAAGACAAGTTGTAGACAATATTTAGGTGAAAATATAACAGACGCAGACCATACCATGATATCTCTCTTCTCGCAAATACACCTTCCCAAGCTGAATTCCTGCTGCATAGCCTGAAACAAGTAGCAGGATGCATTCGCTTCTATGTGAACGCAAATGAAACAGAATTCATGTGTTTTAAACATGAAGGAGCCATCTTAGCTCTAAATGGCAGACCTCTAAAATCAGTGGACAAGTTCACATACCTCGGCAGTAATATCTCATCTTCTGAAAGCGAAGTCAAGATACCCATTAGGAAGGCATGGACTGTTATTGACAGGTTGTCGATGAGGAAAACTGATCTCTCTAATTAAATAAAACGAGATTTCTTCAAAGCTGTGACTATGACGGTACTACTGTACAGTTTCACCACCTGAAGTCGAACGAAACACATTGATAAAAAGCTTCAGAGGAGTTGCAGAAAAATGCTGCGTATTGTTTCCGATAAATCCAGGAAGCAACACCCCCACAAAATAGCAGCTGTACCACTACTTATCTCCCAAACTATCCGAGTTCAGACGAATGTGACATGCCTAACACTGCTGGTGAAGTAAGGATGAACTAATTTGTGACTTTCTCCGATGGACTACTCCACATAGACACATGAGGATTGACTAACTGGGAAAGACTTACATACTTCAGCTATATGCGTCTGTTGCACGCAGGCTAGATGAGCTGCCAGGAGTGATGGATGATAGGGGCAGACAGCAAGAGAGAGAGTCAAGGAACCCCGTGCTGTCAGCATGTGATGGGGATTAAATCGTAAAAATATAGAAAATAGTCATTATTCCCTTCACTCTTTGTCTTTATTTGGATGATAACATTTAGAATTGCCCAGTCAGTTAGTTGGGGGGCGGTAGAATACACTGACTGCACCTCTATAGAGGGGTAAGACTCCCCCAACGAGTGTCCTGGATATTAAACCAAACAATCTATTGCAGTAATGCTGGACCTTTGGGGAATGCGGAGTATTTCTTCACTGCCATCGCTCCCAGGTCTACACTGGCCCGGAGTGGTAGCGCCTGATATCTGTGAGCCTGATATCTACGAGTCAAATAGAATTAAACCTTAGTCTCGAGAGTTTACTGTTTTTGCATTTAAACTGCATATTTATGCAGAACTGAATTGCTTGAAATAGAACTGTTTTGACATGTAAACTGCGTACTTATGCTAAACTGAATTGTTTAGAATAAAACTGTTTTTGATATTAAAACTGTACTACGCTAACCAAATAGAACTGCTTTGACATTTAACTGTATGTAAACAAAAACTATAATTATAGTAAACTAAATTGTTTGAATTAGAACAGTTTGACTTAACGGAATAGCTTGAAATAGAAATATTTTGACAATTAAACTGTGTACTTATGCTAAACTGAATTGTTTGAAACAGAACTGTTTATTCGTATTTTGGATTTGGCATTAAATAATCCACAAAGGTTAATATGCCATAAAATCCAAACAACCAAACTGACCAAAACAAACCAAACATTCATAAAGTAACCTCTCTTCTAGGTGAAAACAGTGAAATTTACGCGTTTTTATTTGTATAAGGTCAGAAAAAAATGAATCAAATTTTGTGTGTATTGATCCTAAATCAATATTTTTTTCAGGTTTGCGATTTTAATATAAATCACTTTCATGTCTCAGACTCCAAAGATAGTCTTTCGTCATGTATTGAAAATGTCATTAACCAGTTCAGAAAAACAAAATTTGAAAAGCAGGAGCAATTAGAAAATAACACTCTCAACACTGAAGAAGGAAAATTTAATTTTGTTATATAGTGTAATTAAGATAGAATTCAGTAAAAAAATAAAAAATTAAAAAGACCCCTATAAATCAGTTTGATTAGCAACACACACACGCACACACACACACACACAGATATATTATGTGTTTCATGCATATCTATCTATCTATCTATCTATCTATCTATCTTAACAATGCTTATTTCACAATCTTTGTTGGCAATGAAAATTATTAATGCAATAGTTACAACTTATGATTGTTACTACAAAATATGAATGCACATATACAAACAAAAATTTATCAATTATATTTTTAAAAAATCATCTGAGGAAATCAATGTTAATCTGTCAAAATTTACATAGAGTTTTGTAGTTTTTCTTTTCATAGATTTTTCGAATTTAACATTTTTGTGTTTTGTTCATATTATTAGTCTTAATAAAGGACACCTAAACTTACAAAATATGCTGGACTCATGGATCGTTTTCTTTTTTCTTTTTTAAACCTGGGGTTTTGGAGACGACAGATACAAATCGATGCCTTCATTCGATAAATCAGGCATCGTATCTCTAAAATCTCCATTTGACCTCACAAGACGGCTTATCAGGGCCAGGATCTAGGCATTGGTCTGGACAACACTACTGCAATTTCTAGAAACTTGAGAGGTTTTTAAAAATACACTAGCGCTGGCACACACACACACACACACACACACACACACACACACACACACACACACACACACACATATATATATATATATATATATATGTTTGGTTTGGTTTCTTTGTTTAATAGCATATCAACCTTTGTGGGTAATTTAATGGCAAATCCATTCTTTCTGAAGTACAGTGTTGGTACTATTTAAACCATTGCTGGGGATGAGGATAAGATCGATCATACATTTCCGAAGGTGGTCCGAAAATGAACGTAATAGCCGAAGTGGAGTTTTAACTCATTTGGCCACTACGTCCAGCACGGTAGCCACTACGCTACGAAGAGACTGGTTCTCTTGCGGCGCCATCTGTTCCTATCGGCCATCACTCCTTGCAGTTAATTTTTATTTTTGAATGAATTAGAACTAATTCCTTTGCAAACAATTAAGTATTGCTATTGATGTTGAAAGAGCGATAGGAAGATACTTTTGACAGGTCGCGTAAGTTACGTGGGTGGCGAAACAGGATGTTCACCTGTGTCTTAAGGTACACGAAACGCGACCGAAATGCCAAGTGAATTTCGTGGAAGACATGTTGGAAGGAAATGTGATTACGAAAATTACGTAGGCGTCCGGAAAATTGAAGATTTTCGAGCCAAAGTGAACAAAAGAGCCGGTAGAAGAGTCGTCAGATGTCACACCACTCTCAGCGCTGAGCTTGTGCCCGACAGCCCAGGGTTGAGAGGTAGAGAGAGGTCTGGAGTGTACGAGATTCGCTTAAATGAAGAAGCTAAGATGATTAAATGTCTCGAGACAATGCAGAGAAGCATGAAGAAATAGGCTCGTGAAAGTAGAAGAAATGTGAAGAAACACGTTTGCTAAACTCGAAAGTGGGTATGAAACTAAAAGAACGAAGGGGTGGCTAGCAAAGGCCTTGTAGTTGAAAAACATATAGAAGCTGAGATGATTAGACGTTTGGAGCTTGCCCTGTACCAGTCTCGTGAAAGTAGAACGAAGAGGCGGTTCACTGAGATTCAGTATCTCCCTCTGTGTATATATCTAAGCTGTTCCCGACCCTTTCTTTTACTCAAATATTTCGAACATTTCGTAATGTAAAAAAAATAGAAAGGAAATAAACAGATATTTTTGTGCACGAGTTGTCAGTTCTTCTCTTTGTATACTACACAGTTAAGTGGTTTTAATTATTGCTAATAATTCTATTTAATATTAATCTTTTTTTTTTGTTCACGGTAAATTGATTACGCATATTGTTATTTAACATTTACTTTTCTATTCAACTCTAAACATTTAATTGCACACAGTTAAATGGTTCCATGTATTACTATGTCAAACTAATAATTCAATTTAGACATATAGTTAAAGAGGCTTCAGTTATTACAAGTAATACTTTTCCACATTACTCATTAATTTGCACATAGTTTTATGTTTCCAAGTATTGCCATATAACGCTAGCAATCGAATTTAGCATCAGTCATTTGTTTGCTAAATTAAATTGTCAAACAGTTCTATTTGAGCCATAAGTGGGACCCTGTCAGGTACTACCACTCCGAGTCAGAGTGGAACTGTGAGTAATAGCAACTGAGAGGCACTCATTTTCTAGAGTCCCAGAACTGAAGCCTCACCTTCAGATGGGTTCATGCCATATCGGGAACATTCGTTCGGAGGAAGGTTAACTTCTCTGCAGAGATGCTGTCGGTGTATTCTGCAGTCCCAGCCGACTGAGCGGTCATTCAAATGAAGATGTCAAAAAACACGAAAACTTCACAAGGAAAGATTAGGTTGAACAATGAAATGAATTTCTGGTTAATATTGTGAACGTAACCAAAACATTTATATGAATTTGTCAGTTTCTTTCATAATTTGGGTTGGCTGCATGGGTTTTATGGCATTTCAACTTTTGTAGGTTATTTAATGCCAAATCTTTTTTTTTTTCGAAATAATCTGTTCTATTTCAAACAATTCAGTTTAGCATAAGTATGCAGTATAAATATCAAAACAGTTCTATTTCAAGCAATTCAATTTAGCATACGTACGCAGTTTAGTTCTATTTGACCTATAGATATGACCCTCTCAGGTACTAACACTCCGAGCCAGAGTAGACCTGGGATCTATGGTAATGAATTGGTGCTCCGTATTCTCGAAAGCTCCAGCATCTCTGGAACCTCACTATCAGATTGTTTTGTGTCATAACCAGGACACTCGTTGAGGGGGGATCTTACCCCTCAGCAGGGGTGCAGTTGGTGTATTCTACTGCCCCAGCAGACTGGACAACGTAATTCAGGAGAAAGCCATACGAGACCCAGCGATATTACTAAACGCGTAAAAGTAAATCCGAACGAAATTGAATGATTGATTAGTAATTTTGAAGAAAAATGAATTTACATAATTTTAATTCTAGTTTAAGTATTCCTTAACAATGGTTAATTTTCATGTTTGGTTTGGTTTTATTGCACATCAAGCATTGAAGGTTATCTAATGCCAGATTCATTTTTATACATATATATCTAATATATGATTTCTAAACACATTTTTGATAACATTTTTATACGAGCCTGAGCTCATTTTCTTTTGCACACAGTTAAATGGTTTTACTTATTTATATCTCATACTAATAATTCTATTTACAATTAATCATTTGTTTGCACACAGTTAAATGGTTCTAAGTATTGCTGTAATATAATGACCGAGGTATTTCGTTTTATATATCTTGCCTTTGGGTTTAGTTAGGCTGAGAACCTTTCGGCTCAGTGGATAGGTTAGTTAACTGCAAACTTGACGCGCACGTGGGGAGGATGTGTCATTCAGAGATGTCAAAATAAAAATCCCAGATAGAAATCTTGACCAGGAGATGTGAATGATGTCATGTACCGGAAGAGCGCGTGGAGGATTTAGGGGATTTTGAAAAATGTCAGTGAGTTGAGTCTTGTGGTCGTAAGTAGAAGGGTGACTTTCGCTAGCTCGCAGTGGCCTTATAGCGGGTGCCACACGTGATGGGGGGGGGGGCGATGGAAAAGCCAGAATAGAAAGATTGTGCATCTCTCTTCCTTATGTCGAAACCTTTAACTCAAAGGTAATAAAAGGTTTCATACCTGAACTAAGAAGTCGTTATGTGTTTTTCGTGTTTCGGGATTCCTATGTTCTATGTATATATGTTATGAACATTCTATGTACGTTTCTCATATCCGTATCTAGCTATGGTACATTGCAATGTGTCGCTAACAATTCATTTAAACGTCAGTCATTTGTTTACACACATCTAAATGATTAAATGGTTCTATTTCAAGCAATTCAGTTTAGTATAAGTCATTTGTTTGCACTCCGTTTAAATGTCAAAGTACACAGTTTAAATGCGAAACAGTTCTATTTGACTCATAGATAGGACCCTTATCAGGTGCTACCACTCAGGGCCTGAGTGTACCTCGGAGCGATTGTTGTATACTCATTTGGCGTATCATAACGACTCAATAATTAAGACAGACGCACGCAGAAAGACGCAGTGACAAAGATGCAGGAAGACTTCTTTACAAATATATTTTACCACTCACTTTATTGCAAGGGTTCGAAAGGGTTGTTCAAGGGTTTGCATATGAGAGGGTGCTGGAGACCGAACATAACCTTCATATTTTGAATCCACTGTTATGACCGTCACGTTGTGTCTTTCTTGTTCTTTAGTGCTGTTCAACCGGAGGCTTAGGGCCCACTGCTGGATGCTAGCTTTCTTTATGGCATCTTATCAGCATCTTCTCTGGACCCCAAACTCCATCGGGGTTTCCGAGGGCCCCCTCGGTCGGGTGTGGTTTTCCCTACCACATTTGGTCTCTAGCTGTCTGGAATTCTACTGGCAACTGCTCTGGCACCCGAACTCAACTGAGCTAAATAATAATTCAACGCTCACGCGATCACCCACTGGATCTTTGAAATCGAATGTTTAATCGTCATCAAGCGGAAATAACTGTCATGCAGTTCACAGGTCACTCTCTTCCGGTGCATCACTGTAGTGGCACCATGGGACCTTCACCTTGTCCCATATTATAAGCCTTAATCCGCCCACGCGATCTCTTTCGATTACTGGCCATTGGAATGTGTCACTTCCTTCCGGTGCATCACCTTGGAATAGCATTTTGGGCCGGGTCAAAGGTCAAAATATAACACGATGGCAATGAAGGGATACTCCGCATTCCTCGAAGCTCCAGCATTACTGGAGCCTCACCATCAGATTGTTTAGTGTTATATCCAGGACTCTAGTTGCGGTCCGTGTATTCTATAGGTACTGCCGACTGGGCCAGTTGATTTTTACCGGACATTGCCACGATGGTTAGAGTGGTCACCAATGGCCTGGAAGACCTGGGTTCAGTCCTTGGTCGAGTCATACCAAAGGCTCAAAAAGTGGTACTTGATGCCTCCTTGCTTAACACTCAGCATTATAAGGTAGGTATCAAGGGTAAAGTGGAGAAATTTAGGGAAATGAATTGTGCCCTCTACTATATCTCGGTGTTGTAGCTATCCAAAAGGAAGCCTTCGGGTCACCCTCGACTAAGGTCACCAACTTTACTTTACAATAAATTGGTATTAGATAATTGATACTGGTTAATTTTTAAAGATATATAGTGTGACTGATTGACTGATTGATTAATTGATTGATTGATTGTTTTTAACTTCGTGTCGGCTCGTCTAGGGTTATTTTATGGTTTAGCCATAGGAGAATTTATTGTGTATTTATATTTACATTTTTGTGAAAGAGATCTATTTGACGCATAAACGGAGCCTTAACAGATTTAATAATTTTAGGTCACAGTTGACCTGTAAAAAATATCAATGAAGGGGTATTTTACACTCCCTAGATGCCTTACCACTAGACGCAGTTTAGTGTCATTGCCAGAACACCCTCTTTCTTGGGAGGTCTTTCTTCCCGGCAGGAGATACAGTCAATGTATTCTAAGTCACACAAATACGGAAAAAATATACAGCGTGAGTTTCTCTTGATTACTCATGTGGACCCAATTTGGGACCATGAAAAGATAACTCGGAACACGGTTTAAGTTTAAGGATATATTGAAGTGGCAAGATACAAAGGAAAGTGGTGGCGTAAGCTAGGCTTACTTGTCAGTCGAATATCCAGTCTCACAAGATCGACCGACGAGAGTAATTGGCTCTCGATTAAGGGCGCCTCTGGTGGTGTAATGGTTAGCAAGCTCGACTAGCAAACCTACACGAGTGAGTTCGAGTCTCATTGGGTACCCCTTTCATATGACCTTGTGCTACATCTAAGCAAAAAGCTTAATAAATTACTACTTGGCTCTCGATTAATATTGGATTTGGAAGAGTCCATCAATGGATAGGTAACGGTCCTATAACAATTATATTTATCACCTGTTAAACATCGATGAAAATAATTTTGGTGGTGTTAGTCTTTATTATGCCAACAACCGTAGCCTGATATGGATTATTTAATTAGGTAACATGGATGATTTAAAATATACAGATCACAGTAACATATATGATTAACACAATATAAAAAAATGTTGATTCTATTATCTTCCATATTCATATGTGCTCCTTGACATTGATTAAGATCTAATAGGCTTTCAGCCATATATTTCATATATTTCTGCTGACTTTTCTAGTGTACGTGGTGTGTTTGCAAAGTAACAGTACTGGTGTCGCAAACAATTTATTTCAATTCTAAACAAAAAACTTCATGATTTCTACTTCAATGTTATCTCCGTTTTTTTCCAATTCAGTTTCCGATCCTTCTCTGTAACCTTTCTATGCACTGCTGGAAGTATTCTTCAAGGATGCCTCTCAACTCCGTCATTACAGCCCTTTTGACGGCCTTCAAAACGGATCACCTTGTGCTTTGAAAGTCACATGGTACAAGATCAGGTGAAGAATGGTACACCAGTAAAGAATGCCGCATTAGCGTGTAACAAATTCTCTCAAATAACCATACACAGGTTCTGAAATCAGAGTTTCTTCTCCTTGGTACCTGTCGCCTTGCGTAGCCTTAAAAAGCCAGTCTCCTTTACTGCTAAACCAGAGCTGTAAAAAAGTAAAGGTATCTATCTATCTATCTATGTGTATATATATGTTGGGCACTCCAGCATCCAATTGCTCAAAATATAAACAAACGAAATTTGATACATATGTGTTAATAGGGGTATGTCATCAACCTGACGTAAAATTAGGTTTCGATCGTGTATCTCATTGAAAAACCTCTTGAAAATTATTGAATCTAGTATCATTTCAAACCGCAGTATTATCAGAGACCCAGCCGTTTCAATTTATCCCCTTATTTGGTCAGATTAGCACTGAAAATTTAAAAAAAATCTCTTATTTGAGATAATTTGGTTTGGTTTCATCGTTTTTATATACTTAGATAAACAGATACTTGGATTAAACAGAGATAAAGAAAGAAGGATGACACTGATAAATACGGAGAGATATGTTTTAGAATTTTATAATAGGTTGATATAAACTAAATATAATAAATATCGATATATATATATATATATATATATATATATATATATATATTGAGTGAGAGAGAGAAGGATAGAGAGAGAGACAGAGACAGAGAGACAGAGAGAGAGAAAAACAGACATACCTACAAAAACACACTCATATACACAGAGGTGATGTGAATTTTTTCTTTTTTTTAAATACATTTTTGAACACTATTTACATCGCTCAAATTTGAAATAGAACGCTACCAACGGATTTACTAATATATGGCATGAATAGGTCGGCGATTGTGGCTAGCTAGGGCCCCTGAAACAGTATAGTCTATGATGACAGCTCCACTTCCCCCCCCTTTAATATTTCATTGGACCTTTTGCTCCAAATTACCAATATATACATATATATATATATATATATATATATATAGTTGATTTAAATACGATACCAACGGAAATAGAGTGTTTTCAACATTCTCATCTTTTTCGTTTCATTTAAAAACTCACACGTCTTGTTTAACGTTGACATTATGGGGTTTTACGCGTAGACCTAAGTGGATCAAAGAAGTCTGTACAAAGTTATAAACAATAATACGACAGGAGGTGCCCGTGGTGTAATGGTTATCGTCGTAGGAAATTGACACGGCTAAACGAGTTCAAACCCTGGACGAGACTGATTGCATTTCACATAGCACTAATACCCTTGGGAAAGGTATGATTCCAATTATTCTCCCTCCAGCTATGGGTAAATAGTAGGGCAGACTAAGTTCTTGAGCCTTGATGAGGCAACTAGTCCAGGAGAAGGAAAACTCTGAATTCAAACCTCTTAAACTCCGCTTAAAAAATTGACCTTGTGTCATATCCTGCCCGAGCGGAGGGGTTGGTAAATATGAATAATACGACAAATATTAACGACTCGCTGCAAACAAATCAAGTTTTGTAAAAACTCTAAAAGGCAAAATAAATCGTGGACAAGATTGTTTAAATTACAAGAAAGAAAAACAAAATTCAATAAAATAGAAAATTGTACTGCATTTAAGAAAGTTTTATCAATGTTCTTGTATAAACGTGAAAGTTATGACTGAGTCACAGAAAACTTTTCCCAAGAGATACTATCGACTTAGTGAAATATTATATATGTTGTTGGGCTTCGTAAGAATAATGTTCAATTTAAAAAAAACAAGTCTGTGTATGGAAACGTAAATCCTTAATAAGAGAGAAAAAAAAGTTTCGTCCTAAACTCAATTGCGATCGACAGGAAAAAAAATAAAAAGAGCACATTATTTACCGCTTAATTTTTGAAAGGGTTCGTGATATCAGCAGGAGCATTTTTGTTTTTTTTTATTGGTTGATTATTTTTCAGAAAAGTTTTGAGGCGATAACTTTGCAACAGCATTATTTGCCAATAAATAAAATCATTCTATGAAGATATTGTGTTTTTAATCCCTGTGTATTTTCACACGTACACACACGCACTCACACACGCACATACATAGATACGCACACACATTCACACATACACATTCACACACACATACACAGAAAATGCATATACATACACACGTGTACACACGCACACACACATACACACAGACTCACACATACACACACATAGACACAAACACACATACACACACGCATATACACTCATGCACACAAATATACATACACGCACATGCACATATATGCACACACACATACACAAACGCACACTCATATACACACACCTGAAGATACACAAGCACATAAATACATATATTTGGAGGCGTTTGTGGTACTATTTACCAACCCCTCCGCTCGGGCAGGATATGACACAAGGTCAATTTTTAAGCGGAGTTTAACAGGTTTGAATTCAGAGTTTTTCCTTCTCCTAGACTAGTTGCCTAACCATGGCTGAAGAACCTAGTCTGTCCTACTATTTACCCATAGCTGGAGAGAGAATTATTGGATTCATACCTTTCCCAAGGGTATTAGTGCAATGTGAAATGCAATCAGTCTCGTCCAGAATTTGAACTCGTATCGCCGTGTTCATTTCCTACGGCGATAACGACTACACCGCGGGCACCTCCAAAACGACTACACCACGGGCACCTCCAAAACGACTACACCACGGGCACCTTTGTGGTGAAACAGTTATCGTCGTAAGAAATGGACTCGGTGAAGCGAGTTCAAATCCTGAGCGAGACTTATTGCATTTTAAAAAGTGTTTTTATACCTTTGGGAAAATTATACATCCAACTATTCTCCAACCAACTATGGGCTAATTGCAGGGCAAACTGGGTATTTATGGATGGCAACCAGCCTAGGAGAAGGAAAAGAGTAGAGATATCATGTTTTCCCATGGACATTAATACAAAGAAAATCGAAAACAGACTTTTCCTGAATGTGGACGCAGCTTGTCGAATTTATATTCAACGATGCTGCCTTTTACGCTACATGTGAGAGCACATACACACACACATACACACACATACACACATCCATATATATATATATATATATATATATATATATATATGAGGTGTTTCTGAAAAGTTACAGAGCTGATGTCACAAATAAATTATTTCAATTCCAAACAACACACTTTATGGTAATCCCCTTCGTATATAATAGTAAGTTGGCGACCATAGTCGAGGGTAACCCGAAGGCTCCCTTTTCGATAGCTACTACACCAAGGTGTAGGGGAGGGCGCTACTCCTTCCCTGGATTGCTCTACTTTATCCTTGATCCGTACCTTATAATGCTGAGTGTTAAGCAAGGAGGCATCAAGTACCATTTTTTGAGTCTTTGGTATGACTCGACCTGGGATTGAACCCAGGTCTCCCGGGCCATTGGCGAACACTCTAACCGCTAGGCCTATATAATACACTTTCCTATTCTTTTCTGATACGCTTCAATTGACTACTGAAAAAACTCTTCAACGATGTCTCTCAACTCCGTCAATCTGCCACAACCGACTGAGCCACTTATCCCTCTTTCGCCTGTAGCTCACATAGCACATACAGAACCATTACTTTTCAGATAGACCTTGTAAATCCTTTCACATGACTTGCAGCAGCTTCTATTGCTTCACAGAAGCCTTTACTTGAATATTATTTCTTATATATCTAGTACAATAGTGAATCAGAAGTTTTTATTAGAGTGACTGGGAGCTATTTCTTGAATTGGTATCTTTGAAATTTCTTTTTTATTAGCAAGGTGTTAAACATTCAGATTTTCACAGTGTGAAGCAATATCGTTTTGCAATATATTCGCTTAAAGTTACAGGATTGTGATCCATACCACTTAAAGAAAAAGAAGTATTTTCTAAGATCATACTATAATTCTCTACATTTATTTCAAACCATCGTAAAAATTGAAGAGATCTTTAATTTTACAGTCACCATCATTATCACGGCAAGCTGATAGCACGGTTTTAAATGACTCGCTCTCGCTCTCCCTCGCCTTCCGTCCTTATCGGTCCTCTAAACAGTATCCAGTGTCTACAACACTGGTGTGTCCATGTGCAAGAGTCCATAAGGGAACATCGCTTTCTTCTCCAGTAGCACCCAGCCAATCTTGCTCGTATTATTTGGATTGTTTCTGAGATGAGAGGTAAGTGGCCATACAGCAGCACTCTTCTTGGATGTGACAGTATTTTTGGAAGAACTCCCGTTTTATTTTATCAGTTGTTGTCCATACCTCATCTATACGTATATTGACACTGCTTTCAGTAGATGAGATATTGCAACCGAGGTATATTTACAGGTCTTTTAATTTCAGAGGCTAAGAATATGGCGATTATCTCGATTAAGACACACAAATTCTGTTTCATCTGAGTTCTCGTGGACACCGATGTTTCTAAGAAGCCCTTAGTTATCTTCATAGTCTGTATCTGTAATAGTTTCTGAGGGATATGGTCCACTTCTTACGTTTTTACTTCTTTTAGTGTAAGACCTTATTATTATATCAGATCTGTTGACGTTCGTAGAACATAATCTGGGCAGGGGGTATCCTCGTGGCGTAATGGTTAAAGCGTAATTGTCACAGCTGGTGGCCCCATGGAAGTCCTCTTGTGTGAGCGTGTCAATGACCTTCGTCACAGCCTCTTTCATCTCCTCAGTTGTCAGATAACGACAGCCTTTGAGCTTAGGGAATAACCAAAAGTCACAGGGATCTAGGTCTGGACTATAGGGAGGCTGAGGAACTATCTTGATGGTCATCTTGGTCAAATAGTCTGTGACAAGGATGAAGTTGTGGACTGGTGCGTTGTCCTGGTGGAAATGCCACTGACCCGATTTGAAGAGTGCTGGCCTCTTCCGACGAAATCTCTTCCTGAACTCCCTTAAACCTCAACATAGTAACCCTAACCCCAGCCCTTTGGCCAATCAACTCTGGTGTATTGACTCCCTTACTCCGCTCACATCTCTCATCATACCTCACAGACTCCCTGCTTTCCCTGAATCTCTTATGCCACTCAAAAACTGATACTCGATTCATGCATAATGGTTGAAAAGCAGTCTGAAGCATTCCATACGTTTCTGTGGCTCTTTTTCCAAGTTTAAAACAGAATGTTATTGCATATCGTTCTTCTAAAGGGTCCTCGCGTCCAGATTACATTTTTGAAATTCACCAGCTGTTACAATCAGGCTTTAGTAGAGTGTATTCCAATTGCTGCTGTAGCTGTTTATTTGAACGTGAAATCATAAAGATTGGTCAGTTATCTCATAAGATGTATAGCAATAACATTGTGAATTTTCAAGAGTCTACGACAATCTTAAATGCCTCTACAAAAAAGTCTGGAAACTTATATTGAATGCACCACGTGTATATATATATATATATATATATATATATGTGTGTGTGTGTGTGTGTGTGTGTGTGTATGTGTGTGTGTGTGTGTGTTTGTGTGTGCGATTTTTCTATTCGGAGCTTTTTAGCAGCAACTTTTTTATTCTGGACATTTCTGTGCCCTCAGCAACAAAACGAGACGCAGCTAGTGCAATGTCACTGGCTAACTGACATCGCTTCTACGTTATTCTTGCTTTAAAAAAATCTAGGCTACCAGTGTTGATTGACACTCCAGAAACTGTGGGTCAGGTCCACAAGCAAAAGAAGTCGATAATAAAGTCGCATGGTTGTCTTTATTAATGATGTTTCAGACCAATTCTGGAAAAGCACGCATTACACTTCATCTAAAGTCAAGCTGACCCAAACTATACTGAACGTTTGGGGAGGGTGTCCCCTCTTCCTCCGTCAAGGTTTAACTGTCATCTGCTCTCTGGAACTGCATGGGACTGAACTGTTCCTACTACAATAAATCTGCTGAATATATGTTCTTCGAGCATTCGACTGAAATGCGAGGCTTTTCCACTTCAACCACCCAAGAGATAAAGACATTTTAAAAAATAACCTATGGCCTTTACAAGCGCTGATGGTACGAATTTTCGGTAGAAATCGAACAGTAATCGTTCATGGTATATTAATTACGAGAATTCCTTCTCTTTTTATCTTATAACCAATCCCTAAATCATCCAAGTTGGCTGAAGATGTAGAATACGCCAACTGTATCTCTGCAAAGGGGTAAGACCCAGCCCGCCAACAAATGTCCTACATTTGATACTAGACTATCTAGTAATGAGGTTCCAGTCCAGGAGCGTTAGGGAAAATAGAGTACCCTTTCATTACCATTACTCCCAGGTCAACTGTTTGGGTCACATTTATAGGTCCAGTTCGACTGTTTTATCATTTAAATGTGTGCAAACAAATGACCTATGTTATATTTAATTGTAAGTGTTAAATAACAATCCTTGAAACCATGTGCGTGAATAAAACTATTTGTGTTAGCTTGCAATACTTGAAACTATTTAATTGAGTGAAAACAGATAATTATTATCACCGACTATTTGAGCAAGATGGGCATCAAGACAGTTCCTCAGCCTCCCTATAGTCCAGACCTTGCTCACTGTGACGTTTGGTTATTCCATGGGGCCTTGCAGATGTTGTTGGAACGGTACAACAAGTGCATTGCAGCCAGAGGAGATTACTTCGAAGGGGGCTAGTGTTTCATGTGTGTACTATCAATAAAAGTGCCCATACGAAAAATGTCTGGAAACTTATTTAATGAGCCTCGTATATATATATATATATATATATATATATATATATATATATATATATATATATATATTACAAATGAAACTGAGAAATATTCCATTATAAAATGGTATAGTTGAAAAAAAAAAAACAATAAAAGAAGCAAATTCATTGCTAAATGTAAGTTGGCAACTGAGGTGTAGTGGGGGGACTCTACTCCATTCCTTGTTGCTAAATGTACATATTATTAATAAATTTATTGAGCTTCATTTATTACCGGGGGAGTCCTCGCAACGTAGTGGCTAAAGTGCTGGACTACGGAATCGTAGTAAGCGAGTTCAAACTTCAGTAGCATTATTACGTTCACTTTCGGACAAATACCTTTGTGAAAGGCATGAACCCCATATCGTCCGAGTCATGGGTTAAATAGCACCACCACTGTCTGCCACAGAGATGACTTTGGTATTAAATAACCCACGAAGGTTGATATGTCATTAACCACCAGATTGATTCCACATTTATTTTTCTGTACTTGAACTGCTCAGATTTCTAAAAATTATTAAATCATAATTTTTTTTATGAGCGTGTCACGTGATCAAACATTATCCAAGTGACAAGTTCCTTACACCATAAACAGTGCTGATTTGTAAGTTTTTCTTATATTTCTGACTAGTGATTAAAATTCAAGCCACCAATTTTAAGAATACATAGTTTGAATATTTTAGGTTTCACACTTGCTCCATCAAAGTACCATTGAATACTTTTTATGCACTTTTATTATATGCATTTGAACTTGTATTATTTATATATATATAGTTGTATTATTCGGTCCAGTTAAACCAGAGTTCGGAGTAATTCCTTCAGGACAAGAAAATCATTCAGGAGCTGAACATTTAAATAAAATAAATAGGCAAATAAAATAAATAGGTAAATAAAAAAACGAGGAGGTAACTCTTTTGATCTCTTCTCCCCCTCCCCCTCCCCCGCATGTGTCTATTCTGTTTTATTTATCCATTGGATCTGAAGAAGTCCTGTTATATTTTTCTTCGTGTTTTTGGTTCACACCAGATAAACAGGAGGGAAATAAATTTATAATCCTAAAATAACCGGTCTTTGGTTTTTCTTTAAAGAGATATCATCATCATCATATCGTGCTGGCAGCACGGATATCCCTGACCCTCTCTCGCCACTCCTCCCTTTCGTTCATCGCCCTAGGTAGGTCTTCAAGACAACATCCTGTATCCTCACATAGCTGCTGAATGTACGTTCGAGCTGGTCGTCCTGCTTTTGCGCGGCCATGTGTGGGGATCCATAAGAGTACATCTCTTATGAGTTCATCTCTGCTTCTCCAGCAGTGTCCTGCATGTCTGGTTCGTCTAACTTGAATAGTTTTTGTGATAGGGGGCAGGTGGCCGTACAGTTGGTGTCTTGTGGGGTGTTGCTGCCAGGACTTGTTGAGGATTGCACGCAGCATTCTTGTGTAATTGCCATCTAGTTTCTTCTCCAGCCGTTTTGTTAGCGTCCATGTAGTGCATCCATATAGCAGTATCGATGTGACCGCTGCCTGGAAGAAACTGCGTTTCATTTTATCGGTTAGGTCTGATTTCCATATAATCGATAGCCTATTGATAGCTGTCCATGCTTTCGTTAACCTCGTTTCGATGTCCTTTTCGATTGATTCGACGCTGCTTCCTATATATATAGTTTTTGAAACGACTTTATGTTAGTGGTTTACCTTTATCAACTTATTTATGTGAGCTCTAGTTTTTTAAACAATGCGGAGTACTCAATAACACATGACATTGCTTCCAGTTTCACTCTGACTCGGGGTGGTAGAACCTGTTCCATCTATGGGTCAAATAGACCGTTATTTGTTTTAAGACTTGAAGCTTTGTTTACAAATGATTATTATTGTTTGTTACTTGTAATCATAAATTATCTTGTTGGTTATTGATGCTAAATAGGAATACTTGAAACCATATGGCTGTAAAGTAAGTAAAGTTGGCGACCATAGTCGAGGGTGTCCCGAAGGCTCCCTTTTCGATAGCTTACTACACCAAGGTGTAGGGGAGGGCGCTACTCCTTTCCCTGGATTGCTCCACTTTACCCTTGTTCCGTACCTTATAATACTGAGTGTTAAGCAAGGAGGCATCAAGTACCATTTTTTGAGTCTTTGGTATGACTCGACCTGGGATTGAACCCAGGTCTCCCGGGCCATTGGCGAACACTCTCCCTCCAGCTATGGGTTAATATTAGGACAGATTGGGTTCTTCAGCCTTGGTGAGGTAACTAGTCTAGGAGAAGGAAAACTCTGAATTCAAACCTGTTAAACTCCGCTTAAAAATTGACCTTGTGTCATATCCTGCCCGAGCGGAGGGGTTGGTAAATAGGATTAGATAGGAATACTTGATACCATATCAGTAAAGTTGGCGACCTTTGTAGAGGGTGACACGAAGACTCCCTTTTCAATAGCTACTACACTGAGTAGTAAGGGAGGGCGCTTATCCATTCCCTGGATTACTCCACTTTACTCTTGATCTTTACCTTATAATGCTGAGTGTTAAGCAAAGCGCCATAAAGTACCATTTTTAAGTCTTTGGTATGACTCGACGAGGGATTGAACCCCGGTCTCCCGGACCATTGGCAAGCCCTCCACTCATATGGCCAATTGCCCGTAACTATTTGTATTGGGAACAGTTACTTGAAGCTATAATTATTTATAAAGGATTTCATCAGCCCATTGTCCTAGTGTGTAGAGTGTTTGCCAATGGCTGGGGAAACTGGGGTTCAATCCCAGTTCGAGTGTTACCAAAGACTCGAAAATTGTACTTGATGCATCCTTTGCTTAACACTCAGCATTATAAGGTACGAATCATGAGTAAAGTGGAGCAATCCAGGGAAAAGAGTCATGCCTTCCCCTATACCTCAGTGTAGTAGCTAATAAAAAAGGGAACCATCGAGTCGCTCTCGTCCACAGTCGCCAACTTTACTTAATATTCATTAATTGTAACCCTATAACTGTATGCAAACAAACAATTGTTCGCCAATGGCCCGGGAGACATGGGTTCAATCCCAGGTCGAGTCATACCAAAGACTTTAAAAATGGTACTTGATACCACCTTGCTTAACACTCAGCATTATAAGGTACGGTTCAAGGGTAAAGTGGAGCAATCCTGGGAATGGAGTAGCGCCCTCCCCTACACCTTGGTGTAGTAGCTATCGAAAAGGGAGCCTTCGGGTCACCCTCGACTATGGTCGCTAACTTTACTTACTTTACTTTTAGTTATCTGAAAGCATATGATTGTAAATTATTAATATTAAATTGGAATACTTGAAAAATATAACTAATTATTTGTATTGAATACTTACTTCGAGACTACAGTTCAACACATTAGTCATTACGCTACGAGTACTCCTTTCTAGGAAAACTTGATATCATACAACTATGCATGATAGGAACACTTGATATTATATAACTATGCATGATAGGTACACTTGATTATATATAACTATGAATGATAGGAATAATTGATATTATATAACTATGGACAGCTATCGATAAGCTATCAATCATATGGAAATCAGACCTGACCGATAAAAGGAAACGCAGTTTCTTCCTGGCAGCGGTCGTGTCGATACTGCTGTATGGATGCACTACTTGGACGCTAACAAAACGGCTGGAGAAGAAGCTATACGGCAATTACACAAGAATGTTGCGAGCAATATTGAACAAGTCCTGGCGGCGACACCCCCCAAGGCACCAACTATACGGCCACCTGCCTCCCATCACGAAAACTATCCAAGTTAGATGAAGCAGACATGTAGGACATTGCTGGAGAAGCAGGGACGAACTTATTAGTGATGTACTCCTATGGACCCCCACATATGACCGAGCAAAAGCAGGACGACCAGCTTGAACATACATACGGCAGCTATGTGAGGATACGGGATGTAGCCCTGAAGACCTGCCAGAGGCGATGAACGATAGCGAAAGAGAGTCAGGGATATCCGTGCTAGCGGTACGACATGATGATGATGATGCATGATAGGGACACTTGATTATATATAAGTATGAATGATAGGAACATTTGATATTATATAACTATGCATGATTTCGGTTTAGTTTCTTTGTTTAATGGCATATCAACTTTGTAGGTTATTTAATGCCAAAACCATTCTCGTAGAAGAACAGTAGTGGTACTATTTAGCCCATAGCTGGGAGGATAAGGGGATTCATATCTTTCCCAAGGGTATTTGCCCGAAAGTGAACGTAAATGCGCGACTGGAGTACGAACTCGCTTACTACGATTCTGCAGTTCGTCGCTTTAACCATTACACCACGAGGACACCTCCTATGCATGATAGGAACACTTGATATTATATAACTAGGCAGGGTTGGAACACTAGATACTATATAACTTGGCATGATAGGAACACTTGATATTATATAACCTTGAATGATAGGAATACTTGATATTATATAACTATGAATGATAGGAACATTTCAAATTATATGACTATGTATTATAGGAACACTTGATATTATATAACTGTCCGAGCAAATAATTATAGACCGATAATTTTTATGAAATATTGAAATTATATTCATGATAACAATCAAATGAATTAAATGTTGGAATCAAATAAGCCAAAAGGAGTTGATATGCCATCAAACATATCAACCAAACCAATGCAGATGAAGATGTTTCACCTTTTTGTAAGTGTTGCAAAGAAATCGGAAAGGTTTTTCCAGTTGGATGTCTGGAAAAATGATGAGTTTTAGAAATAAATGAATAGAAGGCATGCACTAATGCATTTTGTTTGACAACAAAATTGCATGAAGAAAACCGGAATTTGTTTGTGAATATCAAGAAAATTATGTCAGTATTATTTGTTGGAGTGGAAATTGACTTACATAATGATATAATTTTCTTTGCTTGTAGCAAAAATATTTTTCAATTATAAAATGTGATTCACAAGGATATATGCAATCAAATTAACATTTCGATATGAAGATTGACTTCTGTCATTTTTAAATTAGCGTTCAACGAATTTTGTTTGTTTCTTTTTTTTATCATATTTTTTTACTTTATTTCCGTGTACTTTATTTTCATCATTACTTTGTTACAGTTTTTCATTACACAGTGATTGTCGTTGTGTTTTTATTTTACTGTTTGGTCCAGTAAGTTGAACTGAATGAGTTCGCTTGTTAAAACTAAATTACGAAAGACAAAAAGAAAAATCAATATTCTTTCTTGGTAATTCAAAAATAAGAAGAAATTTGTCTTGTCTAGACAATGAGAAAAAACGTGCTTCAGAGAAACAATTTGCCGGCTTAATTTAATTTTTTATTCCATATTAATCTATATATTACAAAAGTTTAAACACACACACACACACACAAACACACACCCACACACACACACACACACACACACACACACACACACATATATATATATATATATAGAGAGAGAGAGAGAGAGAGAAATTGAAAAACAAATTAATTCAAAGTGTTAAATTTATTGTGAGAGAAAGTCGACCCTATAACTTTTCGGTTTTAATAAACCATCATCTGGACTTGAAAAATGATGATACCAGATTTTGATAGATAAACGATGGATGTTTAAGCGTCGACTTTCAGAATAAATTCATCACTTTGGATAACTTTGTTATTCTATTTTTATCCATACTGTCGGATTCTTTTCCATTATTTACTCATATATATATACCAATTTCATTAAACATAATAGACATTTTATGTCTACATATTTTCTTCTGGATCCGTTCGAAATCCCGTATTACTTTTATCGTATTCGGGGGGAATTGATTTATGCATTGTCCATTGTTGTATGTATCCCTAGTACCTTCTGCCCGACTTTGGGCCATCATCAGGGGAGGATCTATTACAAAAGTGATGTAACTTTTGTTTTAGCATATTACCACTCTGTAAGAGCGTCCTTATCGTTGAAGATTATGGCGTTTGCTTTTAAATGGGTTTCTATAATTAGTGTCAGTAGCTAAAGACATTTAAGTACATTAGCACTGGTTTAAAAATTAAATGTCTTTAGCTACGACAAAAGGCAAAAAATGATAAGAGGATAAACGCTAGAACATGTTGGGACAAAAAGAAAAAGCAACACAAGTAAAACAAGCAATACAAGTCAAGGAAATAAACTAGAAGGTACTAGCAAAAGATAAAATTGGACTTTCCAAAACAATGAAAAAAATTTTAACAGCAAGTAGAAGGAGGTTGCACGAAGGCATACCAACAACCGGATGACAAGAAAACAAAATGATTTTGGAGCAAACTATGGCAACCTAGAGAACATAACAGAAAAGCCGAATGGATAAACAATATGGGAAAAGAGTTAAAAGGACTCAAGGAAAGACAGAAGGCGAAAATACACATCGATTCACTCAAAGCAACGTTCAAAAATAGTAAATTGGTAAACTTCAGGCTCTGGAGGCATACATGGGTTCTGGTTCAAAAATTTCACTTCCATCCATGACAGACTTGCTGTCAAAATGAATAGATGCTTACAAGACGTAGGCATACCCGAATCGAAGACTAAAGGAAAAACCATATTGATCCAGAAAGACCCCTTCAAAGGAACCGCCTCAACAATTCCAGACTGCATAACGTGCCTATCAATGATGTGGGAAATACTAACGGCACAAATAAGGGGGTAGATTTATTACTCGTTAATAAGCTGCAGACTCTTTCCAGACGAACAGAAAGGATGCTGCAAGTAGACTTGAGGCACTGGAGAGCAACTGTACATTGATTAACACATCCTCAACAAAAGCAAGACGAGACGAAAAAATCTAGCCATGACGTGGATTCACTATAAAAAAGCATATGACGTGGTCCTGCAAACCTGGATAATAAATTGTTTCAAAATATTCAAGATATCAGATGAAGTCATAAACTTTATCAAGAATACCATGGGAACCTAGAGAGTGGAATTGATAGTCGGAGGAAAAAGCATAATTGAGGCAAAGATCAAGAGAGGTATATTCCAAGGAGATGCACAATCACCATTATTGTTTCAAATAGTGATGATTCCATGCAACCACATATTCAGAAAATGCACAGGCGGATACATACTTGGTAATTGGTAGGAAAAGATCAATCACCTAATGTATAGGGACGACATTAAACTGTTTGACAAAAACGAAAAAGAAATTGAAAGCCTAATACAGGAAGTAAGAATATACAGCCAGGACATAGGGATGGAATTTAGCATAGAAAATGCACCATGCTAATAATAAAAAGCGGGAAACGACATATGATGGAAGGAATGGAACAGCCAAATCAAGAAAAAATCAGAACGCCTGGAGAAAAAGAAATGTACGGATACTTGGGAATATTGGAAGCAGACACCATCAAACAAGTGGGAGATGAAAGAAAAAAAAAAAAAATTTCTCCGGAGAAAACTACTCAAAATCAAACTAAATAGCAAGAATCTTATAAAAGGAATGTATACCTGGGCTGTCCCCCACGTAAGATACTCGGGACTTATCTTGAAGTGGACCTAAGAAAAACTTAAACAAATGGACTAGACAACAAGAAAACTAATGGCTATGCATAAGGCATTACATCTTCGAGATGACGTTGATAGACTATATGTGTCAAGAAAAGAAGGAGGAAGAGGACTTACCAGCATTGGAGATAACGTTGATGCATCGATACAATGACTCGAAGACTACATAGAAAAGCGTCGAAGAACACTGATTACAGCGCCACCAGAAATAATTCTAACAACACAAGGATCAACAGAAGAACAATAACTAGAAAACAAAAATATGAAGAAAATAATTTTTTTTTACATTTTAAGCGGCTGATAAGCGATATCTCACACGAGAAAACTTGGACATGGCTAAGAAAGGGAATCCGTAAGAGAGAAACTGAATCTTTTTAAATTGTAGCTCAAAACTACACCATAAGAACAAATTATATCAAAGCAAGAATAGATAAGACGCAACAAAACAATAAATGTAGGCCTGTGGTGATAGAGACAAAACGATTAATCACATAATAAGCCACTGCTGAAAATTAGCACAAAAAGAGTATTAGACTTGACACAAGGTACCCGTGGTGTAATGATTATCGTCGCAGGAAATGAACACTGCGACTCGAGTTCAAATCCTGGACGAGACTGATTGCATTTCACATAGCACTAATACCCTTGGGAAAGGTATGAATCCAATTATTCTCCCTCCAGCTATGGGTAAATAGTAGGGCAGACTATGTTCTTCAGCCTTGGTGAAGCAACTAGTCTAGGAGAAGGAAAATTCTGAATTCAAACCTCTTAAACTCTACTTAAAAAAATTAACCTTGTGTCATATCCTGCCCGAGCGGAGGGGTTGGGTAAATATGATAAGACTTGACACAACTGGATGGGCAATGCGATCCACTTGGAATTGTGCAAGAAACGGAAATTTGGCCATTCGAACAAATGGTATATGCACAATCCAGAATCTGTCCTAGAAAATGAGACGCACAGACTCCTCTGAGATTTTGAAATACAAACGGATCACCTAATCTCGCCCAGACCACAAGACCTAATAATAGTTAAAAAAGAAAAAAGAGAACTTGCCAAACTGTTAACTTTGCTGTCCAGGCTGACCGTAGAGTATGATTGAAAGAAAGCGAAAAGAAGGATAAGAACCTGGACCTTGCTAGAGAACTGAAAAACAATGGAACGGGAAGGTGACTGTGATACCAATTGTAATTGGTGCTCTTGGGAGGGTCACCAAAGGACTGATACAGAGTGGGTTGGATATGGAAATAAGAGGACGAGTGGAAACCATCCAAACAACAGCTTCATTAAGATCAGCCTGTATACAGAGAAGAGTTCTGGAGACTTGGGGACACTTGCTGTTAGTCAAACTCCAGTGAAAGTTCATCAACTAATGCTGGTGTAAGTACTCAAAATAATAATAATAATAATATTTGCCTTTTCGGTGGACCACAGAAGGAAGATAAAAGAAAAACGAAAGATAGACAAAGACTTGGAAGTTGCCAGAAAACGATGAAAGGTGTGGAACATTAGGGTTACGGTGATATCACTTGTTGATTGTGTACTTGGGACGGTTTCCAAAAATTTAAAATAGAGACTGAAAGATTTGGAAATCAGGAGGAGAGGCATTGATGAGATCAGCTAGAATACACTGAAGACTTCTAGAGATTTGAGGAAACTTACTGCTTCTAAGACTCAAGTGAAAGACCCCCAGTCAACGCTAGTTTGAAAAACACACAATAATAATAACAATAATAATAATAATACATATGAGGACTCAAAGTCTACACGAAAGAAAACAAAAACTACTCACAACATCTAGTAACAGCTTTGGCAAAATAAAACCATGATATATAATTTGGTGACATCAATAACAACGGTACTACAAATACATATTCATATACAGTCAAATACAAATGCAGATACAGGCAGACTCAGTTGTTTCAGACACAAACGCTTTTATTGACTTCTGACTTCAGTTCATTGACACGAGGAGAGAGACACAATTCTTACTATGCTAACCATCCCCAACGCAGCACATCTTGTGGTGTTTAAGATCTCTGTTGGTAGAGATCCAAAAACCCCTACTGCATCTTCAACGGTAGAGAACTCAATTCTCTATGCCCCAATGGCAGAGAACTCAAATGTCTGCCTGCATGGTTCAATATCAACGCTCAATTGTCGTGTTTTTGAAATCCTCAAGTTCTCAGTCCTTCTCTTCTGGGTATGACGTCATCCATGCTCCAGCCCCATTTTCTGTTTGGGGTTTATTATGACAATGGTGATTGTCATATCCTTTGCGCGCTAGCGTAAAACTGTACCCAATGGTTATGCACTCTTAACCCGAATAGTTCAAAGCCCAACCAAACTGAATGATAAAATAAAATTAATGAAAAATGATTAATATAAAAAAAAATCATTCCTTAATTATATAACAACCAGATAGGAAAGCAACAAAAACTAGGAAACACAAATGGGAAGAAAAACAAATGTATGGACATTTCAAGCAAAAAACTGACGAAATTGCGTACGAGAAAACCTGGACATTTCAACGAAAGGGAAACCTAAAAAAAAAAAAAAAAAGCTGAATTTCTATTAACAGCAGCAATAAAACAACACCATAAAGACCAATTAATGGAGGTGCCCGTGGTGTAATGGTTATCGTCGTAGGAAATGGACACGGCGACACGAGTCTGATTGCATTTCACATAGCACTAATACCCTTTGGAAAGGTATGAATCCAATTTTTCTCCCTCCAGCTATAGGTAAATAGTAGGACAGACTGGGGTTCTTCAGCCATGGGGAAGCAACTAGTCTAGGAGAAGGAAAACTCTGAATTCAAACCTGTTAAACTTCGCTTAAAAATTGACCTTGTGTCATATCCTGCCCAAACGGAGAGGTTGGTAAATAGGATAAAGACCTATTATTCTAAAAGCGAAAATTGATAATAAGCAACAGAATAGCGAATGTAAATTATGCGGAGAAAACGATGAAACAGTCAATCACATAATAAGCGGATGCAGCAAACTAGATGAAAATGAGTACAAGACCAGGCACGACTGGGTGGGAACGGTGATCCAATGGGAACTGTCCAAAATAGTGAAATTTTACCATATTACCAAATGGTATATGTTCAAAATAGAATTAGTCCAAAAGAGTGAGATCCATAGAATTCCCTTGGATTTTGAATTATAAACGGATCACCTGATTCCAGCTTGAAGATAGAGACCTAATGTTAATATAAAAAAAACATGCAGTCTTGTGGATTTTGCCTTACAGATGGATCACAATGTAAAAATAAAAGAAAGTGAAAAGATAGACAAATACTTAGATCTTGCTAGAGAACTTAAACACTGAGGAACATTATGTTGAGGGTAATACCATTTGTTGTTGGTGCGCTCGGAACGATCCCCAGGAGCCTGAAGAAAGGACTGAAGGAAATGAAGATCAACCGGAGAACCAAAACAATCAACATTACAACTTTGCTGAGATCAGCTAGAATACTCAGAAGAGTCCTGGAGACCTGAGGAGACTTGCTGTCACTTAGAATCCAGTGAAAACAGAGTGAAAAAAAGAGAATGAAAAAAGAGACAAGTACTTAGACCTTGCCAGAGAACTGAGAAAGAAAACCAAACATAAAAATGTTTACCAATGATGTGGAAGATCCTAACTGCACAGATAAGAGAAAGACATATTTCCAGAAGAGCAGAAAAGTTGCCGCAGGGAACAAATGGAACTGATTGCCCTCTATATATAGACCAGATATTCCCCCAAGGTGCTTAACATAAGGCAGAAAAATATTGCCATGGCTCGGAGAAACTACAAAAATATCTATGACATCTTGGATAATAGAATGGAAATTTACTAAGCCTTTTGCTTAGATGTGGCACAAGGCCATATGAAAGGGGCACCCAATGAGACTCGAACTCACTCGTGTAGGTTTGCTAGTCGAGCTTGCTAACCATTACACCACCAGAGGCGCCTCTTGGATAATAGAATGTCTATGAATGTATAAAGTATCCGAGAGAGTCATAAATTTCGTCAAAAAAGCAATAGAAAACTTGAAAGTGGAATTAGCAGCAAGAGGATAAACCCTAGCAAAGGTTAAAATCTAAAGAGTTATCTTCCAAGGAGACTCACTATCACCACAGATATTGGTCATAGCAATGATTCCACTCAATTATATATTTACGAAATACACAAGGAGCTACACACTTACAAAAAATAGGAAAAGATAAACTAAGTTATGTATATAGATAATATCAAAGAATTGGCCAAAAATAAAAAAAAAACTAGAAATTTTGATTAAAAAAAAGACAATAATATTTTGCAGCCAGGATAAATGAATGGAATTTAGCATTAAAAAGATGTGCCATGCTGGTAATGAAAAAGATAAAAAGAGAAGTAAACTGAAGAAATACAACTACCATATGAGAAAAACATTTGGAGAAAAAGAAAATTTCAAGTACTTAAAATTACAGGAAGTGGACACAAACAAATAAAAAGATAAAAGAAAAAGTAAGAAAAGTTTATCTCAGATCAAGAAAATTTCTCGAAACCAAACTCTGCTGTAGAAATCTTATCAAAAGTATAAGCACCTGGGCAGAACTCCTTTGTAAGAAGCTTGGGACCATTCTCAAAGTGGACAAGGAAGGAAATCAAACAAATAGACCGGAGGACACTGGAATTAATGACTGCAAAAAAGGCCTATGATATTGTCCCGCAAACTTGGATAATAGAATGTCTAAAAATGTTTAAAATATCCGGGAAAGTCATAAACTTCATCACAAAAGCAATGGAAAACTAGAAAATGGAATTAGAACCAAAGGATAAACTACAGTAGGGGTTAAAATCCCAAGAAGCATCTTCCTAGGAGACTCACTGTCACCACTACAATTGGTTATAGTAATGATGTTTGTTATTTTATAGCATATCAACCTTATCGGGTTGTAATATAATGGCCGAGGGATTTCGTTTTATATATCTTGCCTTTCGGTTTAGTTAGGATGAGAACCTTTCGCTTAGTGCATGGGTTAGTTTAGGTGCAAACATGAGCGCAGGTGTTCACGCGCACGCGGGGAGGATGCGTCGTTCACAGATGTCAAAATAAAACCCCAGATAGAAAATAAGACGAGGAGGTGTGAATGACGTCATGCACCGGAAGCGTGCGCGGAGGATTTTGGGGTTTTGAAAAAAGTCAGGGAGTTGAGTTCCTGTCTAGGAAGAAGAAGGTTGACTTTCAGAGCTGGGCGAAGCCAGACGACTATGTGCGCTACGGGCGCCGCGCGTTGGTTGGGTTGAAAGCTGAAGATGTAAAAGCAGTCAGCATAGAAAGATTGTGTCTCTCTCTCCTCATGTCGAAAAACCTTATAACTCAATGGTAATAAAAAGTTTCGTACCTGAACTAAGAAGTCGTAAGTGTTTTTGGATTCCTATGTCATCTATATATGAGTTATGAACATTCTATGTACATTTCACATATGGATATGCAGTAGGGTTATTAAATGCTAAATCCAATCTTTTAGAAGGACAGTGGTGGTATATTTAACCCATAGATGGGAGTATAGGGGGTTCATACCTTTCCCTAGTGTATTTGTCCGAAAGTGAACGTAATCGCGCAACTGGAGTTCGAACTCGAGTACTACTATTCCATAGCCCGGCGCTTTAACCATTACACCACGAGGATACCCGCTATGACGCTACTAAAGCATATAATAATAAGATGCAAAGGTGGTCACAGATTTACAAAATCACAGGAAAAGATAAACCACCTCATGTATATGGGTGATTATGAATATTTGCCAAGAATGAAAAAAGAACTAGACACCTTGATGCAAACTACTAGAATCTACAGCCAGGATACAGGAATAGAATTTTGGATTGAAAAATGTGCCCTGCACGTGATCAAAAAGTGCAAAAGAGAATCAATGGAACTATAAGATGTAACGATGTGTTATTTCGTAGATAACACCTTGTTTTTCATTCGGTTATCCCAAAGATAGTAACTCATCGCAGAATATTCGGTCGGAAACAGAACAAGTCAATTAATATAAGACGTGTACGCAATAAGAGTAAGGAACACAGTTCCCTTCCTTGGCTCTATAAGAGTCACATGCATTCAAGGAACATACAGCAAAAAGATGAAAACCACTTACTCTTTTCAGGTCTGGAATATAAAGGAGGGAAACTCCATGTGCTCGTCGTTTGGTCAACTCAAAGTCTTGTTCGTAAAGGAAGCGGATTCCCTGGTTAACTTTGTTACGTGACTAAAAAGGACTAGTGCCGTAGGAGAGTTCCTCTGACACTGTGACCACTCTCATCAGAAAGAATAGAGTCATCAAGTCAGGAAATCATCAGAAAACATTGAAAAGAAGAAAATTACAATCATGAAGCAAAATGAGATGAAAAAAAGAAATAAGAGAGAGGAGCCTAAAAAAAAAAAAACGAAAAAAAAATCATTGGGTCGTCCCCTTTGTAAGATACTCTGGACCCTTCTTAAAATGGACAAAAGGAGAACTCAGACAGATAGAACAAAAAAAAAACAAGGAAATTAGTGACAATATATAATGTCGTAGAGGAAGAGATATCGCCAGTTCAGAGAAATGCGTAGATGTAACAATTCAAGGAATTAATAAGATATTAAAAAAATAGAGAAAGACTAATCCCAGCAAGCAGTAACAGCAGTACCGATAGAAATAACAGAAGCCCCCCCCCCAAAAAAAACAAACAAGAAATTTAGAAAAGAAAGAAAAAAAAACAAATATTACTTTAAGCGACAAACTAAGAGAAATTACACCACAAATGACCAGGTCATATCAAAGAAGAGGGAAAAAAAAAAGAAAGAAGCTTAATCTCTTTCAACAAAAGCACAAAATACAGCCATAAGGACCTATTATATCGAAACCAAAATTGATGATGCGCACAACAAAACTGCAAGTGTAGGTTATTTGGCGACAGAGATAAAACGGTTAATAACATAATATGCGAATCTTGCCGGAGAACTGAAAAAGTTGTAAAATACGAAGGCAACAGTGACACCAATTATAGTTGACACACTTGGAACTGTTGCAAGGGCTTGGAAAGGAAAATGCGGGAATTGGAGATCAGAGGAATAATCGAGGCCATCTAGACCACAGCACAATTAAAATAAGCTAGAATACCCAGAAGAGTCCGCTAAAAGTATAGATACTTGCTGTCACTCAAACTTCTGCGTAAGACCACCAGGTGCGAAAAACACGCAAGGATGAAAAATAATAATGAATGAATAAAAACATTACATCATAATAAATTAACAGATCACAAAATTAATATAACATAGCTACGTAAATTACCTCGCAATATAAACGAGATCTCCCTTCCCATAATGTCAAACACAATAGAAAATAAGGGAATACCCACCCAATGGGAACTACTTGGTCTAATGAGCACATAAGCGAGAAAATGACTGTCAACAAGCACTGTTAACTCTGTATCTACGCTACTCTAAGGTCTACCACCATCAGATAGATGTTATTCTAACTTAGATATATATAACAAATATATAACAAATATTTGCTTTAAGTTTCTTCAAAATGGTGTTAAATCAGAGTGTTCTTGGCTGAGAAAATCAAAACATATGGAATTTATAGAAGAATGTATGCTGTGTACGTTGAAGTACATCTTAGGAAATATGTTTACAAATAGGCTACATGTGGGTTTACCACCTTGAGCCAATGTCTAAAAGACAGTCCATGGAGTAGAAACACATTGACTCTCCGGTAAAGAAAAAAGTTCTGAACACAGCAGTCAGTAAAGAAGGTCATGCTGTCAGTCTTCCGAGATATAAAAGGACTCATCATTATTAATTTCCTTGAAAAAAGTACAATGGTAAACAGTGGTTCGTATTGCCAACTGCTTAGGCAAAAGTCATCTTATTCATTGAATGACCCTCTTGTTTATTGTATTGCGAATCGTTCGGATTTATTCTTTTCTCGATGAGTCAACTTCTATTTCATTATATACATATATATATATATATGTGTGTGTATATTCATACACACACACACATAAAACGCACACACACAGACACACACACATACGTACATACATACATACATACATATATATATATATATATATATGGGTGTGGAAATGTGAAGCTGTGCATGCGCAAAATATTAGTAGCACCTTTCGCAGATTGACGACGACATATTGAAGGTAATATAATTAATTCTCTTATTTACATCTCGACAACAAAAACACCAGCCTTGTTCTTTTATTTTTAAATTTGTCTAAGTTTATTATCATCTCGTGATGTGAAGTTGAAAAGAAATATCTCAAGTAATTTTCTTTTGTTGGCTGAATTAGCGACAAGTATCAAACAAGATGAAGCAAGTGAAACGAAAATTTTCAGAAAAGAAGGAAAAACAACGACTTCATTAAAATTCAGTAATCTTGAATCTCGATGAAGACACATCTTATACAAAGAGAAAATAAATTCCGAATTTCTGATTGATTTTTACGGTATGTCAATCCGTCATGTGTTATTATATGCCTAAAGGTTAGGGAATCACCAATATCACACGTTTATATATACATCTTTTATGCGGCTGTTTCTTAAGAATGTGCATTAAAATGTTTTTTCCTTATATCAAATGAACAAAAGTAAATAAAATTCAAATTTTGTTAAGCTTTTAAATATGTAAATAATAACTCCCTAAAGCACTTCCTTTTACAAAGCGAAACTATGTTCAAGACCATCATTAGTTTCAGGGTGGAAAATTATTTGATTTTATTTAATCTGTCATCTCTTCACCATACTCTCTCTCTCTCTCTATATATATATATATATATATATATTTATATATATATAAGTGCTAATGGAGTAGTTGCTAACTAGACTGCAACATCACTGTAAGCGAGTTTGAACTCCAGTTGGCTTTTACGTTCATCTTTAGACAAATAATCAAGACCCCGACACAATGAAATTAACAAGGAGACTTGAAAAAGTAAAATTAAAAATAATAAACAGTGTTCCATCGTCTTTAACGAAAATTGCATATATATGTATATTCAAGTAAGTTTTATTATATATATATATATATATATATATATATATATATATATATATATATTTAACAAAACGACGTTTATTGCAAATATATTTCCTCTTCTAAAGTTTTAAAGATTTTTGTAAAAAATCACACACTTTGACAAAAACATTTCAAATTAATTTCACCCCGATTGAAAGCAATGGCACAGATCATCATCATCATCATCATTATCAAGGTGTACTGAAGGCACGGATTCCTTTGATTCTCTCTCACAGACCGTCCCTATTGGTCATCGCTCTTGGTAATTCCTTTAGATGTTACCCAGTGTCCGCACAGTGCTTGTTGGTCAACACTGGAGTACCCATGATTAGGAGTTGTCCATAGGGTATTTTTGGTTATGAGTTGGTCCTTACTTCTCCAGCAGTGTCGAGCATGTTTGGCAAGCATTTTTGGAATAGGAGGTAAGTGGCTGTACAACTTATGTTTTATTGTGTGCTGCTTCCTGGATTTGTTCAAAACAGCATTCAGCATCCTTGTGTAGTCCCCATCTGGCTCGTTCTCCAGACTTTTCATGAGAATCCAGGTGGTGCAGCAATATAGTAGTACTACCTCGGCTACAACCGAGAGGAATCTTCGATTTATTTTATCAGAGTTTAAAACATTCATGCCGTTACTGCATGCTTTCCGTGGAATTTTTACGGGTCGGAGAGTAAGAGAATTCGCTTTACTTAATTAAAACTCACAAAATACCTTCTCAGGACTTCTAATTTTTGGAGACCTGACCAGTGATGGGATTAAAAAAATCCAAGAATGTATTCTTTCTCTATGGGTCTCACTAAACAACAGGTTTTCTCTCTCTACCACTGCCTCTAGCTGCAAACTATACTGGCTGGCTCGATATACGCGCAAAGGTTGATCTTCAGATTACCACATGCTGTAGTCAACCAAGTGAAATTGTACCATATTCACAATTAAGCTATGTGCGAAATGGATATATCATGTTCATAACTATAGAATATATAAAGAACATAGGAATCTCGGAATTCGAAAACACGTAACGACTTCTTGTTCAGGCACGAAACCTTTTTATTAACTTTGAGTTAAAGGTTCCGACGTAAGGAGGAGAGACACAATCTTCTATGCTGTCTTATTCATTTGGTCCTCATCTCGAGCGGCCCCCGTCTCGAGCGGCCCCCATAGGGCGCAAGTTCGCCTCGCGTCTGTGAGCTCTAAAAGTCGATCCTTCTCGTTTGGCGTCTAGTACCCAACTCTGTCTTTCTTCAAATTCTCACACAAACTTCCGCGCGCTTTCGTTGCGTGACGTCACCCGCACCCTGTCACCCCGTTTCGTCTCGGACTATCATGACATCTGAGTGACACCAGCATCCGCCAGCGCGCCCGCGTTAACACCTGCCTCAATGTTGCACCCAACTAACCCATGTGCTGAGACGAAAGGTTCTCAGCCTAACTAAACTCAAAGGCATGAACCGAAATCCCTCGGCTACTATATAACAAAATTATTAATTTTAGTTATTTTCTCAACTTTAAAAATTGTCTGAATAAATTAAAGATTGAGAACCCCTGATTTAAGCTAACAACTAGTCCACAAAAGTAAATTTAGCGGTGTACATCTGGTTTGAATTTAGAGTTTTCCTTCTCCTAGACTGGTCACTTTTCCAAAGCTTCAAAACCCAAACTGCCCAACTATAAGGTGCGGAAGCAAAATATGGAATAATCTAAAATCCTTCTTTAGTCTAATTAGTTCAAGTTAAAAAAAAAAAAAAAAAAAAAAGAAAAAAAAAGTGATAAATCTAAATTTTTCCGATTCGCTCTATTATTCAAGCCCCTTTTCATTAAAATTCAGTCCAATATGAGTGAGCAAGAAAAGAAACGACAAAGAATTTATGATTTGCTTAATGCCGACACCAAACGAAAAAAAAAAATTCAAAATAATTGGAGTTTCTTCAACCTTTGATTACGCTATATGGGGCGTTTTAGAAAACAAAACAAATGCAACTCCCCATCCAAATTTTGGTTGGCTTATGACTGCTATTGAGGAGGAATAAAACAAAATGTCTGAAGAATTTATTTTGAAGGTATCCGAATCATTTCAAAGGCGTGTTGATACAAGAATTGACAAAATGGCGACCGTACTGAGTAAATTTACTGTTTCGCTTCAATCTTCTTTTTTTGTTGTTTACTTTTTTAGATTAAGATTAATCTTTTTTTTATAATAGAGTCGCTTATCATTATACTAGAATATTCCTAATTTTGGTTCCGCATCCTGTATCTAACCATATTTGGGAAAGAAGAGATGGATTCATACTTTTCCAAAATTCAAAATTTGGTTTCAGAATCAGCCTCTCAAAAATCAAATATATATATATATAATCGATGTATATATTTCCAATTTTTGTATATATATATATATATATATTGGGATAAAGTCGCCACACTTTTGTATCCCAATATATATATGTATATATATATTTCCAATTTTTGTATATATATATATATATATTGGGATGCAAAAGTGTGGCAACTTTATTTATAGTTACGTAGTTTTAAAGTAGGTTTAAAAGAAAATTAACTTTTTATAAAACTATTGTTAGGGCTCAACTTAATTAAGGACGACACACTATTTGAAAAAGAGAATATTATTTTTCAATTTTATTTATCGTCACTCATCTTAATTCTTGTTGCTCTTTATTGCATCTATTCAAACTATCGATATAGGGTCATTAATAAACAGTATAAATTGGACATAAGAATCATGAAAATATTACAACTACAATAACTACTACTGAGTTAATTTATGTATATACCCAACTACACCACCTCGAAACATGTGACACAAGGTCACTTTTTAAACGGAGTTTAAGTGGTTTGAATTCAGAGATTTCCTTGTATAAACCTTAATAAATATTTTTTAAATTATTTTACATGTTATTCGCCATTCAATAATTTGTCACATTAAATATGGTATCTTTGGATTAAAAAAGAATTACACACTTGCGTATATATATATATATATATACAAGGTGCCTTCAATAGGTTTCTAGACTTTTTTCGTATGGGTACTTTTATAGATAGTAAACACATGAAACTCTATCCCCCTTCGAAGTAATCTCCTCCGGCTGCAATGCACTTGTTGTACCGTTCCAACAACTTCTGGAAGGCCCCATGGAAGTTCTCTCGTGTAAGCGTGTCAATGACCTTCGTCATAACCTCTTTCATCTCCTCAATTTTCTCATAACGGCAGCTTCTAAGGTTTTCCTTGAGCTTAGGGAATAACCAAAAGTCACTGGGAGCAAGGGAGGGTGAGGAACTGTGTTGATACCCATCTTGGTCAAATAGTCTGTAACAAGGATGGAGTTGTAGACTGGTGCATTGTCCAGGTGGAAATGCCACTGACCTGATTTGAAGAGTGCTGGCCTCTTTCGACGGAATCTCTTCCTAAACTCCCTTAAAACCTCAATATAGTATTCCTTGTTGACTATCTGTCCAGTGGGAACCCAGTGCATGTAGATCATGCCTGTGCTGTCACAAAAAGGGATCCTCAAAAGTTTGTGGGTGTATTTGCTCCGTGTTGCCTTCTTGGGTCTGGGAGAGTCATCATGCTTCCACTGAGAACTCTGTCTCTTGGTCTCTGGGTCATAGCAGTAGATCCAGCTTTCCTTGCAGGTCACCAGGGCATCAAAAAATCCGGGATCTGAATTGATCAGCTCAGCCATCTCCCTGCTGTCATGACAACGTCTTTCTTTTTTTGGGACAAATTTCGCTCAAATCTTCCGCAACTTCAGTTCTTCGCGAATAATTGTGTGTACAGTTCTCACCATGACATCAAACTGTGCACTTATTGTTTCTATAGACACACGACGGTCCTTATCCATAAAATTCTTTATTTGGCCAATCAACTCTGGTGTTCTGACTTCCTTACTCCTCCCACACCTCTCATCATCCCTCACAGACTCCCTGTCTTCCTTGAATCTCTAATGCCACTCAAAAACTGATCATATTTAACAACCCCCTCCGCTCGGGCAGGATATGACACAAGGTCAATTTTTTAAGCGGAGTTTAACAGGTTTGAATTCAGAGTTTTCCTTCTCCTAGACTAGTCGCCTTACCAAGGCTGAAGAACCTAGTCTGCCCTACTATTTACCCATAGCTGGAGGGAGAATATTTGGATTCATCCTTTCCCAAGTGTATTAGTGCTATGTGAAATACATTCAGGCTCGTCCAGGATTTGAACTCGTGTCGTCGTGTCCACATCCTGCGACGATAACAGTTACACCACGGGCATCTCCACTCAAAAACTGATGCTCGATTCATGCATGATGACCGAAAAGCAGTCGGAAGCATTCCATACGTTCTGTGGCATTTTTTCCAAGTTTAAAACAGAATTTTATTGCATATCGTTCTTCTAAAGTGTTCTAACGTCTAGATGGCATTTTTGAAATTCACCAGCTGTGACAATCAGGCTTTAGTAGGGCGTATTCCAATTGCTGCTGTAGCTGTTAATTTGAACCTGAAATCATAAAAATTCGTCGGTCATCTCATAAGATGTACAGCAATAACACTGTGAATTTTCAAGAGTCTATAACACTTTTAAATGCCTGGTCAAAACAGTCTGGAAACTTATTGAAGGCCCCTCGTGTATATATATATATATATATATATATATATATATATATATATATATATATATATATATATATTCAGGAACTTAATACCGATAGATATATAGAAATCACCCCACACATATACACACAAAAGCACACGCACACACATGCGCATATACATATATACATATATGTAAATACTGAACTAAAATATTTTCATAAAACCCTAGATATCAGGATTTCATTATTTACAGTGGAACATTGTTCACTCAAAACCAATATTATTATTATGTATTCGTTAAGACAACAGCATTAAAATCACGAAACTATATATAAAATTGCAACTCTTCTCTACCGCAATATATATATATATATATATACGTGTTTGTGTGTGTGTGAGAGATTTAATAGGACAGATACTGTGTGTCAGCCTATCTATGGGTAAAATAGACTAAACTGAATAGATTGAAATAGAAATGTTTTTGACAAATAAACTGTACTTACATTTAAACTAAAGGCTTATGCTAAACTGAATTGTTTGAAATGGAACTATTTTTGTCATTGAAACTGTACTTACACTAAACTGAATTGTTTTATATAGAACTGTTTTGACATTTAACTGTGTGTAAACAAAATCTGTACTTATACTAAACTGACTAATCTGAATTAGAAATGTTTGACTAAACTGAATAGCTTGAAATAGAAATGTTTTTGACAATTAAACAGTGTACTCATGCTAAACTGAATTGTTTGAAATAGAACTGACTATTTGCATTAAAATAGATTTGGCCTTAAATAACCTACAAAGGTTGATATGCCATAAAACCCAACCAACTAACTCGTATCACAACTCTTAATTGTGGCTAGACACACAGGACACTTCAAGACGGGAACGAAACCCACCTAACTTTACGCTAGACATGGCCTCTAACGCCTCAACCATTTCGACGACATACTTCAGCTCAGGAATTATAACGCTTATGAAGTAGCTTTCGCTTGTTTACATTTTGTGTTATCGGATACCAGAGTGCTCTTTTCGTCAGAAGAAATTCGCATTACGTTGATGGCACATATATTATTCTAGAATTATGACTACATCGTCGTCCTTTTATGACTCTGAGTTTCATGTTTCACAACGAATATCAAATGGAAAAAATTAAGAATGAAAGTTTTAAACGAACTCTGCTTTAAAAGCATACTGCACTTATTAAACTGCTTTTAAAATTATCGTTTGTTATTAACAATAATCATATATATGTGCGTGTTTGTGTACAAAAACCCACCCAAACAAATATATACTTATATATATATATATATATATATATATATATATATATATATATATATCATCATGTAGTGCCGCAAGCACGGATATCCCTGACTCTCTCTCGCCACTTCTCCCTATCGTTCATCGCCTCTGGCAGGTCTTCAGGGCTACATGTATGTTCGAGCTGGTCGTCCTGCTTTTGCTTGGCCATATGCGGGGGTCCACAGGAGTACATCACTTATGAGCTCGTCCCTGCTTCCCTAGCAGTGCCCTGCATGTCTGCTTTATCTAACTTGGATAGTTTTCGTGATGGGAGGCAGGTGGTCGTATAGTTGGTGCCTTGTGGGGTGTTGCCGCCAGGACTTGTTCAATATTGCTCGCAACTTTCTTGTGTAATTGCCGTCTAGCTTCTTCTCCAGCCGTTTAGTTAGCGTCCAAGTAATGCATCCATATAGCAGTATCGACACGACTACTGCCTGGAAGTAACTGCGTTTCATTTTATCGGTCAGGTCTGATTTCCATATGATCGAAAACAAATCGATAGCTGTCCATGCCTTCGTTAGCCGTGTGTCGATGTCTTTTTCGGTTGATGAGACGCTGCTTCCTAGGTAGGTGAATTTGTCTACTAGTTTCAGAGAGATTCCGTCTAGTGTAGAAATGTCACCTGTTTGATTAAAGCACATATATTTCGTTTTGTGTGCATTGACGTGGAGGCCAATGCCTGCGGCGGCTCGTTCCAAACTATGCAGTAGTGTTTCGGCTTGGTTGGGTGTATTCGCCTGTAACGCTATGTCATCGGCGAAGTCGGCGTCGATAATTGTTTTTGCGGGGTACCTTCTGCTTCTTTTCTTTTTCAGCTCGAAACCGTTTTTTCTGGTTTTATCAATCAAAGTTCTAAGCACGTAGTCTAGACAGATGATAAAGAGGTATGGGGCTAGCGTGTCTCCTTGTAGTACTCCTGCTACAATGTCTCCATCCGGTGAACGTACTTTCCTTTGGTGTTTCTGTAGAGAATCATTATTGCTGCCACGGTTTCTTTTGGTAGGCCGTATGCTAGTAGGATTTGTTCCATCTTCCCCCTGTGAATGGAATCGAAGGCCTTGGTAAAGTCGTCAAATAGTAATGTCGCCTGTAGGTTTTTTGCCCTTACGCCTTCTAGGATTCTAAGGATGGTCAATATTTGTGAGGTCGTGGATCTATTTCTTCGGAAGCCATTTTGGTTTTTCCTAAGGATATATATATATATATATATATATAAACAACTGAGACAGACAGATAGATAGATAGATAGATAGAGAGAGAGAGAGAGAGAGAGAGAGAGAGAGAGGTCATATCTTTCTTGTATATGTAAATATACGTGAAGTAATAAGCTTAAAGAACTGTTTATAAGACACAGGTTGAAAGATGTATTCGACATCAAGCGTGAAAATATCGTCGGCAAGCTGGCCACTGTCTCCTCCCCCCACTTTACGCCCTGTTCGTTTTGTTGTTTTGTTTCCTCCTGATATCCGATCAAATTCGACAACACAATCGAAGCCAAGTGTGAAGAAGTGACAAGACGCTCACGTGATTACTTCATCACGTGATTGCCACTTTGTTTTGCTTCTTTTTTTTTTTGTTTTCTATTTTCTCCACTCACTTGTATTTACTTTTTTAGGTGATATCTTTCAATCTTTAAATCTTACGTTGTATCCATTTTACGTGTGTGTAGGTTGTGTCTAACGATATATCAACCCTTGTAGGTTAGTTAAAGTCAAATCCTCTCTATACATGAATATTAAATACTGACTTTTCGAAAAGAATTAAGTTGGTACCAATTTTCGCACAATCCATGACTCATTTGTTTGCACTCAGTTAAATGGTTTAAGCATTGCTATCTGACACATACAGTTTTATTTGCACACAGTTAAATGGGTTCAATTATTACCATGTAATATTGATAATTCAGTTTGTTGTTTGCACAGAGTCAAAGTATTGTAAATTATTAAGTAGTTCTATTTGACTCATCGATGGGCCCCTAACATGTTAGAAATTCCTAGTCAGAGTGGGATTGGGAGTAATGGCAATAAAAGGGTACTCCGCTTTATATAGAGCTCCAGCAATGGAACCTCGTCAGTTGATGGTTTAGAGTCATATCTTGCGAATTCGTGGTGGGGTCATACCTCTCTGAAGAGATGCAGTCGGCGTATTCTTAAGTCCCGACCGACTGGGATGTATGTGACTGTGTATGAGTGTGTGTGTGTGTGTGTGTGTTCTATGCGGACATAGCTCGTTTTCTCTGTCAATTTTCTTCTTTCTCTTTTCTCTTCTCGCTCCATTAGCGGGACTTAGAATACGCTGTGCGGTTTTGATTGTTTGTGTTAGTTTTCTGCGAAGGCTCATACGCATCTTTTCCGTGACAGTGCGATGGTCAGAAGACACTCCCTCAAAAGTTGAGTGTAGCATACAATTCAAAGCGTTATTAATCTATTTCTTATTCATGAGGATGTAGTGGTTTGGTTTGGTTTCTTTGTTTAATGGCATATCAACCTTTGTATGTTATTTAATGCCAAAGCCATTCTCCTACAAGAACAGTAGTGGTACTATTTAACCCATAGCTGGGAGGATAAGGGGGATCGTACCTTTCCCAAGAGTATTTGTCGGAAAGTGAACGTAATAGCGCGACTGGAGTACGAACTCGCATTCTACGATTCCGCAGTCCATCGCTTTAACCATTACACCACGAGGGCACCCCCGAGGATGTAGTTTATCAGTGCTTAAGCTTTATTTGCATAAGTGTAGGTCCATAGTTTCTTCCTTTTTTGAAATCTAGTATTAAGGAATGTTAGTTCATTTTCTTGTGAGAAATCCGTTAGTTGCTCCCCACACATGTTTGACGAGCTGTGTGAGCTGAATTTATTGTTTTTGCTTTTATCTATTTGAGAGTTCATGTCTCCTCCGATGATTAGAACGTTTTGTCCAGGGACGCTACGAAAAGCTCTTTACAGAAGGTGTCGAGATCATTTTCAGAGCTAGCAGAAGATAATCTTTGTGCTAGGGTTGCCATTAAACGTAGCTTTCATCATTCTCGGTTGTATTTTCTCGATGCTGTTCAGTGATTTTTGGGTGTGTGGACCAAGAAGCATTCCTACACCCCCAACAACGGAATTGACAGAATTTCTCCATTCAGATGCTGAGAAAAACGTCCACCTATTGCCATTATCGTGGTATTTTATTTCTACTTCACATTCGTGGTATCTGTGTTATTGTACGCATACAATGTCTGGATTATGCTCTACCGTAGACGCTGTCAGCTCCAGTAATTGGCCTATTCTACTTAAAGTTCTCACGTTAAATGTTACTACATGAATAGTGCTTTTACATTTAAGTAAGTTTTGTTTGTGTTTGAGTTCTATAGCTGATTTTTAACACTGGGGCCAGAGATCCAGCCTCAGCAGAATACGCCTCTTTTTTACCCGTAGGAAAAGTGACGTAGTTTAGGTATATGTTTTGAGTGAGAGTCATGTTAATTTATTTAACCCTGGCCGTTGACCTGTGGAATTCGTCTGCCAAAAATCAAACGATGCGCATCGTTGATCCGATGCTGGGTTCATCTGTCGTGCTTCAAATCCACCATGCTGCTTCCCATGGCTTCTGAGGTTTAACTTGTAGGTTTTTAAAAAAATTCAGAGAAATGCCGTACAAATAGTCAAAACCGCACACTATGACTCATCATCGTCATGTTGCACCGCCAGCACGGATCTCTCTGAGCTTCTCTCGCCACCCATCTCTATTGTCCATCGTTCCCAGCAGGCTATATCCTGTATCGACACAGAGCTGTTGTATATATGTTCTTGCTGATCGTCCTGCCTTTGCTCGTCCATGTGAAAAGGTCCACAGGAGTAAGTAGCTAATGAGAGCGTACTTACTTCTCCAGCAGTGTCCATCATGTCTGGTTCGTCTATCTTGGATAGTTTTTGTGATGGGTGGTAGGTGGCCATACAGCAGCTGCTTTGTCGGGTGCTGTGACTGGTCCCTGCTAAGCAATAGAGATATTAGCGATTAATTTACGATAGCACTTAGGAACAAATTCCATGCTCTTCAATAGATATCAGAAACATTTACTCCAAATGACGAATATGACAACTTTGTCAATGCTCACAAGGAAGCGACAGCAGAATGCATACCAACCAAACCAAGAGCTAAACATAGTATTCCTTGGGAGTCATTAGCAGTTAAGAAAAAACGTGACAGCGTGAAAACAGCATCCCTATGTAATAAAAGGAACCCAACTAATGCCAACACTCAGAAATTTTAGAAGGCACAAACTGAACTAACAAAAACATACCTAAAAGAACAAACAGAATTTATTGAAGACCAAATCAATAAGATTAGAACTCGGTAGAAGATAGGTAATCTTAAATGAAGTGTTTAAAAGGAAGAACACGTCCAGAGCTACCAGCAACCAGCTAAGAATAACGAATACATCTATGGAAGGAACATTTTAATAATCTGTTTGGGAAATCCCAACCGATCACGAAAATCATTAATAATCAACTAGACATCAAACTAGGACAGTTTAAACAAGAGGAACTCAACGTAATCCAAATAAAAATTAAAAAGAGGGAAGCTGCCAGTCTTGATGAAATACCACCAGAAGTATGGAAAACGAAGAAATTCGAAGAAACATACTGCTCCGATACTACAGTGCCGTATAAAAGCAGAACACAATAGACATGGAAAAAAGGCTGCATCGTCCCTTTTCTCAAGAAAGGTGACCTCGGTTTGGCCAAGAACTACTGAAGTATAACCCTTACTCCAATAGCAGCTAAGATTTACTATTCTCTGCTACTCAACCGTATTGAACCTGAAATTGAGAAAATACTTATGAAAAATCAAAATGATTTTCAAAGAAATCGATCCACAACATCACAAATTCTGACAATCCATCGAATTTTAGGAATTCTGACAAAAAACCTTGAGGCCACACACTTATTTTTAGACTTCTGAAAAGCATTTGACACCATAATCAGAGGGAAGATGGAGCAAATACTTCTAGCCTATTGTCTCCCCAAAGAAACCGTCGCAGCCATAATGATGTTCAACAAAAAGACGAAAGTAAAAGTTCACTCACTGGACGGTGACACAGACATCTTTGACATTGTCGCAGGTGTTCTTCGAGGAGATACACCAGCCCCACACCTGTTCATATTCTGCCTAGACTACATACTTCGAACGTCAATAGATTTAATGAAAGAAAATAGCTTAACACTGGAAAAGGCAAGGAGCACAATTACGGACGCGGACTACGCTGATGACATCGCTCTTCTAGCAAATACACCCACCCAGGCCAAATCCCTACCGCAGCAAGTGGCTTGGCATGTCTGTAAATGCAGAAAAAACGGAGTATATGTGCTTTAATCAAAATCAAAAAGGAGACATACACACTAAAAGGTGGTTCCTTGAAACTAGTGGACACATTCCCCTACCTTGGAAGTAGTGTCTTATCTACGGAAAATGATATCAATGCGTGACTAGAAAAGGCATTGTCAGCTATCGATTGGCTATCGGTCATATGGAAGTCAGATCTATCTGATAAAATAAAACGCAATTTTTTCCAAGCAGTGGTCGTATCCATACTATGATATAGAGGCACTACAGGGACGCTGACAAAGAGTAGCGAAAAAAACGTTTGACAGCAATTGCATAAGAATGCTATGAGCTCTACTGAACAAATTCTGGAAACAACATCCCACAAAACAGCAGTTATACGGCCACTTACCTCCTATCTTTAAAACCATCCAAATCAGACGAACAAGACATGCGGGACCCTGCTAGAGGAGTAAGGACAATGTCATAAGTGATCCCATCACACGGACGAGCAGGTGTTGGACGACCAGCTAGAACCTATCTACAACAGCTCCGTGTAGACACAGGATGTTATCTACAGGACCTGCCGAATGCGATGGACGATAGAGACGAATGGGGGTAGAGAGAAAGAGAGAGAGAGAGAGAGAGAGAGAGAGGGAAATCCGTGCTAGCGACACGACATGATGATGGGGATACGGTGACAGTATCCCCTGCAGTGGTGTAAATGACATCCCCAAAAAGGAGTGTCCTGGGAACGTCACTAAAGTGCATTTAATGACGAAGTGCCAATTCTAGGGTTCTGTGGAGTGTGGAGAACGCTTTCATTACCATTCTTTCTAGGTCTACTCTCTTCTGAACTGTTTGTACCTGTAAGAGTCCTCTCTACTGGTTTAAGAGATCTGTTTTAAAATAGTTCGTATTTGATAGGATCGTGTGCAAAAATATAACTTTCTAGAAACAACGACACAAAAAATGCAAATATGAACGTACAATGAACGCAACTCTTTCACCTCGAGGTATAAAATACCCATCGACAGGTTGGCACGCTGCTAAAATAAATCAATCAATCAAGCACTCATTTTTCTTCATCTTCACTTTAATATCATCATATTTCTTTCTTTGTTTCTTTCTTTCTTTAATACTTTTTAATTTTATGTTCACTCTTTTTATATTTGAATTGATTTTTCCTTCATTCAATGATTCTTTCTTATTCATGAATTGAATTTTCGTTATTTCTTCGCTTTTTACGGCTTTCTTTCTTTTTTCTTTCTTTCTTTCTATATACATGTGAGTGTGCATTATTATTTACTCCTGGGGAGTATTTTACATTATCGTTAGCCGATGGTCTTTCACTGGAGTTTGAGTGACAGCAAGTCTCCTCATGTCTCCAGGACTCGTCTCAGTATTCTAACCAATTTTAATAATGCAATAGTTTGGCTGGCCTCCACTCGTCCTCTTATTTCCACGTCTTCCTGTCCTTGTTTTAATCCTTTGGTGACTGTACCAAGAGCACCAATTATAATTGGCATAAAGGTCACTTTCATGTTCCACAGTTTTCTCAATTCCCTATCAAGGTCGAGGTATTTATTCTTCTTTTCATTTTCTTCCAATTTTACTCTGTGGTCAGTAGGGACAAAAAAGTCCACAAATTTACACGTTCTCTTTTTTGTTGATGGTATAAGGTCCGGTCGTCTGTCCAAGATTAAGTGATCCGTTTGTATGTCAAAATCCCATAGGAGTTTGTGTGTCTCATTCTTCAGGTCAGATGTTGGGTTGTGCATATACCATTTGTTCGTATGGTTAAATTCAAATTTCTTGCGCACCTCCCTGTGGATCACCTTACCCACTAAACCGTATCTAATCTTATGCTCTTTCTGTGCGAATTTGCTGTATTCGCTTATTATGTGATTGATCGCTTCGTCTCTATCACCACATAACCTACATTTGCTTTTTTGTTGCGTCTTATCTATTCTCGCTTTGATATGATTATTATTATTATTATTATTATTATTATTATTATTATTATTATTATTATTATTCAGGTTTACTTTTGGTTTCTAACATTCCTTCACTGGATCTTTACCGACGACCTAGGGTGAGGGAAGGTAGCGATTATATACACTCCATGTATTCATGTTTCTTGGTGCCACTTTTGAATGTCACCTTTTCCATCATATTGATAGTACCTTCCTTAGGAGATTAGCAGTTGCGCAAATAAGTGCATTTTTTTTAAAATTTCATATTGGCTTGGAATGCCATGTATCCTGTTGTGTTCAGTTGTCCCTTTCTTGATAATACCCCGTAAAAGACTCTTTTTTAAAAATATCTTTTCAAGAAATTTCTATTCTAAAGTTCGCGGAGTGTGTAGAGGCTTTCACCTTTCCTATTTCTGATTTTTCCATTAGATTAGAAAGGCCATTCCTTCATTTGTCGAATTACTGATTTTTGCGCGCTCAATTTAAACAAATCTTATATATTTCACAATAGTTTTGCTGGAAATTATTTAGCCGATTGGAAAGATTCTTCATTTAAAAAATTACTAATAGTTTACCACAGGATTTCACAAATATTCGAAAAAAATCAATGTTATCTTTTTTTTTAATAAAAAAAAAAAGAGGTATCTTACTAACCTTAGCTCCTATGAAATTTCAGCATGCTTCATATTTACGGCCAAATCCTTCGAATTTTCTGCAACCTAACTGCTAAGTAAAAGACTTTTTTTTATATCTTTTCAAGAAATTTCTATTCTAAAGTTAGCGGGGTGTGTGGAGGCTTTCACCTTCCCTATTTCTGCTTTTTTCCATTAGATTAGAAAAGCCGTTCCTTCATTTGATTTTTGATTTAAACAAATCTTACATATTTCACAATAGTTTAGCTGGAAATAATTTAGCCGATTAGAAAGATTTTTCATTTAAAAAATTGTTTTTCACACTAGCGTTAGCTGATGGTTTCTCATTGGAGTTTGAGTAACAGCAAATCTCATCAAGTCTCCAAGTCCCTTCTCAATATTCTGGCCGATCTTAATAAAGCAGTAGTTTGGATGATCTCTACAAGTCCTCATATTTCCAAGTCCCCCAGTCCCTGTACCCATCCTTTGGTGACTGTACCGAGAGCACCATTTACAATCGGTATTAGCGTCACTTTCATGTTCCATAGTTTTTTCAGTTCTCCGGCAAGCTCAAGGTACTTATCTTTCTTTTCGCTTTCTTTCAGTTTTACTCAGTTGTCAGCCGGAACGGCAAAGTCTACTATTCGGTAGGTTCTCTTTTTTTGTCGACTGTCACCAAATCTGGTCATCTGGCTGAGATTAGGTGATCCGTTTGCATTTCAAAGTCACTGCTTCTCATTTTACAGGACGGATTCTGGGTTGTGCATATACCACTTGTTCATATGGTCAAATTTTAAATTCTTGCACAACTCTCGGTGGATCACCTTGCTCACCCACTCATGTCTAGTCTTTTTATGCTAGCTTACTGCATTTGCTTATTATGTGATTGATCGTTTCATCTCTATCATCCCAACTGCTATTATTATTTACTCCTTTAGAGTCTTTCACATCAGTGTTAGCTGATGGTTTTTCACTGGAGTTTGATTGACTGCAAGTCTCCTCAGGTCTCCAGGACTCGCCTCAGGATTCTGACCGTTCTTAGCAATGCTGTCGTTTGGATAGTCTCTACGCATCCGCCAACTTCCAAGTCCTCCAGGCCTTTTAATAATTTAGTTACTGTGCCTAACGCACCAATCCCAATTGGCACAATCATTACTTTCTTGCTCCACAGCTTTTTCAATACTTTAGCAAGGTCAAGGTACTTATCCTTCTTTTCACTTTCCTTCAGATTTATTCTGTGGTCCACCGGGACAGCAAAGTAAACAATTTGGCAGATTTTCTTTTTTTTTGTTGATTATTATAAGGTCTGGTCTTCTGGCCGTGATTAATTGATCCGTTTGTATGTTGAAGTCCCATAGGGGTTTATGCGTGTCGTTTTCTAGGACAGGTGCTGGGTTGTACATATACCATTTGTTTGTATGATCGAATTGAAATTTCCTGTACATTTCCCAGTGGATCACCTTGTCGACCCAGTCGTGTCTCGCCTTGTACTCCTTCTGCGCTAATTTGCTGCATACGCTTATTATGTGGTACTCTTTTTTTACACCGGTGTTAGCTGATATTTTTCCCCGGAGTTTGAGAGATCGGAAATAACCTCGGGTTTTCTGGAGTCTTCTGAATATTCTGGCTAATCACAACAATGCTGTAACCTGGATGACCTCGATTATTACTATTATCATTTGAAATATTTTGAGCCTGCAATTTTTAAAAGTGTCCGGTGTGTAACACTAAAATAGTGTTACAAGTTGACTGGCGATATTAAATTAGATACTTAGGACTAATTGTATAATTTGTTGAAGATTAGATATAGTCTTTTGGTAAGCTAGTGTAGAAAAATATAATAATAATGTACACAGTGTGTGAAAGTGAGTCACGGTGACAAGGACACTTAAGATTGTTTACTGACGGGATGAAACGGCCGATCTGGGCTTTGATCTGGGTTTTGATTGACGGGTTAGAAACAAACAAAATTCTATTTCCTATTCTAATGTCAGCCGAGCGTGAATGTACGGGAAATTACGGCTAAACGCCTGACACAAGGCCATTAAAACTATATTAGAATATTATCAGGTGGCTAACAAATCAAAGAAAAGCGGGAAGGAGCTTCTCCCCACCTACCGAAGACGTGTAATGCAGGGCCATAGTTTTTGATTGGCTATCCGGTTAAACACGGACCTCGGGGTGAGGTTTCTCTACCCCACCCTGATGATTGCGCTCTGGGACTATTAGTCCAGCGTTTCTATTGGCTGGCCAATCAGAGCCATATATTCAGGGGCCTGGACCCCAATAAAAGAAGATTTCGAAAAGAGTTGTTAAGAGATTGAAAGCTGTTTCCGTAGACGGAAGACTAAAAGCCCTTGCCACCCTCTTCGCCACCACTGCAACTTTACCCAAAGTCCTCATCTTGATCGTCCCTAGCAACATTAGTTTGCTCAAAACGGACTCGGGTCTAGCTGTTATCGCCAGTCAACTTATTACCGAACTAAAGGCCGTTATTGTTGTTATTGCTGTACATGATTCTTTTTTTTTATCATTGTATAATAAATAAATGTTATTTACAACTGTTAACAAGCGTACCTGGCGTATTGAATTAGTTGACCAGCTAACAGCACCAGTAAAGTTGGTTGTCTTCCAACCTAGTCTGAACCAAGAGACGTCCGTATCAGCTTTTCCCCAACTTTCCTGTGGGTCGAACAACGCAACGCGGACACGGAAATCTGGACAAGCAGATCCACCAGAAACTTCGACCTAGAAGTGGCTCGCAGCACGAGGACCACAGGTGCTCTTGTTAAGCTTTATGCTTATTTAAATCTAAAACATTAAAATTTCACAATGATAAATACTGCGTATGACTATAAGTCTCACGTGCAGGAGGCTGTACCACCATCAGATGGATAACAGTTCTAATATATATATATATTGTCAAAATAGTAGGGAATCATCTTCATTTTATTTTATATTTACTTGTGTAGTTGTTTCTGTAGAGTTTTTTGCACACAGTAATGTATCAAGTATTCCCAGGTATGGTTTGGTTTGTTTGGTTTTATGGCATATCAACCCTTGCAGGTTATTCAACGCCAAATCCATTTTTATGTAAATAATCTGTTCTATTGAAAACAGTTCAGTTTAGCAGAAGTACACAGTTTAATTGTCAAAAACATTTCCATTTCAAACTATTCAAGCAGTTATATGTAATAATTCAGTTAAGTGTAAATATAGTTTTAATGTCGAAAAACAGTTCTATTTCAAAAAATTCAGTTAAGCATCAGCACGCAGTTTAAGTGTAAGTACGGTTTAATTGTCAAAAATGTTTCTATTTCAAGCTATTCAGTTTACTCAATTCATTTTAGCATAAGTACGCTGTTAGTTCTATTTAACCCATAGATAGGGCCCTATCAGGTGCTACCACTCCGGGCCAGAGTGGACCTGGGACCAATGGCAATGAAGGGGTGCTCCGTATTCCCAAGGGCCCCAGCATTACTGGGACCTCACCAATCAGACTGTTTAATGTCATATCAGGACACTCGTTGGGGGGGGGGTCTTACCCCTTTGCAGAGAAGCAGTCGGTGTATTCTACAGCCCCAGCCGACTGGGCAACAAGTATTCCTACTTAATACAAATAATTTGCACACGGTTATTGTGTTTGTAGTCTTTCTATCAATACAAATAATTATATGGTTTCAAGTAATTATTTCTATTTAAAAATAATCTTTTTTCTGTACACAGTTTTATGGTTTCAAGTAACTAATAATAATTAAAAAACCCACTTACAACTTCAGGTAACTATTTTTAAAACAGATAATTTACTTGTGAATTGAATTACCATGACCAGAAAATCCGGTGAGCACTTATGCTAACACTGGACAGCTGTTTCGACCCGATTAGGGCTCGTCAACAGTATAAACCGTGATCTTCACCCCTGGAGATCGAACCAGCGTCCACAGATTGCAGAGCCGAAACTCTATAACTGAGCCATCAGTCCATATCGAATACGAATGACGCCAAATTAATTAGTGATGGTGATTGCACGGCCAATTAACCTAAACGTGTCTTGAAAGTTACATTCATACTCTTTAGAAAGAACACGGTCACCTCCAGGGCTACGTCTTCCCAATGTTAACCGGATTTTCTAGTTATGGTAATGCAATTCACAATATAATTCCTCTACTTAAAAAAGAGAAATGTACAAGTATTTTACTGTTATATAGCATCAAGTATTCCTAATAATTTGAAAAAGACATTTTTATCCATACCTAGAACCCTAAGAGCTACTACGAGTCCGTGTCTGTGTGGACCCCAGAGGAATGACAGTAAAGTGGTACTTTACACGTTCCAGATCTGGAGACCTGGAAGAACAACACACAGCATCCTTGTGTTGCTACTGTCTAGTTTTTCCCCAAGCGTTTCGTTAGACTTCAAGTGGGGAGAACTTATACTTGAAATGACATTATTACAGCTTGGAAGAATTGCCTTTGTAATTTTTTCTGAATGTTCAGATTTCTCTATGGTTCTAAAAAAAGTAGAATAAATATAAATATAAAGGAAATGATAGAAATTTCCCATATTCATTAAAGTCTTTTTTTTATGAAAAAGAAAAAAAACAAAACAAAAAACAAAAACAACAACGTTCAATTCAAGTTTTTAACGCTGAAGCATTTATTTAAATCTAAATAACCTCAGTAAATGAAATTAAATGAATGAAAGAAATTGATTAACTATAATTATATTACGAATAGTTCTTAAAAAAAAACTCTTTACATGTATGAGATTTTCAAACAATACTATTAAAAATGTGCGGCTGTTAATTATCTTTCTTTTATTAGAACAAGTTATTTAATTATGAAAGCTATTGAAACAAATATATATATATATAGATATATTGTTGTGGTCTTCAGATAAAACCGGTGGAAGAACAACTCAAACAACGGGCGATAGGTGAACGTTATTGTATTAGCAGAAAAAAGGAAGTCATCCAAAAGAAGTACTAGCCGTTCTCGGCTTGCAGTCTGTCTGTCAAATGTCTTGTAAGAAACGAGTTGTCTTCCCCGACCGAACTAACTCGGAGAATGTGTTTAGGTTGGACGAGTCCATCTTTGGGGTATGGTAGGATATGTCCCCATAACATATATATATTACTCATTCGTTTGCTCACCGTCAAATGGTTTCAAGTATTACTATGTAGCACCAACAACTCAATTTAAAATCAGTAATTTGTTTGCACACAGTTAAAAGGTTAAACAGTTCCGTTTGACTCATAGATTGGGCCCTAATACGTACTAACTCTCTGGGTCAGAGTAAATCTGGAAGTGATGGCAATGAGGAGGTATTGCACATTCTTAGTGTCGTATCAAGAACAATTACCCCTCATCAGAGATGATGTCGGCGTAATCTACATCCTTTGTCAACGCGTCTAAAGTACGTAGAGCCACTTTTCTTTAATGTTTAGGATAATTACTCACTTTTTTAGGATATTTTATTTGTTTTTATTTCTTACTGGTTAACTGCTTTGTTTACAATGCGCTTAGCATACAGAAAACGGTTTCGGATTCGTTCGGAGATTTCTGATTCCCTTTCAAATCCTTGTAAATTAATAAATATTGCGAATAGATATTTAATTTTATCATTTTTCAGATTTAGAGGCATAGTAATAACTTATGTTCTTTTTAAATAAAAAAAAGTTTCTAAGACTTTTTCAAAATTTATTTTTTTTATTTTAAGTTGGAGGAATGTTTGAAATGAAATCAGTCCTCGCTTTGCAGCTTGACGGCTATGGGGTATATGAAGGGTGTTTTTGTGGTATGTGGTTCGTTGTTAGTATTGTTGGGAAATTCTGAGGTTTGTAAACTGACTCCTTTTCTTCTTCTTGCACCATTCACTTGTTGTTTTCTTTTTTGCCAGTCGAAGCTGTAAAGGAAATAAAGACGGAAGAAAAAAGACAAAGATACCTTTAGACTCATATTTTATTTGGAGTTATACGACTATTATTTGGTGTAAATGTTTTCCTGAACCAGTAGAAATAGTCGGCTCCCTTAGTCAAGGTGTTTGAAGTATATAATGGAATATCTTCGACAATTACATGTTTTAGGGTCCTTCACGTGTTCAGTGGGGACGTTTAGCAGAGGCTGGTACTAGTAAGAGAGACACAACGCGCTCTCAAGTTCGAGACTCAGCAGGCATGTACGCTCCCTTCTCGTGACGCTCCCTTCTGTTTAAGCGTCTCAAAGTAACTAAGGGAGAGTTTCTCTTTGGTGCCGGGACGCGCACCCATTTCATTTCTGTCAGAGGCCTCCTGGGAAACTGTTACTTTTGCATTTAATTTTTAATTTTTTAAAATCCCTACACAGCCGGCTGCAATATCAAAGTGCATATTGGAAGAGAGAAAGAGAGCACCGTCTATCTTTCATAATGATAGCCAACTAAGCTGCAATATCAAAGTGCATATTGGAAGAGAGAAAGAGAGCACTATCTTTCATAATGATAGTCAACTAAGCTGCAATATCAAAGTGCATATTGGAAGAGAGAAAGAGAGCACTGTCTATCTTTCATAACGATAGCCAACTAAGCGCTATGAGACGGATATTTTTTCACAGCGAAGAAGATACCTGGGAGAGGGAGGCAAATCCCACCTAAAAGCTATTTTTAATCGAATTCTTAAGTATAGTTTAAATTCTTTTTTGTGATAACAAAAATAATTCTTGCACGTTTGATTAAAATCGGGTTCAAAATGGCTGAGCCTTAGACGGACGGCGTTTGTTTAATTATGATATGATTACAAAAGATTAGACAGCTAATGAATAACAAATAATAATTAATCATTATGACTTAATTCGTAAGGTATTACATGCAAATTAGTTATATTTAACGAATAATACTGCAAGTTAACCAGGAAATTAAGTAGTTTACAAACGATCCGGAAAAAAAGGCTCATTGTTTGATGTCCGAAGCGCATCCCAAAGGAACAATGCTGATGGACACTTAGCAATTATTAGCATTGCTCTTGTTCGGGCATTCGTGTGCGGGAAGGTTTTACTATAAAATGTATTTTATTATAAAAATGCATTGGAAATGATGTCACTATAAAATGCATTGGAAATGATTTTATTATAAAGATGCCTTGGAAATGATTTTATAATAAAAATGCGAAGGAAGTCATTTTACTATAAAATGCATTGAAATGATTTTATTTGGGTTGGGTACGCCCCCGGCTTTTTAGCTGGGCCGTCTGGCATTCGTGCCGGATGGGTGCTCGAAACCAAGAGCAGACTCGGGGCCGAATAGGCCCCCAGCTTCGGCTGGGCAACCTTCGGGTGGGCGAGCTGCACTTTTGTCCCCTTTGTACGGCACTAGACCAAGCGTCTAGTTTAAGCCGTTAACTGGCATACGTGCCCGGACCCACATTTGGGTTCGTGAAACTGCTTGCCTCATCAGGCTCACATTGCACTAAGTGAGCCGATGAGCAGCACTGACAAGCAGGGTTCGAGTCTCGGTTCGTTCCCGACCTTCCCCTCCCCTTTATCCCCACTTTAATCGGCCTTCGGGCTTTTGACCTTGTGTCAAGTCGTGTCTGGTGGGAGGCAGCGACAAATATTGGGTATCGCCTACCTTTTCGGCACAATGAGCTAGTCCATCTGCCATATATGGCAGTAGCTTCTAATACCAGCAGTCTACGTCTGACAGTGTACAGACTACAATTCTGAGACCAAAAGAGCCGTTCCTTATAACGAAGCCAATACTATTGGAACGATATCCTTTTCTATCCACTAATCCTATGTTCTTATTACTAACAGTCTCTCTCCTATAAATACTCTTTTCTGTAAATATAAATCTTTTCTCACATATCGTGGTTTGTCTTATTATTACTACTACTTGCGTTCACTAACCAGAACAACAATTATATAGATGCGATTGGTAATGATTTTAGTATAAAAATGCGTAAGAAGTCATTTTACTATAAAACGCATTGGAAATGATTTTAGAATAAAATTGCGTAGGAAGACATTTTACTATATAATTCATTTAAAATTATTTTATTATAAAGATGCATTGGAAATGATTTTAGTATAAAAATGCGTAGAAAGTCATATTTACTATAAAATGCATTGGAAATGATTTTATTATAAAAATGCACTAAAAATGATGTTATCATAAAATGAATTGGAAATGATTTTATAAAAACGTATCGGCGTCTGCAGCTCAAGAAAGCTCCGTCTGCATCTCCACAGAGGGGTAAGACACCCACACAACGAGTGTCCTGGATATGACACTAAGACAATAAACTGCATCTAATGGTGAGGCTCCAGTTTTGTTGCTTTGGAAAAGTATTTATTACCTTTACATCCAGGTCCACTCAGATCCGAAGTGGTAGTAACAGTTTCTGTCCTGTCTATGGGTTAGATAAAACAGTTTAAACATTTAACTGTCAGCAAACTGATGTTGAATTTTTACTGTTACATTGCAATAATTGAAATCATTTAATTATGTTTAAACAAATGGGTAATACTTGGTGGAACGATAAAATTGTCGCCCTAGAAAAAACAACATGACTCCATTTCCGTTTCATTTAAACCGATTTTATATTTTTGTTGTAGACTATCTACTAGTTGGCCAGTTGTGTACAAATCCCAAGAGCGATAGGAGCCTTCTATCATGTCTGAAAGTGACACAACGTTCAACGAGAGAGATCGGAGATGCGCCGCTGTACAACTCATGCGCTCTACCGATCCAAGTTATGACAACAGGACCATTGTCAGCACCCTCAAAATGCAAATCTGGATTGCCACGAATAACAGGGACGTGTCCAGGGTGATTAAAACAAAGTTTTCAGCTACGGTTATGGTCTTTGGTGTGGTTTCAAGTGAGGGCCACATAATACCACCTCACATCTTCGAAGTCGGCTTGAAAGTCAACACATGATGTGCTGAAGAGTGTGGGGATCCCCTGGTGCAATCAGGTGGCCGGTGGCAGACCCTGGGTGTGGCAGCAGGACTCGGCGCCAGCCCACAAGTCCAAAGAGACTCAGGCTTGGCTTCAGAAGGAGTGCTACGACTTTGTACCCTTCTCTCACTGGCCACCCTCCCCCCCGACCTGAACCCCCTGGACTGCTTCGTTTGGTCATACGTCGAGAACATCACCAACATGACCTCCCACAACACCAAAGCCAGCCTGATCGCCGCCATCCGCCGGCGCTTGTGGAAAATGCATGCTCCCAGTTCTGGATCCGTATCGAGGCAGTGATTGAGGCTGAAGGCGGCTACATTGAATAGATGTCAGCTCTACTACATAATCAAGTTACCTGAATTGATTATTTCAATAAAAGTTTTAAAATAACGCTGTAGTGTTGTTTTCTTTTGGACGATAATTTTATCGTTCCACCCTGTACTTAACGAAATTGTTCGGTTTTGCTAAGAATACTTGGAATCATTTTTCTGTGGGCAAAGAACAAATATAGAATAGCAATATTATGTGAAATAAGAATACTTGAAGTATTTAACTGTGTGCAAACTAATCATTAATATTAAATAGAATTATTATTGTTAGATAGGAATACTTGAAACCACCTAACTGTATGCAAAAATTGAATTATTGGTATAATATTGCGACACTTTAAACCATTTGACCGTGTGCAAATGAATAAATAGTGTTGAATAGAATTATTGGTATTAAATAGCAATACTTGAAACGACTTTACTGTGTGAAAATATATGATTAATATCAAATAAAAATTTTATTGTTAGATAGGAATACCTGAAACCATTTAACTGTATGCAAAAATTGAATAACTGGTTTCATAATGCAACACTTGGAACAATTTGACAGTGAGCAAATGAATTAATGGTGTTGAATAGAATTATTAGTGTTATATAGGAATATTTGAAACCACTTCACTGTGTAAACAAATGATTAATATTAAGTACTATTATTTGTGTTAGATCGCAATACCTGAAAACATTTAACTGTGTACCCATAAATTAACTATAACTTGTTTAAAACTTAAATTATACACAACTTATCACTTAAAATTGATTTATATAAAACCCATTGACTGTATGCCAACAAATGATAGAGGTTAGATTAAACTGATAAATAGAAATACTTGAAACCATTTAACTGTGTGTAAACAAATGTTTAATAGTAAATAGAATTATTCGTGTCAACTAAGAATTCTTGAAACTATTTAACTGTGAATAAACAAAATATTAATATTAGATTGAATTATTTCTGTGAGATAAAAATACATAAAACCAATTAACTGTGTGCGAACAAATTAGGTCAATGAGTAGAGTGTTCGCGAATGGTCTGGGAGACCGGGGTTCAATTTCAGGTCGAGTCATACCAAAGACTCAAAAAATGGTACTTGATGCTGCCTTGCTTAGACCTCAGCACTATAAGTTAAGGATCAAGGGTAAAGTGGAGCAATCCAGGGAATGGAGCAGTGCCCTCTCCTACACCTCGGTGTAGTAGCTATTGAAAAGGGAGCCCTCGGGTCACCCTCGACTACGGTCGCTAACTTTACTAATATATATATATATATATATATATATAAAGAGTAAATAAAGGATTGTAATCCGACAATATGTAGAAAAACTGATAACAACGATCCAAGTGGAAGGAATGATTTATTAACGGGTCGACACTATAGCGTTTCGGTTCAACTGGTCCTGATGATGGTTCAGTTGAACCGAAACGCTATAGTGTCGACCCGTTGATAAATCATTCCTTCCACTTTGATCGTTGTTATCAGTTTTTCTACATATATATATATAAACAGGATCTGGTATTACATAATCCACAATGGCTGATACGCCAAACCAAACCAAAAAAGCATTGGAAATGATGTTTCTATAAAATGCTTTGAAAATGATTTTATTATAAAAATGCAGTGGAAATAATATAATAAAAATGCATTGGAAATAATATAATAAAAATGCATTGGAAACAATTATATTATAAAAATTCATTTGAAATGATGTTGCGATAAAAATGCATTGGACATGATTATAGTATAAAATATATCGTAGATTTGGTAGGACTTTTGTACGTTATGTCGTCTGTCAATGACGGAGAAGCGAACTCTTTCCAGTTATTGATAAGCAGACAGACTCTTTTCAATAATTAATGTAAATGCATTGGAAATGATTTTTTCTATAAAATTCATTGGAAATAAGTTGTCTAAATTTCTGAGACGAAGCTTGTTGATTTTTATCATTAAGGTTTTTCGGACTATTGTCTTCATCTTTATTGTTATTTCCACAACGTTTCGGCCGATATGTCCTCCGGCCTTCTTCAGGTGTTTGTCAAACTCGGGAACCTTCACGGAACTTGGACTTTTGGGCCGTTTGCCATAACCGGGTACAAGTGTTAAGTATTCCTGTATATTACTCGTCTGTAGTGAGGATTGAACCTGCAATCGGAATCAGAACAGGCGACCCTCGTGGTTTCAATAAAGGACGTACTTCGTAGTTCCGTGAAGGTTTCCGAGTTCGACAAACACCTGAAGAAGGCCGGAGGATATATCGGCCAAAACGTTGTGGAAATAACAATAAAGATGAAGACAATAGTCCGAAAAACCTTAATGATAAAAATCATTGGAAATAAGTTTTTTTTTTATATATGAAAAGGTCTTAGAAGTGATTTTGTTAAATTGATGTCATTAAAATCCTCTGCAGATTTGATAGCACAACGTCAAACTGTTTGGTAGTTTACAGAGGACAGACAAACCAACTTTTCCGAATAATTGCTGTGGCATTTTGTTATTGGCAATTGTATTTTTTAAATATCATTTTGTGAGTATAGAATTATGATGCTAATTTACTAACGCACGCGTGAACTCTCTTGGCTACAAATAGCAGCAGGTACTTCTCTTAGGCAGAACGTAATATTCCAGCCGACATCCCAGGCAGTCGGACCGAGACAGTCTCGCCGGTAACCGTTTCATTTGTTTACGTTGTAATACTGTTCTTTAATAATATATTGGTTTAACTCAATTACTTTCGTGTGTTTTTATTTCTTGTTCCTAAAAAGGCTACAACGAGAATCGTTCTGTGAAATATTTCACGGAATTTTGAAGATAAAAAATTTTGGCGGGACTTAAGGCATTTACCAATTTAAACAACTCTCTTTCTGTCGGACAACGCAATGATGAAAACATTTAAAGCCTCCAGTATGGAGCGCCATCTGTAAAATAAATTAGTTGGTTGATGGTGTTTTATGGCATATCAACCCTTGTTGGTTATTCAATGCAAAATCCTGCCTATATATATATATATATATATATATATAGTACAATTTAATGGAAACTCAAACTCGGTTAAGTCATCATAATAAATTTATTTCGGTGGAGAATATTACTATACTCTCCGTCTCGTCAGATGACTATTTACATGCTTCTCTCTCGTTGCAGAGTAGCAAATGTGGAGTTAAAGTTCGTATTCAGAAGATAAAATAAAGGAATTAGAAAATAAAAAAACAAAAATAAAAATAAAGATAAGAATAAAAGCGGAAATCAAATTACAAATTATTTAATTCATAGACGTGGGCAGAAGGGGTCAAAATGTTTGGTGTTAGAACGATTAAGAAACAGGAGTGGAATTAATCTACCGGTCGATCCCTTCCAATTTTGCGTTCTCGTAGGGGTTATTTCTCCGAAGCAGGTGTGATTTTCTAAACAGACTAAGATCATTTAATTAATAGCTATCTCATACATGATTTACCTTTATTCCTAATATCTCTGCTAATTAACTTAATTAGCTGTTGGGGGGGATGTCCTCGTGGTGTAATGGTTAAAGCGCTGGACTGCGGAATCGTAGTACGCGAGTTCGTACTCCAGTCGCGCTATTACATTCACTTTCGGGCAAATACCCTTGGGAAAAGTATGAACCCCCTTATCCTCCCAGCTATAGGTTAAATAGTACCACTACTGTTCTTCTAGGAGAATGGCTTTGGCATTAAATAACCTAAAAAGAGTTGATATGCCATTAAACAAAGAAACCAAACCAAACCTAATTAGCTGTTGTCATCCCAGATATTCCTCTTGTTTAAATTAGGACCGAGATAGTTAAACCAAATAAGGTGAAGACATTTTATATAGCTGTCAAGTGTTTTCTAATTTACCCTAAAAATGGTCATGGGGAATTAACTACTCCAGAATAAACAAATAGTTGGTAACGTATCTAAACAAGCCAACAGTTACTTCTATATAAAAACTTACATTATTTATCAATGTAACGTACGGTTTGTACCACTGACATTGTTAAAAATCAGGGACGTTGAGTTTGGGTTGGTTGGATCGGTTGTGTTTTATGGCATAACCCGAGTAAGTGATTGTGTTTTATGGCATAACCCTAGTAGGCGATTTAATGCCTACTCCTGTTTATACACATATACATTAAACATATATTATTTTTAAACGATTAGTTTGTAGATAACATTTTAAACTGGCAAGAATTAATTTGATTGCACACTGTTAAATGGTTTCAAGTATTGCTACCTAACAGTAATAAATCCATTTAATATGAATCATTTAAATGGTTTCAAATATTCCTATCGAACACGAATAATTCTATTTAGTATAAGTCATTTGCTTGTACAGAATTAAATGGTTTTTAAGTATTGATATCTAATACTAATAATTCCATATCAAAACGAATTATTTGTTTGCACAGAGTTAAATGGGTTAAAATATTCCTATCTAACACGAATAATGCTATTTAATTATTTCTTTAAACACAGTAAATGGTAAATATTGCTATGTAACACTAACAAATCAATTTAGCGTCAGTCATTTGTTTACACATAGTTAAATGGTTAAACAGTTCTATTAGACCCATTGATAGCACCCGATCAGGTGGACCTGGAAATAATGGCAATAAAGAAGTACTCCACATTCCTTAAAGCTCCAGAACTCGAGCCTCCCTATCAAATGCAGTTTTGTCTTGTATTCAGGATACTCATTAGGGAAGGATCTACCCTACAGCAGAGATTTCAACAGCCTCAGCCGACTGGGCGGAAACAAATTAGTGACCAGCCCAGTCGGCAGAAGCTGTAGAATACACAGACGGCATTTCTGTAGAGGAGTAAGTCCCCTCCCCCAACCAGTGTCCTGAATATGTCACTAAATTATCAGATGGTGAGGCTCCAGTAATGCTAAAGATTTGAGGAATGTGGAGTACCGCTTCAATGTCATCGCTCCCATGTCCACTCTGGCCCCTGAGTGGTATCTCCTGATAAGGTTATATCTATGGGTCAAATAGAGCTGTTTGCAAACAAATGACTTATGCTAAATGAAATTGTTAGAAATAGAACTGTTTGATCATTTAACCGTGTGTAAACAAATGACTGATGTTTAATTGAATTTTTAGTGATACTTGAAACAATTTAACTGTGTGAAAAATAGCTCAGGCTTGTTTGAAAATGTCATCAACAAAATGTTTACAAATCATATATATATATATGTTTATATATATTATATATATATATATATATATATATAAATGATTTGGCATGAAATAACCGACAATGGTTGATATGCCATAAAACCAAAACAGACTAAAAGTGACGTTTGATTAAGTGTGTATAATCAATTTACAAATTCATCATCATCGTCATATCGCGCTATCAGCACGGATATTTCTAACTCTCTCGCCACACCTCTCTATTGTCCATTGCTTCCGGTAAGTCTTCAAGTCTACATCCCGTATCGGCAAAGAGCTGCTGTATGTAGGTTCGAGATTGACGTCCTGCCTTTGCTCGTCCATGTGAAGGGGTCCACAGGAGTATATCACTTATGACCTCATCCCTACTTCTCCAGCATTTCCTGCATGTCTGGTTCGTCTAATTTGGATAGATTTCGTGATGGGTGGTAAGTGGCCGTACAGCGGCTACTTTGTTGGGTGCTGTCTCCAGGACTTGTTCAATATTGCTCGCAGCATTCTTGTGTAATTGCCGTCAAGCATTTTCTCAATACATTTAGTTAGCGTCCATGTAGTGCATCCATATAGCAGCATCGACACGACCACTGCTTGGAACAAACTGCGTTTTATTCTATCGGTTAGGTCTGACTTCCATATGACCATGCCTTTGCTAGTCGCGTGTCGATCTTTGTCTCGGTTGATGAGACACTGTTCCCTGTTTGATTAAAGTACATCTGATGCATAGTCTGGAACGAGGCGCTGCAGGCATCGGCCTCCATGTAAATGCACACAAGACGGAATATATAATTTACAATTACTAATGATTAATTTACTAAAATATAAAATTCCTTTTTTTTTCTTTAGATTAGTTTGGTTTGTTGGGTTTAATGGCATATCAACCTTTGTAGGTTATCTAACGCCAAATCCATTTTTATGTAAATAATCAGTTCTATTTAAAACAATTCAGTTTAGCATGAGTACGCAGTTTAATTGTCAAAAACACTTCTATTTAAAACTATTGCCCAGTCGGCTGGGGCTGTAGAATACACTTACTGTTCTCTGCAGAGGGATAAGACCCCCCAACGAGTGTCCTGGATATGACACAAAATAATCTGATGGTGAGGTTCCAGCAGTGCTGGAGCTTTGGGGAATGCGGAGTACCCCTTCATTGCCATCGCTCCCAGGTCCACTCTGGCCCGGAGTGGTAGCACCTGATAGGGCCCTATCTATGGGTTAAATAGAACTAACAGCATACTTATGCTAAACTGAATTGAGTAAACTGAATAGCTTAAAATAGAAACGTTTTTGACAATTAAACAGTACTTACATTTAAACTGCGTGCTTATGCTTAACTGAATTATTTCAAATAGAACTGTTTTTCGACATTAAAACTGTATTTACACTTAACTGAATTATTACATATAACCGCTTAAATAGTTTGAAATTGAAATGTTTTTGACAATTAAACTGTGTACTTATGCTAAACTGAACTGTTTTCAATAGAACAGATTATTTACATAAAAATGGATGTGGCGTTAAATAACCTACAAAGGTTGATATGCCATAAAACCAAACAAACCAAACCAAACTATTTAAAACTATTCAAGTAGTTACGTATAACAATTCAGTTTAGTGTAAGAACAGTTTCAATATCAAAAACAGTTCAATTTCAAATAATTCAGTTTAGCATAAGCACACAATTTAAATGTAAGTACAGTTTAATTGTGAAAAACATTTTTATTTCAAGCTATTCATGTGAGTCAAGCAGTTCTAATTCAACTAATTCAGTTTAGTATAAGTACAGATTTTGTTTACACACAGTTGCATGTCAAAACAGTTTTATGTTAAACAATTCAGTTTAGTGTAAATACAGTTTCAATGTAAAAAAAACTGTTCTATTTCAAATAATTCAGTTTAGCATAAGCAAGCAGTTTAAATGTAAATACGGTTTAATGGTCAAAAACATTTCTATTTCAAACTATTCAGTTTAATCAAACAATTCATTTTAGCATAAGTATGCTGTTCGTTCTATTTAACCCATAGATAGGGCCCTATCAGGTGCTACCACGCCGAGCCAGAGTGGACCTGGGACCAATGGCAATGAAGGGGTGCTCCGTATTCCCAAAGGCCCCAGCATTACTGGGACCTCACCAATCAGACTGTTTAGTGTCATATCAGGACACTCGTTGGGGTCTTACCCCTCTGCAGAGGTGCCGTCAGTGTATTCTACAGCCCCAACCGACTGGGCAATTTTTCTTTTGAAGTTTCTTAATAAAAATTCCGTTCGATTTGTCATAGCTTAAAGCAACATGGTTTCGTTTTATTTCTTATTGTTAGAGGCACCCTTTCACAGAGAGCTCTTCTCTTCATTTTTTAGTGTCATCAAAATTTCTTCCAGGTTAATGAGTATCTAATAAAAAATATAGTACCTCAACATTTGAACGTTTGACCATCTATAACGAACAGACAAATAGACTCTTTTCAATTGTAGGTGTAAATGCATTGTAGGGGATTTGGCTATATATATGCATTTGAAATAATTTTACCATAAAATGAACTGTAGATTTGGTACCACAGCGTCAAACCGTTCGTTGATCCATAATAACACAAGCAAACAGATCCCGATTATCATCATAAATGTATTGAAAACGACTTGGTAATAAAAATGCAGTGGAAATGATTAAGCTATAAAAATGCCGTGTCAATTATTTTCCTATAAAAATGAATTGGAAATGGGTTTATTATAAAAATAAATTGGCAATGATTTTATAATAAAAATCATTTAGAAATGCATTGAAAACAATTTTCATAAAAAAGCATGACAAATGTCTATATTATAAAATGTTCTTGAAATGATTTTATGATAAAATGAACCGTAGGTTTTGCAGTCAAAGTTTTTGGTCGTATGTAGAGAATACACAAGCAAGGTATTCCTAATTATTGATATAGTTACACTAGAAATGACTGTACTAAAAAATTAATTGGATATAATCTTTATAAATCAATTGGAAATTATTTTACTTTAAAATCCAATGACGATTATTTTAATATAAGAATTTATTGAAAATGATTTTATAATAAATAAGCATTGGAAATGATTTTACTATAAAAATGCATTTGAAATAATTTTACTATAAAACGTACGGCATATTAGGTAGTCTTATCTCAAGTCGTTTGGTAGTCAATGGAGGATTCATTGATTGATTTTAACGACATGCCAACTTGTCTAGGGTTATCTATGCTTAAAGTTTTGGGATGGTTGGTTATGTTGTATGGCATATCAACCCTAGTAGGTTATTTAATACCGAACCCTGTTTATACATGCACGTATATATGTATTAAATATTGATTAGTGAATGAATTGTTTGTAGCTAACATAATTTTTAAATGGGCCAGACTTCATTCGTTTGCTCACAACTAAATAGTTTCAGCTATAGAAAATGATTAAATATTTCAATTTGGCCCATAGATAGCACCCTAACATGTACTGTCACTCTGGTTCTGAGTGGACCTGAGAGTAATGGTAATGAAGTGGTACTCCACATTCCCAAAAGCTCCAGGATTTGAGCCTCACCATCAGATGTAGTTTTGTGTCATAATCAGGGCACGGGGTAGGAGGGGGTCTTAACCCTTTTAAAGATGCAGTCAGCGTATTCTACTGCCCCAGCCGACTTGGCTGGTTAGGGAATTGTGTACGGTCATATCTACATTTTTTGTGTAGTTTCTTTGCTCCTAGTTATTAGGAATCTCTTTTAGAGTGACAAGCAAACTATCCCCGATATTGTTGTCAAAAAATATTGTCTACGTTGTCCATCTTTCTTGTGCCCACGAATTGACAACTGTTAAACCTGGCTTGTCATCCACTTCACAATCGCCACTGCTAAATTCCATGACCCACACCCTTACTTTGCACAGATTTACAGTTTTGTCAACGTGAACGTTTAGTAATCATCAATGAATGTTAATGGGTACAAATTTTTGTCGCATGGGAGATTTATTGCGTCATTTCTGCTTTCATGTAAGACGCCATTTTGAGAGAGTGTCACTTAGTTGCTTTCTGCATTGAGGCCAAAATATTCGAGAAGGTTTTTACTACTACTGCCATACCACCAACATCCGCCTTATTTTCGGAACTATCCTTTTACGGGTGTAGGAGGCACACTTTGGAACTATTGTCCTTGGGAAAGGTATGAATCCATTGGTTCTCCATCCACCACTGGGTAAATAGTTGGGCAGACAGGGTTCTGAAGCCCTGGTCAGACAACCAGTCTAGGAGTCTGTACTTTACTTAAAAATTGTCATCCTGTGTTGCGTACATGATGATCAGTCACCTCTGGCGAAAAACCTAATGGCGAAAAATATTTTGTTATTGAAAACTTACTCTGTTTAACAGTGTTTCTGTCTTGTTTGGTTTCTTTGTTTAACGGAATATCAACCTTCATGGGTTAATTAATGCCAAATCCATCCTTGTAGATGAATAGCAAGAGAGTTAATCCGAAAGTAAATAGAAAAGCGCAACTGGAGTTTGAACTCACTTACTTCGAGGCCGCAGTTAGCTCGCACGCCCCGGGATTTCATTGTGCTCCCTGTATCCGTTGAAGATAATACGGAAATAAATAGCAAGTGTAACCCGTGTCTCTTAGTCTCTCAGACTCATTTTGTTGATTTTTTATACCGGTATTTGATATACTTAAAATGTTTTCATATTTAACGAAATATTTCTTTCTTTCTATTCGCTTTACGCGGCCTTTATTTTATGAACGATACAAAAGTATCGTTCATATCACCTTTTGGTGATAATCTTTTAGTTCCTGATTTTAACAAATCCATACGTTTTTTTTCTATAAACTTTTATTACTCTGTGATCCTTGCACGGGTTTTCTGTTCACATTTATATTTTCGTTGTCATTTTCTTTGTTTTTTTCTTTAATTCATTTTCTCAGTCTAAGAGGGAATTCCTTACCATTTTTTTTTTCTTCCATTAAGATTGAAAATCACATCGCTTTTCATCTCTTCCCTGTCTCTTTTTATCTCGTCTAATGTTGTCTTTTTCAGTCTCTTATTTTTTTGTTTTCCTTTTGGCATCACTGAGCTCAGATTTTTCTGAATTCTTTCCAACTTTTCTTTTTTTTTTCGTTGCATTAATTTTTCCCTATATGTTTTTTTTTCATTCTTCTTCTTCTTCTTCTTCTTCTTCTTCTTCTTCTTCTTCTTCTTCTTCTTCTTCTTCTGTCCGGAAATAGATGTACAGCTCTAATAGTTTCTAATTAAACTCTTTCTCTACCCCCCCTCTCTCTCTCGCTTTTTTTTCTTTTCTTTCATCTTTCATGTGACTTTCCACACTTTTCTTAACATTTCTTAATCATTTCTTAATAATCTCTGTTTTTCCTTTTTTTTTTATTTCACATCGATATCCTTTTTTCTTTGTTTTTTTTTATGCTTTGTTCTCTTATAATCTAGGAGCCTACCTTGACGAAAAGATGAGGTTGAATCTTACTGGGTGCTCCCTACTTCTGACCATATGCCTTAACCAAACTGTTTTTTCTCTCTTTCTATTTATTAAAGTTTTCTTCTTTTTACAAATCTGTAATCTCTGGACTTCTTTCTTTTTCTTG